>CM042181.1:27972219-28019719 GCA_023376005.1 Doryteuthis pealeii
CAACTAATTTTTCCAATGAGGTCAATTGTTCGGACTGACGCCGGAACCTCATCAAGTTTTGACTTCAACGTTTACTGGGAACTTCCCGCCGTTTGAGTCGTCCGGTCACGAGTTAAGTAAGCAAAAGAGAAACGTATAGAGAATGTACGAAAGATACCAACAGAGTGCACGGGGGTATCGAGTATTTAATGCAATACTTCTGTGCACACATGCATCGTTGATAGGTATCAATACATACCAATCGATCTCTTCTCTCTCTCTCTCTCTCTCTCTCTCTCTCTCTCTCTCTCTCTCTCTCTCTCTCTCTATCTATCTCCCTCCCTCTCTGTATATATGTATATTCATATATATATATATATATGTGTGTGTGTGTGTGTGAGAGTCTACTTAACTGTGTATTTACCTATATTCTTATTAGTCCCTTTTTTTCTGTGAATATACAGTTGCTATATCCACAAGTTTGCCGATTGCTCCTCTCTGTCGCTCTCCCTTCCTTTCACTTCACCTCTCTCTTTCTTTCTTTCTTTCTCTCTCTCTCTCTCTCTCTCTCTCTCTCTCTCTCTCTCTCTTTCTCTCTTTCTCTCTCTTTCTATCCCCCTAATTCTTTATTCCTATCCCTCTCTCTATTTCTTCCTTTTTCCAATTCTCTCCAATTGGTATATCTACAAGTTTGCTAGTTCTCTCTCTCTCTCTCTCTCTCTCTCTCTCTCTCTCTCTCTCTCTCTCTCTGTGTGTCTTTCTACCACCCCCATTCTCTCCTTCTACCCTTCTCTCTATTTCTTTCTTTCTTATAGTCAAATAAAAAGTGAATTCTCCCCGACTGAGAAATGCACATTCATAAGTTTGCCAATTCTTTCTCTGTCTCTGTCTCTTTTTATCTCTCTCTTCTTATTCTCCTTCATCTTTTCTCTCTCCTCTCCCTCTCCCTCTCTCTCTCTCTCTCTCTCTCTCTCTCTCTCTCTCTCGCTCTCTCTCTTTCAACTGTGACAGTCCATCCTATAACCAAATAAAAAATACGAATTTCAACCCCTCCTCCCCGACTGAGAAAAGCGCTTTCATAAACAAGCATCCCCCAACCTCATCCCCTATGTTCGCCCCGCTTCCAATCCTCCGCTCACAACTGATCAACCCCCACCCACCCCCGTTCTTTTCTCTCCCTATCCCCTCTTTGACCTTTGCACAAGAGCTGGAAACAACGCTCAACGACGTAGGTCCACTCCGTAGATTTTTTCCCGGTCACGAAAGCCAAACAAAGAGTAATCGGCCATCTTGAAGTGCTTTAAACGAACTCAATCGATTTTTTTGGCGGGAAGAAAAGAGAAAGTAGAATGACGGGAATCCAAAAACAGTACAAATGTTACATCATCCATGTGTGTGCGTCTGACAGTGCATCCGTGTGTGCGTTATGTGTGTATTTCTCTGTGTATGTGTGAGTGTGTGTGTGTGTGTGTGTGTGTGTGTTTGTTTGTGTGTGTATTCCTCTGTGTGTGTTTGGGTGGGTTGATCTGCGTGCATATCAGTATGTGTATGTGGACAAACACAGGATGTTACACTGGATGGAAGACAGTGTAACATCCCGTCTAACAGTGCATTCGTGTGTGCGTATGTGTGCATTTGTGTGTGTGTGTCTGTGTGTGTATGTATATGTGTGTGTGTATCCCACCGTCTGTATCTGTGTGTGTTTGGATGGGTTAATCTGTGTGCATATCAGTGTGTGTATATATGTGTGTATGAAGAAATGTAGACAAGTGAATTCGTGTGTGTGTGTGTGTGCGTGTGTGTGTGTGTGTGTGTGTGTATGTATATGTGTGTGTATCCCCCGTCTGTATCTCTGTGTGTTTGGATGGGTTAATCTGTGTGCATATATATGTGTGTATGAAGAAATGTAGACAAGTGATTTCGTGTGTGCGTATGTGTGTTCTCTCTCTCTCTCTCTCTCTCTCTCTTCTCTCTCTCTCCTCTCTCTCTCTCTCTCTCTCTTTGTGTGTGTGTGTGTGTGTGTATTGGGTGGGCTAATCTGCGTGCATATTAGTATGTGTATATATGTGTGTATGAAGAAATGTAGCCAACACTGGATGTTACACATTTCTTCACATAATGTCGGATTGATTTCCTCATTTTACTCTCATATGTGTGTATCTGTATGTGGGTGTAAGTATATGTATATCTGTGTCTGTAAATATGTGTGTATTTGTATGTACGTGTGTACATACAGATACACGTATGTTCTGTGCGTGTATGTTCCTGCATCCATCTGTGCGTAACTTTGGGGAAATAATCTGCGTGCGTATCAGTCTGTGTGTATTTTTCTGTGTATGTGTGTGTGTTTGTATGTGTGTGTATCCGTCTGTGTGTATCTGTGTCTGATTGGATGGGTTAATCTGCGTGCATATTAGTATGTGTATATATGTGTGTTACGAAGAAATGAAGACAAACACGGGATGTTACACTGATTGGAAGTTTATATTTCTTCATATACTGTCCGATTAATTTCCTCTTATTACTCCCTCCCGATAGATCACCGAAGTTAAGCAGCGATGATCCTTTAAATACTTGGATGGGTGACCATTTAAACAAAAGTAACCACATTGCAAAATGACTTGATTCGGCATTAAATGGCCCGAAAAGGGTTGATATGCCGTAAAAACAAAACAACCAAGAAACTATCCATCCATCTATCTAAATCTATTCATATCTATCTCATTACAGTCAAGTCGCGTTGAATGCACCGGTTCCCGCTAGATCACCGAAGTTAAACAGCAATTAGCCTGTTCAATACTTAGATGGGTGACCATCTGCAACCAGCAATCATTTTACTCCCATTTGTGTGTGTCTGTATCTGTGTGTTTGTATCTGTGTGTATGTGTGTACATACACATACTCGTATGTTCTGTGTGTATGTGTGCATATCCCTCTGTGCATCCTTGAGGGGGGGGTACATCTCTGTGCGTGTTTGGGTAGGTTAATCAGCATGTGTATCAGTATGTGTGTATATGTGTGTATCTATGTCTGACTGCATTTGTTTGTATGCTTTTATCTGTGTGCGCCCGCGTATGTATGTGTATGTACGTTTGTGAGTTTTAATCTTTCACATTGGGACAAGAACTTGTATCTGTGTGCGTGTGTATGTATGTGTGTCTGTGGGTGTGGGGCTGGGTATGTAGGTGTGCGAATTTTGATTCTTCACGTAGGAACAAGAACCAGTATATGTGTCTATGAGTGAGATATACTGTGAGTTTTTGTGGGTTTATATGTGCTTATATGTACATGTGGATATTTACTAATTACCCCACGTTTACGGGTTAGGCACAAGGCCCTATTAATGTGTGACCATGCACGAACCGAAGCTCATGGGAGGCGGGTGCAAAAAATGCGTTGATCCCTTCTGCATTCCCCTCAAGGAGGCGCCTCAGGCACCGAGCAATAAACTCAGCCCTGTCCCTTTAACACGAATGGGCAGGTGTTGCCTGGGGGGATAGCCCCTGGGATCAACGATGTTAATTTGTAAGGTCCAGGCCGCATCCAACGGACCCTCCGGTCGCAACTGTGTGTGTCTACCTGTGTGAGTATGTCAATGTGTGTATCTGTCTGAGTGAGTGCCTGTGTGTGAGTTTTTTCTTTGTGCGTGTGTGTGTGTGTATCTGTCTGAGTGAGTGTATGGATCTATATGTACGTGTGTGAATTTTGATCCTCTACATTGGGACAAAAAATAATGATGTATTTTTGACAAAGAAATTATTAAATTGAATTGTTAAATTAATTCATAACTGGCAGGACCTGTGGATATACTGTATGATAAGTTGATTATTACGTTCGAGCTATTGTAAAATATCATGTAAGAGATGTAAAAAGTATAATCTATATTGAACTTTCTCTCACTCTTTTATTTCTTTTCCTTATGTTCAATTGAAACAGATTAGTGATATTGCTTCCGCGTGATCCCCCACTCTCTCTATCTTTCCTTATTATATTTTTCTGTGTAGCATGTCTTTTTATTCCCTTTCTTTATAATAAAAATGGAATGGCCAGTTATTTAGCTGAGGTGATGACACTCATAAGAAATAATTCAGTAGATAAGCAACACTAGATAATCAGGATCTACATTTTTGCATTTATTCTTGGCTGATTTGGACTGTCTTATTTTTAACCAGAGGGTGTTGCAAGATTATAATGGTCGTACGAACACAAGTATAAAGTTAATTTAAATATTGTCCTGCATAATTATTATTTATCTACTTTACACAGTTTAATTCATTTTAGGGATCATATTAAAAATTTGCAACTTTTTTTTTCAAATAAAATATAGAAATTGATTTCAAATACATTCAATACAAAAATTAGAAAAAGTTGAACCATTGAGCCCACAATTCGAATGTGTTTTTTTTGTGTGTTTTTTTTTAATTAAAAAATGTTATTTGTTCATTTTCTTCATTTGTTAAAAAAAAAAATTATTCTAGTGATTTTTTTTTCTTCTAAGCTTAAACAATCTATCATCTCAATAATATATCACATATCATATTTAGAAAGAGAAAAAAAGAAGTTCACAATAAAGTTCAGTTATTATTCATGTTAATAAGGAGCTTGGATCTCCTTTTTGATGCTTAGAATTTTCTTTACTAAAATGCGAATATAATGTCAACATTCAGCATTTCCAATCTCATCCACCACGCGACCCCCAGAAATTGTATCATTAAATGTCTTTCTTTCTAAACTGTCTATAATTACCTGGACTAATGTCTCTGTGCCAAGTAGTTTCAGCCATTGGATCGATTTAAAAGGGTTGTGTGGAATATTTTGATAATATAAGGTATACTGAAGTCCACCACTTAAACTTATAGACTATGCGTGGCGCGAGGATTTAAGCCAGCCAATCAACAGCTCGAATACGTGGTTAGTTAACTATTCAATCGCCGATCTTGAAAACCGTTTATTTACGTGTTCGACACGGCCGAACGGATCTGCAATCAAGAACTCTGCTCAACCAAAGGATTCTACCCAACACTAAGGAATACCGAGGAACAACCAAAGGATTCTACACAACACTAAGGAACACAGAGGAACAACCAAAGGATTCTACACAACACTAAGAACACCGAGGAACAACCAAAGGATTCTACACAACACTAAGGAACACTGAAGAACAACCAAAGGATTCATCACTAAGGATCAGCCTCTGCTTAACACAAGGGATCTCAACTGTAAAGTGCTCTCACTTGAAGCTTAAAAATGGCCACAAAAATCGTAATGGGGGCTGGGTTTATCTTCCAGTGTCTAATGCGCCTCAAAAATGGAATGCCGAAGGGATTCACGGTTTGTGTGTGGTTCCCCCCCCTTTAATCCTCCTTGTGTTCGACTGACAAGATGGGATGTCAGTAAATACTTTCTAAACTGCCTTTATGCTCGTGACGAACTAAAATAATGCAATACTCATAAATGAGAAAAGTTTCTTCATTACATTCTTTGACTATAGATTATTGTTGTGATGTTAGTTCAACAGTAAAAAAGAAGTCAAGTCGAGGTAGGGTAAAAAGAGACAAGTGTATTTACAATAAGGTACAAGAACGGCTAGCTTGCCGCTAAACAGTAACAGTAACAGTACGGTAACAGTACAACCTTTTCAACTCGGTGTCTCACTATTTATAGTGAGAACCGGTGTATATTCTCCACTGTAGGAACGGCCGGTACAACAATAATCTTCCAGGATAAAATACACGAACAACTATAAAATTGTTTTGTTTACAAATCGAGTACGACGTATGTCAGAAAAGTTCCAGGTCCGGTATTATCCCTTTATCAAAGAGTTTGTTTGATTCAATTTCATGGATTATTTCTTACTCAGGCTCGTAGTGGTAAACCTATGTTTTACTTATTCTTTAACATTTTTTACTAAAACATAAATCTCCGTACACATCCCACATTCTTCCGTAAATTTCACATGGTTTGCACTTCTCAGCAACCAAAAATATGATCACAGACCTCTGCTCGACGATGGAGAACTCTGATTTTTCGCAATTATGAATAACCTCTAAACAAATATTTTTGTGAGATTAAAATAACTTTTACTAAAAAGCAATTCAAAATAGTTTACATTTACAGGGAAAATTCTGAAAAAGAAAATTATTTTGCTTAAAAAAAAATATTTATTGAATCATCTTCGTATAAAGACATTTAGTACACGGTTGGTTGTTTTGTTTTACGGCATATCAAACCTTTCCGGATCATTTAATACGAATCAAGTCATTTTGATAAACAAAGGATTCAGTACCTGCTGTTGCTTAAGTGATCACACAATTAAGTATTAGACAGTCTCATCACTGCTTAACTTCGGGGATCTAGCTGGTACTGCGTGATTTGACCTTGATTTTTAGTAAATGATTGAAAATAAACAAAACTTTATTTCAATATTTACTAAGATCCATTTCTAAGTAAAAAATGAATAAAATTAATTAATGTATAGAAGAAATGTATTATCTATACATATATAAATGGCAGTTGTGTGAATGTGTATGTCCGGAGGAAATTTTGAAAATAAAACAATTAACGACAAAGTAAATATATATACACATTAAATATCCCCAGGGTTTAGTTTTTGAGCAAAATAATAGTGATTTGATTTATATTCGTGAAGATAATTTTAAAAAATTTAAATGATAACAGCATGGATTTTTTTCATTTAATATGTTAGATAATAGACATTAACATTTATTTTCAGAGTAGCTGGATCAATGCAAGGTCTATTTTTTTTACATAGGGATTTAAATGGGGCATCCCACGAGGATTCAACTCACCATTCAGTAATAATGGATCCGTGGGACTAACTTTAAAAAATCCCCCTCTACCAGGCGACGGGGTAGCTACTGATAGTAGAATATATTTTTGCAATACAGTGGTATGTAATTTTATTACCCCCTACTGGATAACGTAGAGTAGCCCCTTTAATACATCCATCATCATCTTGTTGTCTATCGTATCCGATGGTGACACCACTCGAATCCCTTTCCTTCAATTTATTCGGTCTCTGGTTGCGTCTTGCCAAATGCCTATGGCGATGTTAAAGTCCTCGAAGTTTTTCTTGGTGTTGTCTTTGTACCTGAGCTTTGGTCTACATATTCCACGTGATCTCTCTCTCTCAGTTGAGATTACATAATCTGCTTTGGCAGACGTGTCCTTGTGTTCTCATATCTCTACCACATTCTGTCGATTTATTACCAATCTCTTTCCTCAATATATATATATATATATATATATATTAATATATATATATAGAGAGAGAGAGAGAGAGAGAGAGAGAGAGAGAAATTGGGTGGGGGGGTTACGTTGAATTTGTCGTTGTCTGTATATCTGTTGTAGAGTAGCTAACACCCCTTCAGCATTCTACCAGATGGACTGGTTCATAGCCATAAAATAGCCTAAGATTAAAGTAGATTGACTAACTGAATAATATTCAGACTGACTTTGCTGCGTTGGCTATACCGAACTGCCCCTTCTCTATTAGTGTAAGATTGTCTTGTTAATTGTTTGTACTTATTTGTTCTGTGTTTTTATGACCCTCTTTCAGTTGAGAGTACAATATCTGCTTTGGCAGTATGTCATCCCCAAGTCTGTTTAAATGAGTAAAAATAAACAAAAATATATTTTGCTATAAATATATTAGAATTATATAAAATACATTGCTTACGTTACTGATATATGGTAAATCATTCCCTCACAAGGAAACGTAGAGTAACCCCTTTTAGTAAATGATTAAAAATATAACGTTATTTTATAAATATATAAATATATATATATGTGTGGTAGAGATATGAGGAACATAAGGACAAAACTCAGACAAACGTGTCCTTATGTTCCTCATATCTCTACTACATTCTGTCTGATCTATTCCAATCCTCTTTCCTCATATATATATATATATATATATATATATATATATATATATATATATATATATATTCAACGTAAAACCATATATATGTGTATGTGTGTGCGTGTGTGTGTGGTTTTATGTTGAATTTGTCTTGGTCTGTATATCTGTTGCAGAGTAGCTAACACCCCTCAGCACTCTACCAGAAGAACTGTGAACCCATAATGAACCCATTAATGAACCCATAAATTCATTAATGAACCCATAAAATAGTCTTAGATTAAAATGAATTGACTAACTGAATAATATTTAGACTGACTTTGCTGCGTTGGCTATACCGAACTGACCCACCTCTATTAGTGAAAGATTTTCTTGTTCATTTTTTGTACTTATTTGTTCTGTGTTTTAATGTATACGTTTAGCACGGCATGCTGGTTCTTAATAAATGTGTTAAGCACACCATTGTTCAGTGTATCTTTCCACCTCGCGATACAACAATATCTAAAAGACATTATTAATCGGGTCTACTTCCTTGGACGTTTGCGGACTTCTGAAATTTTAGAAGAAACTGGGGATAATCCAGAGAAAGGAGTGAAAGAAGTAATTACAAGATATTAGCACATTTAATGAGATTTATTTTCACTGATACATTAATACTACATTATATCTGCGAGGGAGTATATCCCCTTTTCACTAGCGCTAGACCAGTGAGATTTTTTCTGCATCTGCGGTGGAAAGTCACACCTACCACTTTATCACACAGTTCCAAGCTGTGGTACTCCTGCGCTGAGTTGTGGAGGGCTGGTATGGAACAGAACATTGGGGTTCATTGGCGAATGCTCTACCAACTGAGCTAAACCAGCCCCTCAAGTTAGTGCTAAAAATACAACGTTATTTTAGTATTCTCTCTCTCTCTCTCTCTCTCTCTATATATATATATATATATATATATATATATATATTCATGATTTTACGTTGAATTTGTCTTGGCCTGTACATCTAAAATGTAATGTTAATCGGGTCTACTTCCTTGGACGTTTATTGGACGTCTATAATTTCAGAAGAAACTGGGGACAATCCAGTGAAGGGAATGGAAGAAGAAATGACAAGATATTAGTAGCACATTTAATAAGATTTATTTTCACTGATACATCTATACTATTTACTTAAAAGTACGCAGGTTAACCTTTACGTATTTTTCAGAATTTATTTCAGAATAATTTCATCATGATTAAAATAGATAAAACTATTTCGATATAGATTTATCCGTTTCTAATTAAAATTAATTAATCTACAAGAATTTATTATTGAATATATTTCTTGTAATATTATTATATGTGATTTTATTCCTCGGATTAGCCGCATCCTGTTAGTGTGGAAAGGATAACAAATACATACTCTTATATGTACTGTTATTCTCACCGACTGGGAAACATAGGGTAGTCCTTTAATTATTAGTATCGTTGACGGAGTGGCCTATTGTCTGTATCAGCCACACAGTGAGGTAATCTATCCCCTTTTCACTATCACTAGATAGGGAGATTTTTCTGCATTGCAATTCTATACTTTATTGCACACAAGCTGTGATATTCAACGTGAGTGTGAGGGTTGGTATCGAACTAGACACCTTGTAGTTCCTTAGCGGATGCTCTGCCAACTGAGCTAAACCGGCTCCTCATGTAAATGATTAAAAATATAAAGTTATTTTAGTTTTTTCTCTCTTTATATATATTCATGGCTTTACAATGAATTTGTCTTGGACTGTATATCTAAAATGTAATATTTTTCTGATCTACTTCCTTGGACGTTTATGGACTTCTGAAATTTTAGTAGAAACTGGAACAATCCACAGAAACAAAGGGAAGAAGGAATTATAAGATATAAGATAGCACATTTAATGAGATTTATTTTGACTGTTACATTAATACTGCATTATATCTGCCAGGGAGTATATTCCCTTTTCACTAGCGCTAGACAAGTGAGATTTTTTCTGCATCTGTGGTGGAACGTCACACCTACCACTTTATCACACAGATCCAAGCTGTATACTCCTGTGCTGAGTTGGTTGGGAGGGCTGGTATTGAACCAGAAACATAGGGGTTCTTGACGAATGCTCTACCAACTGAGCTAAACTAGCCCCTCGTGTAAGTGGTTAAAATATAGCGTTATTTTAGTATTCTCTCTCTATTTAAATATATATTAATGGCTTTACGTTGAATTTGTATTGGCCTGTATATCTAATATCTAATATTTATCGGGTCTATTTCCTTGGACGTTTGTTGGACCTCTGAAATTTCAGAAGAAACTGGGGACAATCCAGAGAAGGGAATGGAAGAAAGGATGACAAGAAATTGGAGAGCACATTCAATGAGAATTATTTTCACTGATACATCAATACTATTAATCCTAATAAAAGAACTCAGGTTAACCTTTACGTATTTTTCAGAATATATTTGTATTACATGTAATACAGCTGTCACAAAAGGGTTTTGAATGTACTAATTGAAATGTATGAGAAATAGTGAATGTATCTGTATTTAATATTAACTGCCATCACACATGTCAACATAACTATGACATGGCTATGTCCATTTTACTCTATAAATATCTTGTAAGTATTTTTCCGTTTTGTATCTCTTTTACATACTGTCTTATGAAATTTAACATTTTTGAAAGGACAAATGATGCTATGTAATTGCTGACAGAAATCTATTTCGACCAAATCGAAAACTGGTCATCTTCACCAGCAACATAGACGGGAAAAGAAAAAATATCCGTTAGAAGACTGTTTACAAACGAACACTATATTCAAATGCTGAAAATTTTTAAAAAATGCGTATTCTGTTTTAAAAATAAAATAAACTTTATTTTTAATTTTTTAAATCAGAAGCATTATAGTTTATAGTAAAACTCAAAAGTTTGTTGTAAAATTATATAAAAGGTGTATAGTGGGTTGTTTAGGATATATTTCAGCTATTAGAATATAATATACAAGTCTACATGCGTATTTGAAGAAAGATGTAAAAGTTCCACGTCTATGTTACTCGTGAAGATGACCAGTTTATCGATTTGGTCGAAACAGATTTCTGCCAGCAATTACATAACATCATTTGTTTTTTCAAAAATGTTAAATTTCATACTGTCGGATTAATTTCCATCTATTTTTCATACTGTCTTATAGAATGTTGAATATTCTTTTATTTATTTTACTGCAAGTGAAAATTGAAAATAGTTTGTTATTTTAAGTTATTTTTTATTGTATTTTACAGGTAAGTGACGTTTCCTTTGTAAACTACTTGAAGGTAAGTATTTCTTTATTTTTTAAATATAATTTAATGGTAGGAAAGATATGAATATAAACCCGATGGTAAAAATCTATCTGTTTGGAATACTTAGTTTTTTCCTATTCTTTCTAAAAACGGGTTGTGAATCATTGGTGTAGATCAGTGGTTCTCAACCTGGATCCATGTGGACCCCCTGGTACCTTATAAGATTGTTTGGGGCCCAGCCAAGCAAAATATATTTAACTATAAAAATACAATGGGATTTTAAAACATCGAATGACTATGGGAGGGTCCACCTGAGTAAAATAGGGTTAAAAGGGGCCCATGGGTTAAAAAAAAGGTTGACAGCCATTGGTGTATATGATGAATTATTACATAGTATATTGTCAATTCAGGCTTTTTTTTATTTAAATTAGATTTTGTAAATTTCTTTTGGTGATTTTATTTCTTTTAAAACGGGTGAGAACCATTGGTGTAGGTGATGAATTATTACATAATATATTGTAAATTCAGGTATTTTTTAAATTTAAATTAGATCTTGTAATTTTCTTTTGCTGATTTTATTACTTTTAATAAAAAAAAATATCTTCTACTTCATTAAAATAGAAAGGAATTAATTAAAAAATTTGAAAGGCTTTATTTAAAATTAGAATTTTTTTCTTTCATGCAAATTTTTTTTCTGCTCTCACTGATTAGTCTGTTCCTGTGTCAATATTAATTGTTTAATATTTTCTTCGTTCGCTGTTTCTCATTACATCTCATTTTTTTTAATTCAATTATTTTTATTTCTTGATGAAAAGTTAAGCCCAACTTTTCAGTTAGAAATTCGTCGTTAAATATAATTTAGTAAGAAACAAAAATCAGTGAAATAAAAGATTTCAAGTTAATAAAAAAAGAAGAAACAAACAAAAAACAAATAAGGCGTTTCATCAAAGAGTTAATTAAAATCTTCATGAGATTTAAAAGCTGCTCCTGATGGAAGAAAGCAAAATCATCCAATCAGAAATAAGATTAATAATTTGAATTTTTTTCTAAAAGGTTTTCTTTAACGTGTTATGATGAATAACAGTCAAATAATATTTGTTTGAATTTATGTAAATCAGGCTTGATGTGTATAATTTTGATTTTTCGGGCTGTTGTCCTCATCTTTATTTCGATATGTAAAAACACAACGTTTTGGCTGCTTATCTTTCGGTCTTCTTATATATAGAAGTGATAATTTTATATTAACTATTAAATATATATTAATATGCTTATTCCTAAATCTTCCGTCCGTTATCATCTTGCAACACCCTCTGATTAAAAATGAGACCGTTCAAATTATCTAAGATGAAATTCAAAAATATAAATCCTGATTATCTGGTGTCGATTATCCACCGAATTTTTATTTCTGGTGAGTATCGTCACCTTAGGTTAATAATGAACCATTACTTTTTTATTATAAAGAAAAAAAGAGAAGGAAAAAAACATGCGACACTGAAAAATATAATCAGAAAGAAAGAAAGAAAGAAAGAGAGTAGGGGAAAGATAGAGAGAGGGATTGAGTGCACGGAAACGACAATACTTATCTGTTTCAATCAAACATAATGAAAAGAAGGAAAGAAAGAAAACATGAGAGAGAGTTAAATCAAGATTATTATTAAACTTTTTACTTATTGAACTATTATGCAATTGCTCTTAAGTAAACATATCAAACGTTGTAATAATTGAATTATCATACTGTGGTATATCCACGGGTCCTGCTGGTATTAAATAAAAGTTATTTTTCTCTAAAGATTAAGATATTAGAAACATATTCTAATAGAATATTATCCAACCAAAAACGGATATTATTAGGCATTATTAATTACCAAACACTACAGCATGGAAAATCTTTAACCAAATATATGAATAAGTGTTAGTCCAAAAATTAGTACACCCTTTATATATATTTATGCAATTCATTCTTTTTATTACAGAAGGTGTTGATGGTAAATAAAACCTAATAATATCCGTTTTCCTTGTAAAAATTTATCATACTGTTATTCTCATTTTTATTTTGGTATGTAAAAACACAACATTTCAGCCTCTGTATCCTCCGGCCTTCCTCGGGTGTTTCCTGTCTATCCGAGAATATCAATAGCCCAACCTTGGAAATCATTTTGATTAATTTCACTCTTGATCAAACAATACATCGAAGAAATTTTGAAGATCTCATTCAAATAATGACGTCATTGTTTTTGCACACTTAAAATTAAAATCATAAATAGTCGAATAACATTCTTCTTTGCAATTATTCAATCAATCTATATTCTTGTAAAATCGGGCATATCTAATGTAAGTTGGTGGTGTGGTCTACTGTCGGTATCAGCCGGACAGCAAGGGAGCCTATCCCCTTTTCACAAGCACTAGACCAAGGAGATCTTTGCTGAGGTGAAGCCCCACACCTACCGCCAGCTCTCCACTTTACCGCATAGATCAGATCTGGTACCGAACCCAGAACCTTGCAATTCGTAGTGTTTAGGTTAGGGTTAGGGTTTAGGATTAGTTTAATGGGGAAATAGATGAATAATTTGGGTTCTATTTTTTCTGGATCCTCCTGTAATAACATATTACTGGGTCACCATGTAATAACATGTAACTCAATTAGGAAATAACCATAATTTGGGTTCTGTTTTTTCTGGGTCACCCTGTAATATTATGTTACTCAACTAGGAAATAACCATAATTTGGGTTCTGTTTTTTTCTGGGTCACCCTGTAATATCATGTTACTCAACTAGGAAATAACCATAATTTGGGTTCTTTTTTTTTCTGGGTCACCCTGTAATATCATGTTACTCAACTAGGAAATAACCATAATTTGGGTTCTGTTTTTTCTGGGTCACCCTGTAATATCATGTTACTCAACTAGGAAATAACCATAATTTGGGTTCTGTTTTTTTCTGGGTAATATCATGTTACTCAACTAGGAAATAACCATAATTTGGGTTCTGTTTTTTTCTGGGTCACCCTGTAATATCATGTTACTCAACTAGGAAATAACCATAATTTGGGTTCTTTTTTTTCTGGGTCACCCTGTAATATCATGTTACTCAACTAGGAAATAACCATAATTTGGGTTCTGTTTTTTTCTGGGTCACCCTGTAATATCATGTTACTCAACTAGGAAATAACCATAATTTGGGTCTTTTTTTTCTGGGTCACCCTGTAATATCATGTTACTCAACTAGGAAATAACCATAATTTGGTTCTGTTTTTTTCTGGGTCACCCTGTGGAAATAACCATAATTTGGGTTCTGTTTTTTTCTGGGTCACCCTGTAATAACATGTTACTCAACTAGGAATTAACCCAAATCCTTATATCTCAGACTGCTGTTCTTCTTCCATTCCTTCAAGAAAGATTCTTTACTTTAATTCATCCATCATTTTAGATCTTCTATGCAGTTTTTTTTTTGTCTCTTTTGGAAGAAAAAACATTTGATAGAAAGGACTAATTTAACCTGAGGCGAGTCAGTCCCACACCTGCAACCACAAACCAGACTTCCCATGCCATTACTGTACAGCTTTGACTTCCGTCTCCTCCGTTTTACTCAGTACATCATGGAACAAAGTCAAGCTTTCACGATAACGAGGCTCCCTAAAAATCACTCCCCAACTCTCCCCCTCCTCTTTACTGACAGATAAAGATGGAATTGAAGAAGAGAATGAAATCTTCGGTTTGACAGCTTGCAGTAATTTTTCGTTTCTGAACAAAAAAAGTAATTTGTGTCCAGTTGTCTAGAAATTAGAGAGGAAGAAAGAGATATATACATAGATAGTGTGTGAGTGAGTATGGGAAAGAACGAGAGAGAGAGAGAGAGATAGAGAGAGAGAGGGGGGGATGGCGTAAATGTGGAAGGGACGGTAGAGTATTAAAAAAGAACATAACAAGAGATATATACATACATAGTGTGGAAGATAGCGTGAGAGAGAAGATAGATAGAAAGAGGAGAGAGAGAGAGAGAGAGAGAGAGAGACGGAGAGAGAGAGAGAAGGGGGGGAGAAGGCAATGGCGTAGATGTGGAGGAGACGGAAGAGTATTAAAAAAAGAGAGAGACAAATTTTAGAACGTAACAAGATATATATACATACATAGTGTGGAAGATAGCGTGAGAGAGAGAGAGAGAGAGAGAGAGAGAGAGAGAGAGAGAGAGAGAGAGAGGGAGCAATGGCGTAAATGTGGAAGAGACGGAAGAGTATTAAAAAAGAGAGAGACAAATTTTGGAACGTAACAAGATATATATATATATACATAGAGTGGAAGATAGCTCATAAGAGAAAGAAAGAAAAAGAAAGAGAGAGAGAGAGAGAGAGAGAGAGAAAGAGGGAGAATAGGCAGTGGCCTGAGTGTGGAGGAGACAGGGGAGTAGTAAGAAGAGAGAGAGTGAATTTTTTGAAGCAATAAGATCTATCTATCTATCTATCTATATATATATATATATAGCGCGCGCGCGAGAGAGAGAGAGAGAGAGAGAGAGAGAGAGAGAGAAAGAGAGTAGACAGTAGTGTGAGTCTGGAGAAGAAGAGAGGGTAGTAAAAGGATTTTTTGGCGTAACAAGATGTATATATAGATAGACAGATCGATAGATAGCGTGATAGTGAGAGAGAGTCAGATAGAGAGAGAAAGAGAGAGAGGGAGTCAGAGAGAGAGAGAGAGAGTAGGCAGTAGTGTGAATGTAGGGGATACGGGAGGGTAGTAAAAAGAGAGAGAGAGTGTGAATTTGTTTACGTAACAGGAGATAGCGTGAGGGAGAGAGAGAGGAAGAGAGAGAGAGAATGAAAGAGATAATGAGAGAGAGAGAGTAGGCAGTGGCGTGAGTGTAGAGAAGACGAGTGTAGTAAAAATAGAGAGAGAGAGTGAAATTTTTGGACGTAACAAGATATATATACTTATATATATATACATAATGTGTGTGTGTATTTGTAAAAGAAAGAAAGAAAGAAAGAAAGTAGACAGTGGCGTGGGTGTGGAAGAGACGGAGAGTTTTATAAAAAGGGCAGAGTGAAATTATTGGACATAACAAGAGACATATATATAGATAACGTGAGAGAGAGAGAGAGAGAGAGAGAAAAGAGAGAGGAATGAGAGAAAGCATGAGAGAGAGAGAGTAGACAGTGGTGGGAATGTGGATGAGACGGGGGAGGTCGTAAAAAGGACAGAGTGAAATTATTGGACGTAACAATACTGAGAGAGAGAGAGAGAGAGAGAGAGAGAGAGAGAGAGAGAGAGAGAGAGAGAGAGAGAGAGAGAGAGAAAATGACTGACGATATTTTTGCGGGTCATACGAGATGAGATTTCGTTAATAGCTTCTGGAGGCAACGACGTGGTGGGGGGCAAAATAGAATTTGATTTCGCACAAAATCGACGAACGAAGGATTAAATTTTCAAGACAATAAACGAGATTAATGAAATTGGACAGAAATGCGCGGGAAAATCTACATGGACCAGAAATATCTACATCTTTTATATATATATGTGAGTGGGAATAGATAGGTATGGACAGACTGAGATATATATATATATAATATATATATATATATATATAAGCACATATTCTCCCATATATATATATATATATATATATATATATATATATGTGTGTGTGTGTGTGTGTGTGTGTGTGTGTGAAAAAACAGATATAGATAGATAGATAGATAGATAGATAAATGTGAACAGACTGAGATAGATAGATAAATAGATATATAGATATATGGGAAAAGACCGAGAGAGAGATAGATAGATGTGACAAGACTTGAATAGATAGATAGATGTGAAAAGATTGGAATAGATAGATAGATAGATAGATAGATAGATAGATAGATAGATGTGAAAAGACTGAGATAGATAGATAGATAGATAGATAGATAGATAGATGTAAAAAGACTGAGATAGATAGATAGATAGATAGATAGATAGATGTAAAAAGACTGAGATAGATAGATAGATAGATAGATAGATGTAAAAAGACTGAGATAGATAGATAGATAGATAGATAGATAGATGTAAAAAGACTGAGAGATAGATGTGAAAAGACTGGAATAGATAGATAGATAGATAGATAGATAGATGTGAAATGACTGGAACAGATAGATAGATGTGAAAAGATTGGAATAGATAGATAGATAGATAGATAGATAGATAGATAGATGTGAAAAGACTGCAATAGATAGAAAGGAAAAGACTAGGGCCCCTAGATAGATAGATAGATAGATAGATAGATAGGTAGATCAGAAAAGAGTGCAATAGATAGATATGAAATGGCTGGAATAGATAGATTGATAGGTTAAGATTGGGATTGATAGCTGAATATGTAAAGACTGAGAAATATATGTAAAGATTGATAGATAGATAGATGTAAACAGACTGGAATAGAGAAATGAAAAGACAGGAATAGACAGATTGGTAGATGGATAGATAGTTAGATAAATAGATAAATAAAATACTAGAATAAATAGATAAATTTGAAAATACTGGAAAAGAGAGATATGAAAAACTAAAATAGATAGATATAAAGAAACCTGGGATATATGGATGGATAGATAGTAAAAAGGGATTTACAATCTGCATTTTAAGCTCTGATTTATGCATGACTCCCTAAATAGAAATTGTTTTATACTGGTTATAGTGGCAGGCCCGGAAAATAAACCTGGTTTTAAATTCAGAGTTTTTTCTTCTCCCAGACAGGTTGCCTAACCAAGGTTAAAAAGTTCATTTACCCATAGCCAGAAAATGGATACATGCCTTTCTGAAATGAAACACAAACACACATCTCGAATACATAGAGTTCATTTCTTGTCTTTTTACATTTTACTTTAGATATTCTCAAAGGGTAATGAGATTTTCCTTGATAATTATTTGACACTTCTACAGAGGGGTAAAATCTCCCTTCCCATGGGGCCACCTGTTGGCTGTGGCTGGCAACCTGTGATACTTAAAGATGGAACCCTAGTGGCTGAGCAGTCCATGAAATGCAACACTCCTCTTTGGCCCTTACTTAGGCAGTCAGAGAGGTTCCCTCTGATCAATCGGCTGGTCACGTCAAGCCCTAGAACCTATATCAATGTCCCAGCTCTATTGCCCAAAGCCTTTTTATCATATATGTACTAGAAGGCTGTGACTGAGGATCCTCATGTCCTAGGTATGAGGTTAAACTCTATCTGATGGGGAAGTTCCAATTCTGGAACTCTGGGGAATGTAGAGTACCTCTTGATCACCATTACTCCCAGGTCCACTCTGACCCGGGGTGGTTGTAACTGTTAGGGTCGCATGTATGGGTTAAATAGAAAAAAAATGAGTTTTAAAAATGCAATTTTCTGGTCATATTTTTTATGCATGATCAACCTTGGAAATCCTTTTTTTATATTTGACGGAATCATTTTTTAAAAAACCTATGTATATTCTCTTTCTGTTACTAATAGAGACTTCTGCCTTCCCAAATGACGAATTTCTTTCTTAAATAATATCAAAAGTGTCCATCCCGTGACTTTCGTTCCAGTGGTTCATTAGCGTAGAACCTAATCATTTTGAATTCTGTCCATATAACAGAGGATTACCGAGGCAATTCTGAAGCGACACTTTTCTATCAAATTAAGTCGTCTTCTTAATAAAACCGTTTAACAAACAGATTTTATCTGATAAGTATTTAAAGACTTGAATATATTCTCACTTGCTTGTTTGTCATTCAGACAACTTTGGTGATTGGCATTTAATGAATGAATGTGAACATACTTACATTAATATTTATGTAGATTTGAAAAATGTCTCTGTACTAAATGTTACACACACACACACACACACACACACACACACACACACACACACACACACACACACACACACACACACACATATATATATATATATATATATATATATATATATATATATATAAGGTTTTTTTATAGTACTTTTGAAGCATTGTGCGTATGTGTAATAAAAAGATTTTTTAATGCAATTTACAATGCAATATGTGTTGAAAGTTATATTTATTTAACTTTTTTTTAAATTTTAAATTAATTCTAGAATTTAAAAAAAAAGTTAAATAAATATAACTTTCAACACATATTGCATTGTAAATTGCCTTCAAAAATCTTTTTATTATATATATATATATATATATATATATATATATAATTTTTATTTTCCATTTATAAACTCTACCAGTGTGAAAAAACAATAACTCAGTTTTCAAAATAAAAAAATTTCAAACTGACATCTCGGGAAAAAAGATTTTTTTAAAAAAGAAAAGACCAGCACACCCTTACTTTCTGAAAATAATCATCAGTATCGTATGCTGTGGGCAAACGAAAAGAAAAACTGAACGAGTTTGCTAAGTTATATATGTAGAAAGTGCTCAATACACTAATTATAATGACCTACATGAGTCAGATACTATCTACCTATATATATATATATATATATTAGTCTCTTCCTAATTTCTTTCTCTTTTCAAACTCAGTCCATCTATCTATTTTCATATCTATTCATATATATATATATATATATATAATATATATATCCTCAACTTTCTTCTCGCGATTGGCATTTAATGTGATCATCTTTTTAAATGAAAAACAACTTCCCTTTCTATCTATTGCATTTTATTCATATCTATTTCTCTATCTCATTTTGCTCATATCTATCTATCTATCTATCTATCTATCAGTATGTCTCTTCATCTGTTTATCTATTTCTATCTCTTCATATCTATCTATCTATATATCTATCTCTGTACACACACACACACACACACACACACATTAATATATATATATATATATATATATATATATATATATATATATATATATATTAATGTCTGTTCATACATTTCAATCTAGATCTATCTCTATGTTAATCTCTTCTTTCTCATCTAGATATTTTTTCCAGCATGAATGAAAGGCAATAACGTTTGACTTGGTTGGTAGATGTTCTCAATTCACAAGGAAAATGTCTACTTGAAACACCTCAAGCAATGAATGAAGCGTATGACTGGGTGTGTAAAGGCGGGAGTTTGGAACATAGAATGATGTTAAACTGTTTTGTCATTGATTTCACTGTAAAATTTTCTTGCTGTTATTTTCGAAGCATTCTTCGATAAACACTATTAGATACTCAATTCACCTATACAAGTGAAGGACACTCATGTATAATCTAATACATACAAAGACGAATGATTTATTTATTTTCACGGCATGGCAATCCGTCAAGGGTTATTTCATGAGTTGGAGGTCGTGGTTAGTCGTAGGAAATAGACGCGTCGACCCGAGTTCAAATCCTGGGCAAAGCAACAGTTCACATTGCGCTAATACAATTGGGAAATGTATTAATCCAACTACTCTCACTCCGGCTATGGGTAAATAGTAGGACAGACTGGGCCCTTTAACCTTGGTTAAGTAACCAGTCTGGGAGAAGGAAAATTCTTAATTCGAATCTGCTTGGGTTGGTCACTACTAGAATATGCTCAGCCCTAATTAGTGATTTATTTCACTAATTTCTAATTTAATCTAATTTAAAAGAGGTTGGGGAATCGCCTCCATTATGTCATTACATTATGTCCTCATATCTAAATAATGAGAATGGAATCGTTTGTTTTTTCCTATTAATAACGTCTGACGAAGCCTCGGAAGAGAGGAAAAACGATATCTCCCTGGACTTGTTAATTCAATATAAAAAATTGCTTATTACTCTGTTCACGTTGTATCTTTGCTTAGTAAACCCTTTTCCTTATTCTTAATGTTCCTATTATTTCTCTGTTAACTCAAGTTACAATATATTTTGAGTGTAGTTGATTCTGAAGATTTTTCGTTCACAGCTATAGGACAATGCTATTCATGACAATCTTTAGCCGACCACCCCTATCATTCATTGCCCTCGGGAGGTCCTCTGCGTAGCATCCAGAATCCATGCAGAGCTGGTTAATATAGTGGCTATATACAGGTTTCCATAGAAGAATGTCATTTATGACTTCGTCCTTGCTTCTCCTGTAGTGTCCAGCATGTCTTGTTCGTCTCATTCGGATTGTTTGTGGGATCGGGGGCAAGTGGCCGTACATCTTCTTTCTTATGGGGTTTTGTTTCCACAATTTTGTTTAGATCGCAATTAGCATTCTTGTGCAATATCCCTAACGAAATGCCTGGAGAATAAAACCATATATTTTTGAAAAAACAAATAACTACTATTAAATGGAAATAATTACTTAAAACCATATAATTAGTAGTATCATATATATAATATATATAAATTGGTGGCAACATGCTTCAAACATGACCATCCTGAAGAGAACTGGACTCCCTGTCATGCACGAAATACTTGTCCAACGCAACCTGAGATGGGCTGGCCACTAACACACTTGGGGATCACAGACTACCGAAGCAGATTCTGTACTCTCAACTGAGAGAGGATCACATGGAATCGGTAGACTAAAGCTCGGCTACAAAAACAACATCAAGAGAAACCTAGACATCCCCATAGGCAGTTGGCAAGACGCAACCAGAGACTGAATAAATTGGAGGAAAAGGATTCGTGTAGTTTCATCATCGGATACGATGGACAGCAAATAATAATATAGGAAATTTTAAACCATATAAATGGGTTGAAATTATTGGTATTAGATAGGAATACTTGATATCACTTAACTCTGTGCAAAAATATCTATTAAAAAACTGCTGCACAAAAATATAAATATGAACCTACAATTGTTGCATACCCTTCTCATTACTTACTTCTATTCTTCTTCTCTTAGCGTCTTTGACATCTTAAGTTCTTCTAACATATCTTAAGTTCTTCTTCTGTTCTTCTAGTCATCTTCTAGCGTCTGGACTTCTCTTGGAGACTTCATGTCTGGTCTTCCATTGGGGATTTCTCTTTATCAGAAGCCCTGTGTCATTGGTAGTTTTTAGATAATAACACAAGACTTCGATTTACTTTGATCATATTTTATTCTCGAAATCCCCTCCAGACTACCTGCGCAGATCGAGTCGGAGCGTATATAACACGACTCACCACCGTCATGGTTTCTGACCGATTGATTAAAATCTATTTCTAATCTAAACCAAGAAGGTCTTCTCCACCGATTCTCACGGTATCCACCGGAAGGTTAGGACTGAGGTCAAGCCTTGTCATTCAAATCCTTCAAGGCCGTGGGCTACAACTTATAACAGCCATTTTGATTTCTACACGATTGCACATAAATATTAGGTATCTAATAATTATGTAACACAATGAACGTTATTCCCTAACCTCTAGGCATAAAATAACATGCCGTTGACATGCCGTTAGGATCAATCGATAAAAGTCAATCAATCAATAAAACTACTTTTAATGCTCTCTCATAATAGAGTGTATCTACTGCATTTCATTTTAAGTCATTATAATTCAGTTTCCATTATCGATTAAATAATATAGCTTTCTTATATAAATCTAATTATCGATCAAATAGTAAAGCTTTCTGATCTGAAATCTTAAGCATTACATTTTATATTAGGTGTTCCACCATTTCATATCCCATTAATCCAAATACATGATTCACATTCACTCACATATAGAAAGAGTTATTGACAAGAGTAAAGATGGATGCATGAGACACACACACATCACGTATACATTATGACTAATAGATACCGTTTCACATTCGTTCGAACATGTACAAACATATGTACAGAGTCATGTGTACAAACAGATACACACAATAAGATGCACTCTAAAAGAAACGTGCTATATAAAGTATGAAATACATGCGCACAACAATTTAAACTTAGAAATCTATAAGAACGGAAGCGCTCACATACGCATGCGCACGCTTTGACAAATGAACCAGATTGAGGAAAAAGTCTCGTTTTGGCGGGAAGAGGGAGAAAGACGACGCCCCCTGGAGGCCAATTGAGGAGAGTTCATTAGGACAGAGCTTACTCAAGTAAAGAAGAGTTCGAAAAGAAGTACCCTGGGCAGTGAGAAGTAGGGAGGGGGATGAGAAAAAGGTTAATGTGGGGTGGATCCAATCAAGAGTGGAAACGACGGGGCAAAGAGGGGGTGGGTGGTAAAAGGGGGACAGGGAGTGGAAGGCGGAGGGGGGGTTGTCGCGGAAGGGAATTTCTAGAGCGAAAAGCGGGTAATTACAAAGACTAGGACTGATTTGTTAGATGTGGTGATTAGATAAAGAGGGAGAAAAAGAAAAGAAGGAAAAAGGTTATGAATGAAAAAGAGGGCCAACATGAAAAGAAAGAAAGAAAGAAAGAAGTTTAGAGTTAGAAGGAATGAAGGGCGGATGAAAAAGACAAAAGGAAAGAGAAATGAAAAAGAAAGAATGAAAGAAAAAAGTAAAAACGAGAAAGAATGATGGAACATTGAAAAATTAGAAATAGAAAAGAAATGAAGGAAAGATGAAAAATATGAAAGAATGAAAATGAGATAAAAAAGAAATAATGAAGGAAAAATTTAACAAAAAAAAACAAAGAATGGATGAAAATTTTTTAAAAAACAAAGAAAGAAGGGAACATCAAAAAGAAAGAATGAAGGAAAGATAAAAAGAAAGAATGAAAATGAGATGAAAAATAAAGTATGAAGGAAAAAAATTAAAACAAAGAATGAAAAAGAAAGAATGGTGGAAATTTTTTTTAAAAACAAAGAATGAAGGAAAGAATTAAAAACAAAGAAAGAAGGAAAGATCAAAAAGAAAGAATGGAGGAAGAACAAAGAAGTGAAAGAAAGAAAGAAAGATAAAAAAAAGAAAGAATGAAGATATGACGAAAACAAAAATCCAGGAAGGACGAAAAGTGAAATAATAAAAGTAAGCTGGAAAGAAAGAATGAATGAAAAATACAAAAAAAGAATGAAAGAAATATAAAAAAGAGGGGAATGAAGTATATATATATATATATATATATATATATATATATATATATATCTGTGTGTGTGTGTGTGTGTGTGTAAGGAAAGAAAAAATGAACACGTAAGAAAAGAAAAAAGAATATATTATATATATGTGTGTGTGTGTGTGTGTGTGTGTAAAGAAAAAGAAATGAAGATGTTAAAAAAGAAAAAGGGCCAGGTTAGCTCAGTCGGTAGAGCGTTCGGCTAGAAACCACAAGGTTCCTAGTTCGAGTCACCGACTCAACGTATGAGTAGCACAGGGACCTGTGCGATAAAGTAAGGAGCAGATGGTAGGTGTGGCGCTCCACCTCAGACGCTTAGGTAATCTCCTTGGACTAGCGCTAGTGAAAATGGAATAGACTCCCTCGCTGATTGGCTGATACTGACTTTAGGCCGCCCGACGACTTTACTTATATATATATATATATATATATATATATATATATATATAGAGAGAGAGAGAGAGAGAGAGAGAAAGAAAAAAGAGAAAAAGAATGAAGATGTAAAAGAAAGAAAAAGAAAGAAAAAAAACGAAAATAAATAAATAATTAAAAACAGGGTACTTGAATAAATTGTAATGGAAAAGAAAAAAACGAAATAAAAAATAAACAGGTAGAAAGAAATTAAAATAAAGAACAAACGAAAATAAAGAATAAAAATAAAAATAAACCATATTTAAATGAAATGTAATGGAAAAAGAACAAAAAAGTAAACATATAATAAAGAAAGAAAGAAAGAAAGAAAGAAAGAAGTTTAGAGTTGATGCTGTTTTTGCTAATTATGATGATGATGATGATGATGATGATGATGATGATTTATTAACAGATGTTAAAATTAAATTATATTTCAAATCGAAGATTAGTTTTGATTTGTGTCACAGACCTCCGTTTACGTTTTAATAACCCGTCTATAACACATCATTCAAATTATACATATTTTCAGCACACACCTACACACTATATGCACGCACATACACACACACATATTTATACATACAAATACACAAGTGTATTTACAAATGTGTACAAATAACCCAAGTTAGGATATAGCAATTAGTAGAGAATAAAAACAAATTATGTAACTGTGCTCTCATTAGTAACATTAAATCTCCGAATATAAAATTATGAAAAAATAGTCAAAGTTCATTTCGTAAAAGATACTCAAAGAATTTAATATTGAAATATCTGTCTGATTTATATCGGTTTATCCATCGGTCTATCGGTCTACGTCATAGTGAGTCTAGAACACACATTTGAAATTATAGATATATATTCAATACGCACGCGCACACACACTCACACGGACACACACACACACACATACATATGTGCACACTAATACATATGCTCATATATATAGACATATGTATTTGTGTATATAAGTACATATGTCTGCCTTTTTCCTATGATTATCCATTAATCTATCTCAGTCTATCTATCTATCTATCTATCTATCTATCTATATGTTCATCTTTCTCTCTCCTCTCTCTCTCTCTCTCTCTCTCTCTCTCTCTCTCTATATTATATATATATATATATATAATATATATATCTGTTCCTCTATCTATCTATATATCTATTTATCTATCTGTTCCTCTATCTATCTATCTATCTGTTCATTTATCTATTTATCTATCTATCTATAAATTAGGTTCAGATGATCTATCTCAGTTTGTTCTCTCTCTCTCTCTCTCTCTCTCTCTCTCTCTCTCTCTCTCTCTCTCTCTCTCTCTCTCTATCTATCTATCTATCTATCTATCCATCTATCTATCTTTATCTTTCCATATATATATGTATATCAATACATTTATATACATAGACTAGGCTCTCTGACCTTGGAATGGCAACCAGTCAAAATTCAAACCCTCTTAAGAGATTGACCTTGTGCCGCATCCTACTCGTGCGAAGGTGTGAGTAAATATGTAAAGTTCAAATCAACTGAATTAACAATTCATTATTAAGATCTTGTACACTGACTTCCCATATAAATCTTATGGAAATCCTCCTCTTGTTCGCGTTCAACGTCATATTATCAGTTAATTCAATATGCTTATAACATTGAATTAAGGCTTCATTGCTAGAAGGTTGTGAATACATGAAGAGGCTGTATCTGTAATGTAAACAAAAAACAACAAAGTCTGGTGGTATTGTAATATACTGCTGGCACAGTGCTGGTAATGATGTATTGGTGCCGAAACTACACCTGATTCAAGAGTCATCATTTAATGAAGTCTGTTGGCCTCGTAGCAAAACATCTACGCTCACATATATACATAATTACATACAGATGATGTCCGCCTTACTCGGATGGTTTGGGTGATATGTGGCAGGTGACCGTACAGCTGTTTTCTCGTGGGGTGTTGTTTCCACGTCTTGTTCAGGATCACCCGCAGCATTCTTGTGCAGCTCCCATCTAGTTTATTCTCTAGTCGCTTAGTTAGGGTCCAGGTGGTGCAGCCATACAGCAGCACTAATACGACAACGGCCTGGAAGAACTGTCTCTTTAACTTGTCTGTGAGATTGGATTTCCATATGACCGATAATTTATTTATAGCGGCCCATGCATTTCCTATACGTGCATTAACGTCGTTTTCTGTGGAGGAGATGTTACTGCCTAAGTATCTAAATTGTTCTACCGAGGACGGACAAGACACGCGGGACACTGCTGGAGAAGCAAGGACGAACTCATAAGTGACGTCCTCCTGTGGAAGCCAGCACATGGGCATTCCAGTGTGGGCCGACCAGCAAAGACGTACATTGATCAGTTCTGTGCGGATACACGATGCTGCAGAGAGGACCTCCCGAGAATGATGAGCGATAGGGACGAATGGAGATAGATTGTCATGGATATCCGCGCTGACAGCGTGACATGATGATGATGACATACAGATGAAGATAAACGTACGAGGGTAATCTCCAAAATATTTAGAAATCACAGAAACGTGTCAATGATGAATGGAATATCTTAAGAAAATCAAACGTATGCAGATCTCTAAATGATCCATGTTTCCTATGTGAGCAATAATTAGATTTCCTGATCAGAAAAATATTTTGAATAATAGAATTGAATCAATAGGTAATTGTAGAAATAGATTGAGCCGGTCACTAAAATATAATTAGAATTACACTATTAAATTCCAACTAAATACATTAGATATCTTTTGAAATAGTTATTAATTTTAATAAATGGCCGGTTTAGCTCAGTCGGTAGAGCATTCGGCTAGGAACCACAAGGCTCCTGGTTCGATACCGGCCCTCGCCAACTCAGCGTATGAGTAGCACAGGGATATGTGCGGCAAAGTGAGGAGCTGGTGGTAGGTGTGGCGCTCCACCTCAGATGCTAATATAATCTCCTTGGTCTAGCCCTAGTAAAAAGGGGATAGACTCACACAAATGCTGGTAACATCAATCGGGAGCTCCTCAGAAACAATTGCCAAGCTAAGATTGGGTATGTGCGGGGACAAGCACAGTTTTATGCATAACAAGCACAACGGTGCTGCCAATAGACAAACAAACCGTGCCCTTCGTCCCCGGTGCTTTAGAGAACTTACTTTTGGAATTACTCTTTCTCTGAATGTTTGAGATGAGGCTTGAAGATTAGTATTATCTGCGTGACAGATGTCCGAGTGGATAAGGCAGTTAGGTTAAGACAGTTCTAAGTTACAGTTATCTCTGGAACCCGAGTTCAATCCTGAGTGAAAGCAGTTAGAAAAATAATTAATTAACACAACTCCTACCGGAATCAGAACAGGATACCCCCGTGGAATAAATAAAGAGTTAGGTTCAAAGTTTCATGATGGCTCCCGAATGCGACAAGAAAGTTCCCGAGTTCGAAAAGAAGGTTCCCGAGTCCGAGAAGGTTCCCGAGTCCGAGAATGTTCCCGTCGATCGACGTATGAGTGTTCATACAATGAACATCCACACAGTGATTTGTTTATAGTGGTGAAGGCTTGTGTTGGACCATCCACACTTTTTGGCACAATTGATAGGAAAGAATTGGTGCATCAAGGGTTGCCACAAAATCCAATCAACGACCGACCTCAGGAATTTTGAATTCAGAGTTATCCCTCTCCTAGACTGGTTACCTACCCAAGGCTCCAGTCTGCCCTACTATTTAACCCATAGCTGGAGAGAATTTTGAATTCGGAGTTATCCCTCTCCCAGACTGGTTACCTACACAAGGCTGAAGACCCCAGTCTGCCCTATTATTTAACCCATAGCTGGAGGGAGAATATATGGATTCATACCTTTCCCATATATGGATTCATACCTTTCATATATATATATATATATATATATATATATATATATATATATGAAGAAAATGTTTTCAAAAATATAACAGACACAGGATGTTATGATTAAAGAACAAATGTTATATGTCTATACTTAAGTATTTCGGTTTATGATAAACCATCATCAGGACGATGCAAAATAAATTTTGTGAGGGGGAACATTATTTCTTGTCTGGGATATGAACTTGTCTCGTTGTGCCCTTTTCCTACGACGGTAACCATCCCACCACGTGCTTCCATACATTTATTAATATAAGTATATATAAGTATACATTAGATATATTTGAATACGATGATGCTTATTAAGTTCAATCTGCATTCTATATTGAATTTATGATTTAAAATATATAAGTATATATAATTTAAAATGTATATATAAGTCTATATAATTTTATATTATCAGTATATGTAAGTATATATTAGTATGTGTAATTTAATAATATTGCTAGATTGTATGTTTTTTTCTGTCTGTAATCGAAACTATATTACTACTCAAATCACAATACCTTTTGTTATTTATGTAACATTCTCTACGATTAGATTTTTATTTAAACCTCAATTATTAATAAAATCGTCTTACATTATTAATACTGTTGACCATATCTACATACTAATATCATGCATTATATATACAACAAAATAGCGGTTTACAGAATGAACGGGGAGGCTAATTTGCATATTGATATTAAAAATTCGATTTTGATAAATATGTGCTTAGTATCATTGGTTTCCAATTGTTTGGTTTTATCTTAATGAATATGAACAAAAACCTCGGGGATAAATCTTAAAAGAAATCCATTCACAAAAAGAAATAACTGTATTTTCATTCTTTACTTCCTATTTTAACTAGATAGTTAAATTAGGACAATTTAGCAATGAAAGGCTGAAATGATGGTTGAGCAAGTTTCAGTTGTTTGTTTTTTGATTATACTCCCCTCTGTTTCAAATCTTTTTATCTGCATTCTTATTTACTTTCATTAGCCTTTCTAATTTATTGTAATATTTTATTACATTAAAAATCAAATACTTGCACTCAGAGGGTGCACATATTTGCTAGTATATATAAGATATATTCGAATACGATGATGCATATTAATGTCTATGTATATCGTTAATAAACATCCCAATGTACATTTCTTTCTCTTCGTATTCTTGTATTCCATTATTAAAATCGATATTCTTGATTCACCCAAATTAATAATCTTTTATAATTTGCCGCCAATTTAGTTCTGATTAATTTTTAAGTGCAGACAAAATGTCCGCCAATATCAAATCAATCAAAACAGGATTTTTGCCACTTTATTATGTAATGACGTCGGCATTCCACATTATAAGGCCGGTTTAGCTCAGTCGGTAGAGCATCTGTCTTGCGAACCACAAGATTCCGGGTTTGATACCGACATTCACCAAATCACCGCAGGAGTAGCATAGCTTGGATTTGAGCGGTAAAGTGTGAAGCTGATGTTGGGCGTGGCACCACCTAATACGTAAAAACAATCTCCTAGGTCTAGCGCTAGTGAAAAGAGGATGGACTCCCTCGCTGTCTTGCTAATACAGAAAATAGGCCACTCCAACTACTTTACTTCTCAGCCATCAAGCGGTAAATTGTGAAGCTAGTGGTAGGCGTGGCACCACATCAAACGCAAAAACAATCTACTTGGTCTAGCGCTAGTGAAAAGAATATAGACTCCCTCACTGTCTTGCTAATACCGACAATAGGCCACTCCACATACTTTACTTCATAGCCATCAAGACGTTTCTGTCCATTAAACCATCCAAAGAGACGAACAAGACATGCCGGACAATGCTGGAGAAGTAAGGATGAACTCATAAGCGACGCCCTTCTTTGGAAACCAGCACATAGACATGCTAGCGCGGGTCGTCCAGCAAAGACCTACATAGACCAGCTCTGTGTGGATACTGCACGCATTGATAAAAAGATAAATGGGAGCTACACAGGGATCCTGCATGCTGTCTTGAATAAATCTTGAAAGCAGAAACCCGCAAACAGACAGTTGTATGGCCACTTGCCCCTATCACAAAAACTTCTCGATGTGCTGAATACTGCTGGAGAAGCAAGGACGAACTCATGAGTGGGCATATGTACATGGATACTCGAGTGTACGCCGACTAACAAAAACCTACATCAATAAGCACTTTTAGGATACTGGATGCTGGACAGAGGACCTCCCAGAGACGATGACTGATAGAGACGGCTGGAGAGAGAGGAGAGGAAAAAGGAGAGATAGAGATAGATAGATGAATAGAGAGAGAGAGAGAGAGAGAGAGAGAGAGGGTGTGTGTGTGTGTGTGTGTGTGTGGTATGGTGGATATGTTTGCTGTCCGCGTGACCTGGTGACGATGATCCCGGGTAATTACATATAGCTCTGTGCGGTTACAGGATTCTGTGCAGAGGACCATCCAGAGGCGATGACAGATAGAGAGCATTGTAGAAGGAGAGAAGAGAAAGAAAGAGAGATAAATATATGTATATAGAGAGAGGGAGAGAGAGAGAGAGAGAGAGAGGAGAGAGAGAGAGTGTGTGTGTGTGTGTGTGTGTGTGTGTGATGGATATCCATGGTGTCAGTGCTACCTGAAGTCGATAATCCCAGGTAATATAGCTGTGCAGATACAGGATGCTGTGCAGATGACCTCCTATATATATATATATATATATATATATATTGAGAGAGAGAGGGAGAGAGAGAAACAGAGAGAGTGTGTGTGTGTGTGTGTGTGTGTGTGTGTGTGTGTGTGTCATGGACATCCGTCCGTGCTGTCCGGGTGACCTGATGACAATAATTCCGGGTAATGGCATATAGCTCTGTGCAGGTACTGGATGCTGTGCAAAGGACCACCCAGAGGCGATGACCGCTAGTAATAAATGGAGAATGAGAGGGAGAAATATAGATAGATAGATAGATAGATAGATAGTGTGTGTCTGTTTGTGTCATGGATATCCGTGCTGATACCAAGACGACCTGGTGACGATAATCCCGGGCAATGACATACACACTTGCTCGATTCCGATCATCGTCTAAATCCAAGACGTGTCATTACTTCTGTTGCTCAGCATGGGGGTCAGCAAACAATCGAAATTAATTGAATCGAAAAAGCAATCAATTTCATTCAATTTAATCACAGATCTAATTGAAACAATACCGAGAACAAAGATGACCTTCTGGAGTTGGCAGATTGATTAAGACAACGAAGACACTACGCTTGGTGCACGTGTCTTCGCGTGTCTTCATAGATTAAAGAATATGACCAACTGCGTATATATATGTGCATATGGCCGTGCAATGAAATGCATATGCTAATATGAATTGCTATCAATGAACACGGCAGTGTATTATGATTCTTCTGCTTTGACTGTGTCGGTTTGTAATATACGTGTGAATATTTGACAAGGTTTACGCGTGTCTTTCTCATTAGCGTCAAGTTAAATGCCTCTAGTTTTATTTTATATTGTGGTCATTTCCCGCCAATAAACTGTTATATGCCATTTGGATGTCTGTATACAAAAGAACGTTTAGAGACAGCAGCCATTATTGTCAAAGATTTAAAGCCTCAGAAACAAAAGTAAAAGCGAGAGAATTGGACAACATTTCTATGTATGCGATTACGCTGCAAATCTATACCGATTTAACGTTGTGGCTAGAGTGCTGGACTACGACATCATAGTAAGCGAGTTCAAATGCCTACCACCCTGTTGGGTCTATAGAATATAGGGCTGTAGAAGGGTAAGAACCCCAGTGGGACTACCCGTTGGCTGTGGTTGGTAACCCGTGATGCTTAAGGACGGAATCTTGATGGCTGAGCAGCCCATAATATACAACTTCATTTTGAACCTAACTTAGGCTAGACGGGTGGTCAGAAAGGCCCCTCCAATCAATCGGCTGGTCAGGTCAAGCCCTACCACCTATATGAATGTCTTATGGCTAGCTCAAACCTCTGTACTAAAAGGGGGTAGCTGAGGGTCGTAAACACTATCTGGTGGTAAATTTCCAATTCTGGAGCTCTGGAGAATGTGGAATACCCCTTCATCATCATTGCACCCAAATGTCTTCTGACCCGGGGTGGTAGTAGATGTTAGGGTCCCATCTATGGGTTAAATAGAAAAAATGTGCTTAAAAAATTTATCCATCAAGAATGAATAAAAAATATTCATAAAATAACCTAACAAAGGTTGACATGCCGTAAAACGCAACCAGGCAACCAACCATCAAAATCGATCTTGACAAAAAACTTGAAGAAGACTGGAGTGCATATCAGCCGAAACGTTGTATATGTAATATTAAAAATTCGGACAACAGTACAAAAAACCGTGAACTCAATTGATCTACCAGTTGTCTATATTTTTAGTCGAAGCTTGATAATTTGCATTATTTAGATATTTCTGATTGTTATCCTTATCTTTATTGTTATATACACAACGTTTCAGCCAGTGTGGCCGGCGGCCTTCTTCAGTTGTTATTCATCTTCAATCATATATATAACATTACATTTAGTCAATGTGTATATGTCATTTAGCACGTTGAAATGAACGTTCTTAAATGCATTGATTTCATTTGCGATGCTTGGACGTGCGAAGACAAATGAGAAGAAAAAGACAGTAATAAAAAATCTTTCAATTCTTGTTGTACCACGTGATATCATTTGGAGACAATATGATTGTCAAATAAAAACGAGTCACGTAAAAAATATATTTCTTAAAACGTGTTTGGTCTGTCAAAGAGACAATGTATAGAAAATTGTCTTAGAACAACGAAGGGACTGTTTCATTAGTATGCTTTCACACACACACACACACACACACACATATGTATATATATATATATATATATATATATATATGGGTATACAAATACATATATAAATATATATACTTATATATATATATATATATATATATATATAAGTGTGGGTGTACATATATATGTGTGTATATAAATATGTATATAGATATGTGTGAGTATATATATATATATATATATATAATATATATATATATATATATATATACTCACACATATCACACATAAAAATATATTTCTTGAAACGTGTTTGGTCAGCCAAAGAGATGTGTCGAAAACTGTCTTAGGACAACGAATGGTCTGTTTCATTAGTATGCTTGCACACACACACACACACACACGCACACACACGCACACACAGAGAGAGAGAGAGAGAGAGAGAGAGAGAGAGAGAGAGAGAGAGAGAGACTCACATATATATATATATATATATATAAATGTGGGTATACAATATATATATAAATATATATACTTATATATATATATATAAGTGTGGGTGTACATATATATGTGTGTATATAAATATGTATATACATATATGTGAGTGTATATATATATATATATATATATATATATATATATATATGATCAGCTATGGGTTAAATCGTAGGGCAGACTGGGCTCTTCAGCCTTGGGTAGGTAACCAGTCTAGAAGAGGGATAACTCTGAATTCAAAATTCCTGAGGTCGGTCGTTGATTGGGTTTGTGGCAACCCTTGATGCACCAATTATTTCCTATCGACTGTGCTAAAAAGTGGGGATGATCCAACACAAGCCTTCACCACTATAAACAAATCCCTGTGTGGATGTTCATTGTGTGTATGAACCCTCATACGTTGAAAATCGACGGGAGAGTCCATTATTTATATATATATATATATATATATATATATATATATATATATATATGTACGTGTGTATATGTGTTTGTTTGTGGTTAGGTATTAGCTATAGTGGCACATAGATAAGTATTTTGAATATATATATGAGTGTGTATATTAATATGTATGTTTATATATAGAATGTGTGTATGTGTATGTATCTATAAGTGTGAGTGTACATGTATATATGTGTGTATATAAATATGTATATGCATATGTGAATATATATATATATATATATATATATATATATATAATACACACACATAGATATGAATATATGTGTGTGCGTGTGTATGTGTGTGTGCGTGTAATTAGGTATTAGCTATAGTGGCAAATATATAAGTATTTTTGTATATATGTGTGAATGTATATATTTATATAAATATGTATATATGTGTGCATGCAATTAGGTATTAGCTATAGACGGAGTCTTGTATCTTTCCACTCATTAGACTGATACAAAACAAAATGTAGAACTATTGATGTGACGAATAACGAAATTGCCTTGTCGGTGGGGATTAGAATAAAACGACTGCATCTCCTGTGGGAGGGTTAAGAACACCCAAAAAAAATAAGTGTCCTGGGTATGACACAAAATTGTATCAATTTTGAAGCTCTAATACTAAGCCTCTGGGGATTGTAGAATTACTCCTTAATTTTTATTACAGCCAGGTCCACTCTCAACCAGAATAGTAGTACCTGTTAGGATCCCGTCTTTGGGGGAGTGGTAGTACCTGTTAGGATCCCGTCTTTGGGGGAGTGGTAGTACCTGTTAGGATCCCGTCTTTGAGGGAGTGGTAGTACCTGTTAGGATCCCGTCTTTGGGGGAGTGGTAGTACCTGTTAGGGTCCCGTCTATGGATCTAATCCTCACCATCATGTCGTGCTAATATAATGGATCCCTGACAATCTCTCGTCAACCATCTCTATCATTCATTGCTTTCGGGAGGTCCTCTCCGCAGCATCCAGGATCTGCGCAGAGAAGATCAATGTAGGTATTTGCTGGACAGTCCACACTGACGTGTCCATGTGCTGATTTTCATAGAAGAACGACACTTATGAGTTCCTTGCTTTTCCAGTAGCGACCAACATGTCTTGTTTATCTCACTCGGATGGTTTGTGTGATAGGGGGCAAGTGGCCGTACAGTTGCTTTCTTGTTGGGTATTGTTTCTATAATTTGTTTAATATCGCGTGCAGCATTCTTGTACAGCTCTCGCCCAGCTTATTCTCCAAGCGCTTCGTTTGGGTCCAAGTGATGTAGCCATACAGAAGCATTGGTACGGGTACGGCTTGGAAAAATTGTCCCTTTAACTAATCAGTGATATCGGAAATCTATGCATATATAAAGGGTATATATATATATATATATATATATATATATATATATATATATATGTAGGAAGTGCGTGGTGTAATGGTTAAAGTCATGGGAAATGGACACGTCGCCCCGAGTTCAAATCCTGGACATGGTAATTGCATTTCACTTAGCGCTAATACCCTTGGGAAAGGTATGAATCCTACTCTCCCTCCAGCTATGGGTAAATAGTAGGGCAGACTGGGCTCTTTAACCTTGGTTAGGCAACCGGTCTAGGAGAAGGAAAACTCTTAATTCAAACCTGTTAAACCCCGCTTAAGAAATTGACCTTGTGTCACATCCTGCTCGTGCGGAGGGGTTGGTAAATATATATATAAAGGGCAGTTTGTGTGTATGTATGTCCGGATTATACTATTAAAATAAAACAATTAATGATAAAATGAATATATATTCACATTAAATATCGCCTGCTCCTGCTTTTGTGCCAAATTTATTGTTACATATAACCTATGTACATAAATGGAATGCGCCGACGACTACTATAAGTATCAGGAACAATTGTGGTTTGTCACGAAGCAAATGCGAGTCAGCTCGTAACTGTATGGTCGGACGCAATCTCCACTTTCTTTGCTGTAATTTCTACTCCTTTTTGTTCAATACATTTGTATCCATTGTTACCAGTCGTTGTCTTATTTTTTACCCTTAAAACCCCACAACAACTATGAAGATTTGATTTATATTCAAAGATATTTAAAAATAAAAATATCCACAGAAATTGTATTGAAATTCTGCTTTAAATGTCTATCATTTGTAAATCTCAAAAGTAAACAAATCAATACACCAGGGGTTTTTTGCCCTCCTACCTCTACCCAGGTGATGCTGGGTAGCCGCTTCCAATTCTGTATAATTGAAGCACTCGTAAGTTAAGGTAGCTCTGGATAATTCTATGTCAAATCATCAAGAAAAAAGTAAAATTGTCACCCACTCCCTTCAATCTTTCTCTTTTTTGTACAGCTATGGAATATGTTAAAGTTAAACAATCCGCAAAATTTGATCTTCCATTTCCAAAAATTTGCGGAGTTATGTCGATTTTTAGCTCTCCAAATTTGAGGGAGGTCGCGAAAAATGGTGACTTTTTGTAAACTATTTGTGTCTGTAAAATGGGTTCTAGAATTTCCCTACTCCTAAAAATTGGTTTATAAAAGAATTTTTGACCAAGGAACCCCCCCCCCAAAAAAAAATAACTCTAACTTTAACATAGTCCAGATCTGGACAAAATTTCAGAAAGATTGAAAGGGGTGAGTGACATGGCCTGGATGACATGGAATTACCCACTGTCTGTCTGTGTATCGATTCACTTCTTCGTGAAAGGTTTGGGGGATCTCAACGAGAATTTACGAGTATCAGCGAGATGGTTTTATTCAAACGAGAATAAAGTATGAAAAGGCTGAGATATTTTTTCAAGGTGGGGGGTAGTCGACTGGGAACAAGATTGAAGAAGAAAAAAGGAAAAGAAAAAAAAATTATACAATGTAAATCAAGCGACGTTTACGTCTTTATCGAATCACCTAGTACAGTGACACGTGTTAATAAGCAGTTGTCGATGTCCCAAGCGGCCTTTTGCTAATTAACCCGCCACCACTGTGTCATCCCCCTCCTTCTTCTTCATCTCCACCTCCTCCCCTTCCCTTGTGTCAATTGGGCAGAGAGTCAAGATTGAGACTTTCAGTTGCTAACAAGAGCAATCGATTAGCAAGGATGGCGATGCGGGAACAGGAGGAGAATGACAAAAAAAAAAAAAAAGAAGAAAAAAAGATTAAAAAAAGCTCCATCTTCTATCGTTGCCCGTATTTGGAAATACAGAAGTGACGCCTGCCATGACATCATCATTAATATATATATATATATATGGCCGAAATGAACATACAGAGATTGATTTTTCTCGATTTGTTTAGCCTTACATTTAATAGGTATGCCCGCCTAATTGATTAATTAATTAATTATTAATTAATTAACTTACAAAATTAGGTACGACTTCAATTAAGCACATATTCTCCCAAAGATTGTCGGCTAAAACAAGCCATATCAAAACACATCGCTTGTGTATTTACTTCTCATATATATATGTATATATGTGTGTGTGTGTGTGTGTGTGTGTGTGTGGTAAGGATAAAGGAAAATTGGACAAAAAGCAATAACTCAAACAAGTAGATGTGGGAGATATATTTCGTTCCGCGTTAAGCGAGACTTCATCAGTCAGTTTACTAAAGCATAGTACATACATTTGTATTTAGAGAAGAGAAGGTGAGTGGGGGGCGTTTGGTGATGAATTCAGGAAGAAGAGAATAGTTTGTGAGGATTTGGTTGGTCAGAGGACATCTATCATGGAACATTGAGGGGGGGATAAAAAAATCCCCTAGCCAACGATATAAATAATGACCACTCTGCCCCATTTCATCTCGTCTCTTCTCCCCTCCCCACTCAAAGAATCAAAAATTCTACCCACACCTACCATAAAACTGATGGCGTAATTTTTGCCCACAGTGCTCAACAATCTTCTCATACTTTTCCCCACTCTCCATACAATGAATCAAATTTTCGACGGACCTGAACTTTCAGAACCCCCCCATCTATAATTTTTGTTTTTAATCTTTTTTTTTTCAACGGATTATTATCGATTGCACACCAATTTATCCGATTGTAAAAAAAATTTTTTTAAGTTATTTGTTTTTCGAGTTTTCAGGGGTGTTCAGTTCCCCGTATAAGTTTATCGTAAACGGATCCCCCATATCGGAACCGCTGAAAAAAATGTTCTTTGTAATTTCTTTTCTTTTTCTTCAATGGGTTATTATCGTTTACACACCAATCTATCAGATTGTAAAAAAAAATTCAAAAAAGTTCTTTATTTTTCGAGTTTTCAGGGGTGCTCATTTCCCCGTATAAGTTTATAGTAAATCGATCCCCCATATCGGAACCGCTCGATAATAAATAATTTGGGTTCTGTTTTTTCTGGGCCACCCTAACTTTGACACATTTGCGCCAGTTTCCTTTCGAGCGGTTCCGATATGGGGGGTCGATTTACTATAAACTTATACGGGGAAATGAGCACCCCTGAAAACTCGAAAAATAAAGAACTTTTTTGAATTTTTTTTTCACAGTCTGATAAATTGGTTTGCAATCGATAATAATCCATTGAAAGAAGAAAAAAAAATTAAAAACAAAAATTTAAGAGGGGGGGGGTCTGAAAGTTTAGGTCCGCCAAATATTCTTCTAACCAACCAAGAATTTTAACCCAACTTTCTTCCTACCACACCCCACTCCCACCAAGTACCCGCAACCTCCCCATCTTATAACCCCGAACAAATTCCAATCACTTTATCTTCTCTAAATACAAATGTATGCTTTAATAAACTAACTGATAAAATCCCACTTAACGCGGAACGAAAATATATCACCTACATCTACTTGTTTGAGTTATTGCCTTTTGTCCATTTTTCCGTCATCCTTAACACATTCTGTCGGATTTACTCCAACCCTCCAATCTTCATATATATATATATATATATATATATATCCACAGACACGTGTTTCGACTCATCGAGTCTCTTCAGTGTGGCTAGATATTTTGTGAGCTACCTACAGCCGGAATAGAAACCCTGATCAGCATCAGGCGGACAGCTTAACCGCTCGGCTATCGTCGCCCACAGAATGCGAAGGGGATTTTAACTGTTTTAATACACCCATCTCTATGTATGTAAAGGCGGTCATAGAGTGCTCCATCCCTTTTATAGGAGAGCGTTGCGTTTACGCTGTAGTTGGTGGTCGTCAGCGAAATCCGCTCCAAAGTACTCAACCCCAGGGGATGGGGAGCGTATATAGTCATCCTCAGACACGTGTTTCGAATATATATATACATAATCATATATATATATATATTTATATATATATATATATCAGTATATATATGAGTGCGTGTGTATGTATATATGCATATGAACACACACCACACCACACACATATATATATATATATATATATATATATATACTTTGTTGGGGTAACAATTTTCTTAGTACAATGTGATTCTAGGCTGGCCCTATTCTCTACCAGTAGTTGTAGAGTTCAGGTTCTGTATGAGAACTCAATGCTTAATTTTGATAAACAGAGCAAATTTATCTGGGAATAAAAAGGCCTTAAATACCAGGGGTATCATGATTATGGACCATTTCCACTCGTGGGTATCTGAGGCCCACAGAGCTTCGTCAGATCACGTTTTTATTTTTTTAAAAATAAAAACCTGGTCTGACGAAGCTCGGTGGGCCTCAGATATCCATGAGTGAAAATGTGCCATAATCACGATACCCTTGGTATTTAAGGCCTTTTTATTCACAAATAATTGTGACCCTGAAGTTACAGCGCCTCCTGTGACTTTGAAGTCCAGTGTTCGAAAACCATTCTCGACCACACACACACACACACACACACACACACACACACATATATATATATATATATATATATATATATATGTATGTATGTATGTATGTATGTATATAGTTGATAAAAATAGAGGAGCGTATCTTGTACTGATTTCGTTTTGTTGTTGTTGTTGTTGTTGATGATGATGATGATGATGATGATGATGATGAAGGAGAAACCCGCTGAAGTGGAGATTTAATAGTCCAAAATAAATGAATACTCAAATGACAAGGTAAGGTAGGAGGCAAAGAAAAAGGCGTCGAACCTCTGAAATGGAGGAACGGCAAAAATGGCCCATGGATGCCATCCATCATCGACACCTTTATTTGCCTCAGAAAATACGACGCCAAATAACTGTAACCTAGCAACGTTGCATTTTATGCTAACAGGAGAAGAAGAGAAAAAGAAAATAAAGATTTAATTTTGGCCCGTCTCTTCCTGTCGCTGCTGGTTGGTTCATTCGATTTATGAGAATCGTAGGGCCAGTTAGAAGACCTCAATCTGAATGCTGTCCTCACCCACTTGGGCTACTGAAACGTTCCAAATAAAACTTGACTTTTTTTTTGTTGCAAAAAGTCGAGTTATCTATATGGAGGCACGTGGTGTAATGGTTATCGTCGAAGGAAATGAATACGACGAAACGAGTTCAAGTAATGTCCGAAGTTGAGAGTTACATTTCACGGAACTACATAAAACTTAAATAATTTAAAGATTTAATTTTGTCCCGGTTTTTCTTGTAGCTGCTTTCGATTCATGAGAATCATTGTCATTGGCATTGCAGTCTCGGAAGATTATATAGTTCTTGTGCCCCTGAAGTTACAGCGTCTCCTGTGACTGTGAAGTCCAATGTTCGAAAAGCATTCTCGACCACAGATGTCACATGTGAAGGCTGTCCCTGAAGATGTTGATGTGCCGGTGCTTTTTTGCCGCCGCTTTCATCAGGACCTCTTCGCTTCATGAAGTTGCCCCAGGGTGGCTTCTGACACGAACAGTCCGCTACGGAGCGACAGTTAGAAGACCTCAACTTGAATGTTTTCCTCACCCAGTTGGGCCTCTGAAACATTCCAAATAAAACATGACATTTTTTTTGTCGAGTTATCTATATGGAGGCACGTGGTTTTACGGTTATCGTCGTAAGAAATGGATAGTTTGTTTAATTTTAATATATATTTAAAGTTTACATTTCAAATTGTTTTATTTTTTAATCCTTTAATGAATTTGATGATTTTACTTATTTAGGGTACAAACTCGCTGATATTGGATTTTTAACCTCCACCCCTCAGCAATATGTTTCAAAAATCTATTTTTACATCACCCGAAGGGCGTTTTTTATTTTGCTAGTATACTTAAATATACTTGAATACTCATATGTACGTGAAGATACTTTAAAATTCAATTACACTGATATTGAATACTCAATGAATACACTATTCCACTGACCTTGGACCAGACTAGGTAAAATCGATCCATGTTTATAAGAAAACATGAAGAAAACGATGTGCCTGGATGGCTGCTCCCACCGGTTCTAAATATGTTTGCTATGCAATTAAACTAAACGATTCACAGAGCGAGAGCTTCAAAGGCGGTGCACATTTATTTAATGACACCCGGAAGATTGGGCCGAAATTATCATCATTTTGGCGCGCAGTGAGAAACATCTTGTTAGAAGAAAAACAAAACGAGAAAAAAAAAAGAAAATAAGAAAAGAAAAAGAAAAGAAAGAAAAGAAAGAGCATTGCAAAGATTTTCAACATTTTTCTCTGATCCCATTCATACACACATACAAATACACACATACAGACACACAGACACACACACACACACACACATACACACACACACACACACTTCTTCATACACATACAGACACACACACACACACACTTTTTACGCGCATACAGACACGCACATGCTTCTCTACACATACACACGTCTTCACATACATAAAGACTCAACACAGGTTTATTCACACACATACACACACGTATGTACATACTCTCGATTAACCAAATGTTTTCACACACACACACACACACACACACACACACACACATATATATACATATTCGATGAAACAAATATTGACATACACATGCTTGTTCATACATATACACACACATCCGCAAACACATATACACAATTAAATAAATGTAGATACACATACACACACATTAAATATATATACACACACACACTTCTTCATACACACGCATACACACACACACACACACACTCTCTCTCTCTCTCTGTCTCTCTCTGTCTCTCTCCCTCTCTCTCTCTCTCTCTCTCTCTCTCTCTCTCTCTCTCTCTCTCTCTCTCTCTCTCTCTCTCTCTTCTATGCACATACAGACACTGGCACACATACTTCTTCACACATACAAATACAGACACACATGCTTCTTCATACACACACACATACGTACGCGCATACACTGGATTAATCAAATGTTTACGAACATACACACACACACACACACATATTAACACGTGCACACACACACACACACGCATACACACGTTCCTCATATTCCTGCATACACTCACAAACACGCTCGAACGCACCTATACTCGATTAAACAAATATAGACACTCACATGTTTCTTTATAAACACACAAACACACACACACACACACGCGCGTCTTGACATACATAAAGACACAGATACAGGCTTATTCACACACATACACACAGGTAGGTGCATACTCTCAATTGATCTATTGTTTTCACACACACACACACATGTTTGTATGTATATATATCGTTTTGCGCACGACAAAAGAGAATCGACAGAAATCTACTAAAGATAGAAAAACTTCGAAAAAACTATTAAAAAACCTGAAAGAAAGATGTAAGATTGAAGACAGTTCTGTTCATTTGTCCTTTCTTTCGTTTTTTCCTTCTCTCTGATAGAAACACAACAAAAGGAAACGAAAACCAAACAGAGGCAATTCTTGAGAGGTTTATTGTCATTGGAAGTTTCGCTAACCCTTGATCTTTTTGGCCTCTCTCTCTCTCTCTCTCTCTCTCTCTCGCGCGCGCGCATGCACACTCATGCACACTCACTCTCTCTCACTTCCTCTTTCTCTCGCACACTGACTGACTCACACTTTTTCTCTTTCACGCGCACGCTCTCTCTCTCTCTCTCTCTCTCTCTCTCTCTCTCTCTCTCTCTCTCACACACACACACACACACACACACACTCATTCACTCACTCACTCTTTGTCATTGGAAAATGGCTATCTCTCGTTCTCTTTGGCCACACATACTCTCTCACTAACTCAGTCTTCTTCTCTCTCCCTCTCTATCATTCTCTCTCTCTCTCTCTCTCTCTCGCTCTCTCTCTCTCTCTCTCTATATATATATATATATATATATATATATATATCGCCACACTGACTCATTCTCTCTCCTTTCCTCTCTCTTGCATACGCACTTACTCTCACACACACACACTCTCTCTCTCTCTCTCTCTCTCTCTCTCTCTCTCTCTCTCTCTCTATTTCCTCTTTCTTTTTCGTACACTCACTCACTCACTCTCCTCTCTCTGACACGCTTCTCTCTCACTTTCTCTCCCTCTCTCTCGCCCCTCTCTCGCCCCTCTCTTTCTATTTCTCTATCTCACAGTCTCTCTCTCTCTCTCTCTCTCTCTCTCTACACACGCACACCACACACACACACGTACACGCACACGTACACGCACTCTCAGAGACAACTTGGTATGAGTGGTTTAATTCTCACGACTAAACAATCGTATATTTCCCGCCTTTATTCCCCCTAGAAGCGCGCTTGATGTTTCTTCTCGTTCTTCTCTAAACCGGCCATTTAATCTCTTATAACGACTTCATTATAATATTTCTTTTTCATCTCTGTTTCATTTCTTTTCTTACTTAATACTTTCTCTATTCATGTCAGTAAGAAAATGTCTTTCCTTTTTCTACAATTTTCCTATTAGACTTCTTTCTTTACTGTTTTCTTCATCTTCATTTCTTTGGTTTGGTTTGGTTTGGTTTGGTTTTACGGCATATCAACCTCAGTGGGTCATTTAATGCCGATAAAGTTTTGAAATAAATCAATTCTTAATGGATAATACAATACTCATGTTTTTCTATTTAACCCATAGATGGGACCCTAACAGGTAATACCACTCCGGGTCAGAGTGGACCAGGGAGCAATGGTGATGAACGGGTACTCCACATTCCCCAAACCTCCAAAACTGGAACCTCACCATCAGATAGAGTTTAACGTCATTCCCAGGACATGTAGACCCGCAGCCACCACATTCTAGCACCCATATGATAAAAAGGGCTTGGGGCTTGCCATAAGAGCAATAGGGTTGGAAAAATCATATAGGTGCTAGGGCTTGACGTGACCAACCGACTGATCAGAGGGGGCCTCTCCGACCGCCCTTCTAGCCCAAGATAGGGCCAAAGTGGAGTATTGCAAGTCATGAACTGCTTATCCACCTGGGTTCTATCCTTAAGTATCACAGGTCGCCACCCACGGCCAACAGGTGAAAAAAAAAACAACCAATAAACCAACATAAACCAGTGGGAATTCTCTTTCATTATTTTCCAGTTTTGTGGATTTTTTTTGGGGGGGGAGGGGCACGATTCTAAATTGTTTTTGCGTTTATTAGTTTGTCCCTATCCTCACATATACCGATTTATTTTGCTCTCTCTCTCTCTCTCTCTCTCTCTCTTTCATATCTCTCTCCCTCTCTCTCTATTCTTTCTCTCCCTCTCTTTCTCTTCCTCCCCCTTCCTCTCTCACTTTATTCTCCTCTGCTTCATCCCTACTTTTCCCTTTTTCTAATCTATTGTTTTTCCCCACCCCGTTCTTCCTATTTCCTCCTTTTTTTCCAACTCTTATTCGTCCCCTTCTTCCCTTCTCTTACTTTGTTCCCTTCTTTTCCAACACTTTTCCTTCTTCTTCTTCTTCTTCTTTTCTTCTTCTTCTTCTTCTTCTTCCCGGTTAGAAGTAGCTGTTAAGTCTAACCACATTGATGAGACGTAAATGTCGAAACACGATGTCTGTGGATGACTATATATATATATATATATATGTATTATATATATATATATTTCTAACTCTCTCTCCCCTTTTTCTCCCCTCTCTCTCTCTCTCTCTCTCTCTCTCTCTCTCTCTCTCTCCTCTCTCTCTCTCTCTCATCCTTTTTCTCCTTTTATGTCATTCGATATATTCTCTCATCTTCTTTTCTCTCTATTTCCTCTCTATTCAAACTTTTAACCATCATCATCAAATCTCCATTTTCCTTATGCCAATTTTTTCCTTCCGCCCTCCCCCTTCCCCTTTCTTCCTTCCTCCCTTCCTTCCTTCCTTCCTTTTATTCCTCTTTCTCACACCGTGTGGTGTAAAAGCAAAACAATCAAAAACACCTAATACATTCGCACCCTTCTCTTCAAGAGGCTCCTTCTATTGTGTCGCCGTTTTCTCGGTGGAGTTCTCCAGTTTAATTGACCAACGTGTTATTGCAAGGTGTTCTCAAGGAGCCACGACGGCCATCTTGCAGTTTGGGGCAGAACAGAACGCAGTTTGAAGTTTGCACCATTGATTGGTATGGCTGGTATGGCTGGCAGGTATTTCTTTGGAGAATCGACTAGACATTATTCTTTGCCTCATTTCTATCACTTCTTTGGAACATTTTATTTATATCTCTCTTTCCCCTCTCGCTGTTTGTCTGTCTATCTGTCTCTTTCTCTCTCCCCCCTCTCTCTCTATCACTGACTATCTCTCTGTTCTTCCCTTCAACTCTATCTCTGTCTCTATCTCCCTCTTTCTCCCTCGCTCACTCTCTCTCTCTCTCTCTCTCTCTTCTCTCTCTCTCTCTCTCTCTCTTTCTTTTCTCTGTCTGTTTCTATCTCTTTTTTTATGTATGTCTGTTCCTATCTTTCTCTCTCTCTCTCTCTCTCTCTCTCTATATATATATATATATATATATATATATATATATATATATATATGTCTCTTTCTCTCAGTGTTTCTCTATTTTTCTCCATCTGTCCCTCTGTCTTTTTCTTTTCTCTGTCTGTCCGTCTGTCTGTCTGCCTATCTCTCTTTCTCTCTCTCTCTCTCTCTCTCTCTCTCTCTCTCTCTCTCTCTCTCTCTCTCTCTCTCTCTCCCTCTCTCTGAATTTATCTGATTCCTGTCTCTTTCTCTTTCTCTCTGTCTCTCTATGTCTCTCTCTCTCTCTCTCTCTCTCTCTCTCTCTCTCTCTTCTCTCTCTCTTTTTTCTTTCTTTTTATCTATCTTCTTCTCTCTGTCTTTCTCTCTATATTTCTCTCTCTCTCTCTCTCTCTCTCTCTCTCTCTCTCTCTCTCTCTCTCTCTCTTCTTATTCACTTAAACACAAACTCTTTCTTTCTATCTTTCTTATTTCATCTCCATTGTATTGTCCTCTCCTTTTATAATGGTCGCATACATTCTAAGTATCCGTGTTACATTTACCCTTCCATATTTTTGCCACTTTTAAGAATTGGTCTGCGCAATACCAAGTCCTTAGAAAAGCGTTCTTCAATAAATGGAGCATCCAAATACAGATAATTCTTCCCTTACCCCAATTCCTTTTTCACCAGAAGAACTCTATCATTTTTCGTATTATTCCTTGCTTGAATCGACTACCTTCCTGTGCAATTATTACTCAATTTTTTTTCTGTCTCCCACATTTGAGACATAATATTGTATCCATAATACAATGAACCATTTTTTAAGCTAAAAGGGAACATTGTAGGGAAATTTCAGCGTTTGGTACGAACTTCGGTTTGATGGCGGTAGTGCACTATCCCCATATTGAGCTAAAAGCCTCTGACACTAATTCTCTGTGTTCTTCCTTGGTGCATACTGCTAGTGATGCCATGATGCTTACACTGTAAAGACCGAAAGCAAAATGGTGCGATCAGGCTCAGACTACCATAATATGACAACAACACTGCCAAACATAAGCACGCATGCACAGAATGTAATGTAACAATAATAAAGATATGTTATGGCGAAAGTGGGCATATTTATTATATATATATATATATATATATATATATATATATATATATATTATTTAGACATTTAAAGACTATGGAATATTTCTTCTTTATGACCTTCAGTCATAGACTAACATCTTCTAGTCGCTTTTTGTAGATCAGGATCCAGATGGTAAAGAAAACTCCATCTTGATCTACGAAAAACAAATAGAATACTTGAACGTCTATAATTGAAGAGCGCAAATAAGAAATATTCCGCACTATTTAGCATATATAATAATAATAATCTTTTGTCAAAATACACAATATATATATATATATAATATATATATATATATATATATATATATTGTGTATTTTGACAAAAGAAGTTAGTTATTTTATATTTGTAAATGCAGAATGCCCAATATTAGTGATTGGGCATATATATCAAAAGTAGGGTAACGTAGACAAAATCCTCGGCTCTTAGTAACCAAGTTTGAAAATCGCCGAGGCGAGAAACTGACAGTTACGAAGCACAGTTGACTTTATGTCCACGCTATATATTATAATGGTACACAGTAATAACCTACTCGAGTTTCACCATAAGAATCTTCAGATGAAACTCTTATGTTGAAAGTCTAGGTAATTACTGTGTACTATTATAATAATAAATTTGCTCTACCCACGTATTGAGCACTT
>CM042181.1:28022219-28039719 GCA_023376005.1 Doryteuthis pealeii
AGAGAAGAGAGGGAGAAAGAAAGAGAGAGAAGAGAGAGAGAAAGGGAAATAAATATATAGAGAGAGAGATAAAAAAGAAAGAAAAAGAGAGAAGAGAGAGAAAGAGGGAAACAAATAGAGAGAGAGACAGAAAGAAAATATAGATAAAAAGAGAGAAAAAGAGAGATGAGAGAGAGAGAGAGGGGGAGAGAGAGAGAGAAATGAGAGAGAGAGAGAAAGAGGGAAATAAATATATATAGAGAGAGACAGAAAGAAAAAGATAGGTAAAAAGAAAGAGAAAGAGAGAGAAGAGAGGGAGAAAGAAAGAGAGAGAAGAGATAGAGAAAGGGAAATAAATATATATAGAGAGAGATAAAAAAGAAAGAAAAAGAGAGAAGAGAGAGAGAAAGAGAGAGAGAGAGAGAAAGAGGGAAACAAATAGAGAGAGAGACAGAAAGAAAATATAGATAAAAAGAAAGAAAAAGAGAGATGAGAGAGAGAGAGAGAGAGAGGGAGAGAGAGAGAGAGAAATGAGAGAGAGAGAAAGAGGGAAATAAATATATAGAGAGAGACAGAAAGAAAAAGATAGACAAAAAGAAAGAAAAAGAGAGATAAAAGAGAGAGAGAGAGAGAGAGAAAGCGAGAGAGGGAGAGAAAGAGGGAAATGAATATATAGAGACAGATAGAGAGAGACAGAAAGAAAAAGATAGATAAAAAGAAAGAGAAGGAGAGAGAGGGAGTGAGAGAGAAAAGAGAGACAGAGAGATAGGGAAAAAGAGACAGAGAATCAGAGAAAATCAGTGCCATCTAAAAAAAGAAAAAAAAGAAATTATTATTATTATTTCTCTCCTTACGAGATTTTCCAACCAGCGTAAAATGGTGGACTTTTTTCTGGAGTCTGGGTGACAGCAAGTCTCCTCAGTTCTGCAGGACACTTCTGAGTATTCTAGCCGATCTCAACAATGCTGTTGTCTGAATGGTCTCAATTCTTCCTCTGATTTCCAATTCCTCCAGTCTGTTTTCTAAACTTTTGGAGACCGTTCCAAGTGCACTAACTACAAGTGGTATCACTTTCACCCTCATATTCCACAGTTTTCTTTTTCAATACTCTAGCAAGGTCCATGTCTATCTTTTCGTTTTCTTTCATCTTCACATTATAATCTGCTGGGACTGCAAATCTACCAGTTGACAAATTCTCTTTTTCTTGTTAATCAATACTTTATTATTATTATTATTTACTCCTTTTGAGTTTTCACATCAGCATTAGCTGATGGTCTTTCACTGGAGTCTGAGTGACAGCAAGTCTCCTCAGGTCTCCAGGACTTTTCTAAGTATTCTGGCAGATTGCAGCAGTGCAGTGTTCTGAATAGTTTCATTCCTTCCTCTGATCTCCAAACTTTCCAAACACTTTTCTAATCCTTGTGGGACTGTTTCAAGTGCACCAACTACAATTGGTATCACTTTCACTTTCATGTTCCATAAGCTTTTCAGTTCTCTGGCAAGGTCCAGATATTTGTCCATTTTTTCGTTTTCCTTTAGCTTCACCCTGTGATCTGCTGGCACTGCAAAATCCACCAGTTGATAAGTTCTTTCTTTTTTGTTTATCAACACTAGGTCTGGTCTTCTTGCTGGGAGAAGGTGATCCGTTTTTATTTCAAAGTCCCAGAGAATTTTATGCGTTTCGTCTCAAGAACAGATTCTGGTTTATGCATATACCATTTTGTTGTATGGTCAAAATTTAATTTTTTGCATAATTCCCAGTGGATCACCTTCCCAACCCAATCGTGTCTAGTTTTGCATTCTCGTTGTGCTAGTTTGCTACATTCGCATAGTATATGGTTTATTATTATTATTATTATTATTATTATTATTATTATTAGTAGTAGTAGTAGTAGTAGTAGTAGTAATGATATTGTATATTATATTATTAATATAAAAAAATTATAAGTTAAAATACTATGTAGGGTGATAACATTTTCAGACCACCCTATATTCTATAAATGTAGTAATAGTTTTATAAGTATTGCGGGTTCGGATACGACCCGGAATGTTTTTTAATTTGCTCATGAAGTCGGTCTGATTTACAAAAATGTACCATATGTTGGGCTATGTACTCTAGGAGTATAGTGACAAAAATGTGACAGACTGGCGTTCTTATTTCTTATTAGAGATGTTAGTAATAGTATTAAAAGTCGTAGTTTTAAAGAATTAGGGCATTATTAGAATTTTAGACGGTTTGTTCGGTCATAAAATTACAAACAACTTAAGTGCCATTGCGGTATGGATGTGTACATCAATAAGCGAAAAAAATGTATAGACACAAGGTTTTTTTTTAAATCTATAAACCCTGGATCACTTTAAGAGAGAAATAAAAGCAATTGTCGAACGACACAGAAAAGGAAACAAAAAAAACTGTAGAACGGGATGTAAAGTGAAGGAAATAAAATTAAATGAATCACTAAAATAAAATAAAAACAAATAATCGAAAATGAAGATCGATCTGTTTTAACATGGCTCGTTTTTCGCGCCAATTCAACAAAGCCCGCTTTCAAAGAGAACGGAAGTGAAAGGCGAAAAATAAAATGGACGTCATTTAATCCGACGTTCTCATAATGGCCGAAACCAAGAATGGTTCGCATTGCTTTTCCGATTTCATTTTCTTCTTTTCTATTTCGTTCTTTTACAATTTCTCCATTTTCTTTTTTTCTTTTTTTTTTTTTAAATTTCGGTATGAATTATTCATTTTTTTCCATTTGTAACAACTTTTCTCTATTCTTCTCTTTTATTTCCGCCCTTACGGCTAGGGTTGTTGAATACGCCGACTGCTTCTATGCAAACGGAAAAGACCCCCTCCCCCAATAGGGCTCCTTTGTTAACCATAGGTAGCGACCTTTAATGCCTGAGGATAGGATTGTGGTGGCTGAGCGATCTGTGATTCGGATACTAAGTGGCTCTGTGACATACAACACTTTTCAGCTTTTACTTGAGGTAAACAGGCGATTTGTTTTCAGCGTGGTCTAATGGTTACAGTCGTAGGAAATGAACTCGTCGACCTGAGTTCAATTTCTAGACGAAGCTGTTTGCATTTCACATAGTGCTAACCTTGGAAAAGGTATGAATCCAATTCTTCCTCCAGCTATGGGTGAATAGCAGGGTAGACTGAGCTCTTTAACCATGGCTAGATAACCAGTCTAGGAAAAGGAAAACTCCTTATTCAAACCTGTTAAACTCCCCATATATACAACACTTTTCAGTCGGTCGGTCGGTCGGTTGGTTTGTTGGTTGGATTTTACGGCATGTCAACCCTTGTTGGGTTATTTTGTGCCAAAGACGTTTTGTTTTATTCATTCTTGGTGATTATTAAATTTTTATACTCAATTTTTTAACACAATTTTTAAACACATTTTTAAAACTCATTTTTTTTTTCTATTTAACCTATTGATGGAACCCTAACACGTAATACCACTCCGAGTTAGAGTGGATCTGGGTGCAATAGCGATGAAGTTATACTCCACACTCCCCAAAGCTCAAAAATTGGAACTTTAACGAGTGGTGCAATTTAACATACGGGCGATCAGATCATGTTAGTTAGTACCCTAACAATTATGTACAGTTAGTGTAGAAACCAAAATGGCTGTTATGATTTACGGCTAGCAGCCTTTGAGTTTGATGTCATGGAGAATTGGGTAACACGTATTGAAAGTTCAACTAGTGAGAATCGATGGTTTAGATTAGAAAGAGTTAGTTAGTAGCATGGGCCAAACCACGAAGAGAGCAAGTTGCGCTTAAGCGCGCTGTCGACTCAATCTGCGCAGGTAGTCTGGATGAGGATTTCGAAATAAAAGTCTTGGGTTAGTTATCCAAAAACTACCAATGACCCAGGGCTTATGATAGATGAGAAATCCATAATAGAAGACCAGACACGAAGTCCCCAAGACAAGTTCCAGACGCTAGAAGAACATAAGATACCAAAGACGATAAGAATAAGAATAAGAAAGTATACAACACATGGCCTGTAATAAAAGTTGTTTTCTCTCAATTTGAGAAATACCAAATGTCTTCATGCACCACCTGCCGGATAAGAAACTCACACACTCCAATGCCTTTCACTAAAGACCTGAATGATTTGCAGAGATCGTTGTCAATTATTGTTATATACGCCTTTACTCGGGTATATAATGGGAGAAAGAGAGACAGACATACAGACAGATAGAGTGTAGAATTGGAATGATTGATGGTGAATCTTACTTTTTACTTTCTCTAGTTGACTCGCTGCTTACCGCTTCAACTGGTCCTGTTGTCTCGTCTGGCCACCATGTTCTTCTTGTTGGGCTTATCTCTCTTCTGGGCTTCTGCTGGGGGTTGATCTTCATTGTTGATTTCTTCGTGCTGAGCTGGTCATTCTTATTTTTAATTATTTAACAAGACTTGGTTGTTTCTTAATAAAGCTTTATTTCCAAACCAAGACCATGATTCCGCCGCCGAGAGACCGGCTCAGAGCGGCGAGTTTAACACTCTCTGTGAAGAAAGCAGCGCCATTACGCAATTCACTCCCCCCGAAGCTGTACCTCTTGGGATTAACATTGAAAGTCCCAATACGTATATTTCAGAGTGTTTGGGTGTCATTCTGTTGTCAGTGTAAAGGATTCGAAAAGAGTTGGATGTGTCAAATGGTGATTACGAAGGTACGGCAGCTCGGAAACCCCTTTCTGATTGTTAAGTTAAGAAAAGAACTACAACATTTCCTGGTGAGATTCAGGCCATGATTAACAACTATCCCTGCAAATCAATTAGGTCCATAGCCTGGGATATAGACGGAAACATACTCCCCCCTCTCTCTCTCTCTCTCTCTATATATATATATATATATATATATATATATATATATATATATATAACGGTAAGAGTATCCAACTGACTGGTATGTAGGGATAATTCTATTTGGGATCAGCAATATCTCCTGTACATTTACAATGCAGGCTCATGTTGATGCAAACTTTTACATTTATGCAAAGATATTTACAAATCCCTGAGAGAGCTCAATGTATAATTACTAATGAATTAATTATATAGAGAGCAATATATATATGATCCTCTCTCTCTCTCTCTCTCTCTATATATATATATATATATATATATATATATATATATACAATAATAATAATAATAATAATAATAATAATAATAACAATTTTATTATTAGAAGAAAATAAAGGGCCTAATTGATATTATTATTATTATTACTGCTCTATGTTTTTAATATATCGAGCACTTTTGGATTATTTACTGATGCCACTGCAACGGAAATGTTAAAGCGGCAATTGGATACTATATATATATATATATATATATATATATATACAAGAACTAATCACCTTCACATTACCTGATTTTCATGATCATTTCTTTCTTCCTATTTCCTGCTTTTTTTTCTTTCTATCTTTTTTGTTCTTTTTTCTCTCTCCACCTTTCTTTCTTTCTTTTTCATTCTTTTCTCTCTCTCTCTCTCTCTCTCTCTCTCTCTCTCTCTCTCTCTCTCTCTCTCTCTCTCTCTCTCTCTCTCTCTCTTTCTCTCTCTCTCTCTCTCTTTCTTTCTTTCTTTCTTTTTTGTTATTTTTGCTCTCTTCTTTTTACTTTCTTTCTTTTTCGCTATTTTTCTCTCTCTCCCTTTCTTTCTTTCTTTCTTTCTTTTTCTTTCTACTTTTTTCCTTCTTTCTTTTTTAACACGCTAGCATTTCCATTATGGATGCATCCTTCAGTGGGAGTAATGTAGCGTAAAATCACACCTCCTTGAGGTAGAGGCATAGAAAACGCCATTTCTATAAACGACTTCCATCTTGTAATGAGGAAAGGCCTGTCTTTACGACTGTTGTTCAGATCGTGCCGCCCAAAGACTTGATATCTAAAATGGATTTTAAGTGATGATGTACTTATTATTCCGATGCCTGAAAAAGTGTATTATGTCAATTCTGAATCGTTCGCAGTTTTGTTCTTCAAATGGAAAATACCATTCAAATACGTATATGCGATATGTCTATGTATGTATGTATATATATATATGTATATGTTTAAAATTCTTCTAGACTGGCATTTACAAAAAATAGATATATACATCTACAAAAGAACATAGAAATATATACGTCTATATAGAAGTATGCATATATATACATATATTTAGATATAGACATCTATACGTATATACGCATCTATTAATATACATACAGATATGTACATCTATACATAAATACCTACACACACACAAACGCACACACACACACACACACACTCTCTCTCTCTCTCTCTCTCTCTCTCTCTCTCTCTCTCTCTCTCTCTCTCTCTCTCTTACACACACACACACACACACACACACATATATATATATATATGAAACATGCATCTATACGTATACAGATACATAAAGTAAAACATATACAAATAGATATACACATCTATGCATACCGATCTATACATATATCTATATACGTACAGATATATAAATCGAAACATGCTTACACATATATAAATCTTTACACACACACATACACACAAACACACACACATTATATATATATATATATATGGAGATTGTTTTTTAGCATCTGAGGTGGAGCGCCACACCTACCATTAAGTTTTAATGTAATAAAATATGATATTAAATTAGAAAGGCTAATGAAACTGAATAAGAATACAGATAAAAAGATTTGAAACACAGGGGGATATAAAAAATAGAATAACTGAAACCTGCACTTCCATCACTCCCGTCTTTGGATGCTAAATTTTCATAATTTAACTATTTAGTTAAATAGGAGGTGAAGAATGAAATTAGTTATTTCTTCTCGTTAATGGATTTCTTTTAAGATTTATCCGCAAGATTTTTGCTCATATTCATGAAGATAAAACCAAACAATTAGAAATCAATACTACTAAGCCCATATTAATTATAATCAATTTTTTAATATCAATATGCAAATTAGCCTTCCCGTTCTCACTGTAAACCGCTATTTTGTTGTATATATAAATACACTTTCATGTATGTAGATATGGTCAACAGTATTAATCGTGTAAAACAATTTTATTAATAATTGAGGTTTAAATACAAGTAAAATCATGGAGAATGTGACGTAAATAACTAAGAGAACTGTGACTTCAGTAATTTCGGTTACAGGCAAAAAAACACACAATCGACATCTTATTATAATAGAGAGAGTGTGTTTTTCTGTCTGTAACCGAAACTATATTACAACTCAAGTCACAATTCCATTAGTTATTAACATCACATTCTCCATGACTGCATTTTTATTTAAACCTCAATTATTAATAAAATTGTTTTTCATTATTAAGACTGTTGACCATATCTACATACTAATAATACGCAATCGTATTTATATATACAACAAAATAGTGGTTTACAGTGTGAATGGGAAGGCTAATTTGCATATTGATCTTAAAAAATTGATTTTAATAAATATATGCTAAGTATTATTAATTTCTAATTGTTTGGTTTTATCTTATTGAATATGAGCAAAAATCTCTGGGATAAATCTTAAAAGAAATTCATTAAGAAGAAGAAATAACTGTAATATAATCCTTTACTTCCTATTTTAACTAAATAGTTAAATTAGGCAAATTTACCAATGAAAGACGGGAGTAAGGGAAAATGATGGAAGAGTTAGTTTCAAAGTTGTTCTATTTTTCAATCATACCCCCTCTGTTCCAAATCTTTTTATCTGAATTCTTATTCAGTTTCATTAGCCTTTCTAATTCAACATGATATTTTATTATATTAAAACTTAAATACTTGCACCCGGAGGGTGCATATATTTGCTAGTTATAAGAAGATGTTAACAGATAGATTGACATTAACACTCTAATGAGAGAGCAAATTCTGGAGGACATTAACTGCGCTGAAAATTGTGATAGAAAAAATAAAGTAATCACCATTAAGTGTTTTGAGACAGATTGCTTTAGAAATGAATTTTTATTAGATTTCTCGCCTTGACATCATTTTTTTGTGAGTCTGATCTAAAAGACGATTAATTTGGCCACAGGACTAAAGTTTAAATAAAATCTATTGACAGTGGAAAAAGATGAGGACTGTTTCGTTTAAGTGTAAATTCTTTAGTCTTAAACAAACACATAACAAATATTTTATTTGCTTCCACTCAACTAAGCTAATTTAAAGTCGATAGATAAAATACATTTATATAGTTTATAGATAAAATGCAAAATGGAGGATATCTGTATTAATAACATTGGATTTTTAAGAATATGATCATAATCATAACCACATTATCAAAAATATATAGCATTATCTAGAATATAATGGACTCTCCCGTCGATTTCGACGTATGAGTGTTCAGACAATGAACATCCACACAGTGATTTGTTTATAGTGGTGAAGGCTTGTGTTGGACCATCCACACTTTTTGGCACAGTCGATAGGAAAGAATTGGTGCATCAAGGGTTGCCACAAACCCAATCAACGACCGACCTCAGGAATTTTAAATTCAGAGTTATCCCTCTCCTAGACTACCCAAGGCTTAAGGGCCCAGTCTTCCCTACTATTTAACCCATAGCTGGAGGGAGAATATATGGATTCATGCCTTTCCCAAGGGTATTAGCGCTATGTGAAATGCCAACAGCTTCGTCTAGGAATTGAACTCGAATCGACGAATCCATTTTCCACGACTCTATAATATACAAGATGGCAAAACCCCTACTCTTTTTAGTCATATATGTGCTAGAAGACGCTGGCTAAATATCTTAATGTCCTGGGTATGTATTTAAACTGCGTCTAGTGGTGAAGTTCTAATTCTGGAGATCTGGAGTGTGGAGTAACCCTTCATCGCTATTACTACCAGGTCAACTCTGTCCCGAAGTGGTAGTATCTGTCAGGGTCCCATCAAATGAGTTAAATAGGTAAGAAAAATGTATTAAAATGAGTTTTAAAAGATAATTTGAATAGCCAACAAGAATGAATAAAAGAAAAACATATTTGGCATGAGATAACCCAACATGGGTTGACGTGCCATACAATCCAACCAACCCAAACCAAACCAAACCGAATATATGCACCACAAGCACGTTACCAAAATATTGCAAAACTAAACGCAGTATTTTAGTTTTTTTCTTTGTTTATCAATAATGAGGTTTTTCTTATGAAAATACTTCTAAGAAGTTCTTTTCGATTTGTGTGTTTTTTGTTTTTGTCCTTTTTTTTTTTTTGCTGGGAGAGGGTCTGTACATTTCAATCGTCATGAACTGGCATTACACATCTATCATTCCCGGTTTATTCTTCATATATATTTCGCGGGTTTTTTTTTTCAGTATATCTTCTATTAAAACTTTGCCTTAGCACCAATCATAAGAGTTCAACTTGTATACTCTTATTTCCATGAACTGCTTGAAGCTACAACTTGAAGATTGAACGTCCAATCTGTTTGCAACACTTCAGAGACACCTTTAATCTTGAGGAATAGATTTCTATTATAATATATATATATATATATATATATATATATATATATATATATATATATGATAACTTTAATTTATCATAAATAGATTTTTCGGCTACATTTACCACTTCAAGTGGGATATCATAACGGTGACGAATTTATATCAGGTCCGATTCTGCACACATACATACACACACACAAACACACACACATATAGTCGTCGGGGCGGCCTAAAGTCGGTATCAGCCAGTCAGCGAGGGAGTCTATCCCCTTTTCAATGGCGCTAGGCCAAGGAGATTGTTTTGGCGTCTGAGGTGGAGCGCCACACCTAACATCAGCTCCTTACTTTACCGCACAGATCCCTGTGCTACTCATACGCTGAGTTGGCGAGGACCGGTATCGAACTAGGGACCTTGTTGTTTCTAGCCGAACACTCTACCGACTGAGCTAATCCGGCCCTGTATATATATGTATGTATATATGCATAGAAAGAGAGAGAGAGAGAGAGAGAGAGGGGGGTGATGAGAGAGAGATACTTCTAGAAATAAATATAAGTACAATGGTATTTAGTCCACCAGTTGGCGTTATATTTTATGCGGAAATACACAATAGAACTGCAATACTGAAATATGATAATCACACGTATACTTAAACAGACCCAACTTGGATTGTGTAAGATGTAGTACGTCATATACTATTAATGATTTTGGCTTTTGATTGACAATGATTATTTGTTATTGGCATGAATATCTTGAAGGATATAAATATTGATTACGTTTGGGGAATTGTTTTATTTAACAACAGAAGTAAATATTAATCTTGTAAGAATTGTGTTTAAATCAATAAGAAATAAAAAATGGTTCGATGGAAAGACAAGGACAATCTTGGATATGAACGCAAAGATTTCCAATTATATGAATAATAGATAGATAGATAGATAGATACATAGATAGATATGATCAAAAGATAGATAGATCGACAGATAGATAGATTAATACAAACAGACTTAGATAGATAGATAGATAGATAGATAGATAGATACGAACAGACTGTGATAGACAGGTAGATAGATGGATGAATATAGATACGAACAGATAGATAGATAAATACGAACACGCATAGATAGATAGATAGATAGATACCAACAGATAGATATATAAATACGAACACGCATAGATAGATAGATAGATAGAACAGATAGATAGATAGATAGATAGATAGATAGAAAGATTAATACCAACAGATAGATAGATAAATACGAACACGCATAGATAGATAGACAAATAGATAGATAGATAGATAGATAGATAAATACGAACAGATAGATAGATAGATAGATAGATTAATACGAACAGACTTATATATATATATATATATATATATATATATATATATAGAGAGAGAGAGAGAGAGAGAGAGAGAGATTGATTGATTGATTGAAACAGTCCCGGTTTAGTTGTGGGGGTGCTACTCATGTAGTGTGATTTGGGTAGAAATAGCCTGGCGGTACCTATTCTTCTTCAGGTCTACAACTAGTTTTAATTAAAAGGGTTCTTTCTCCATGACCGATTGCCATTCTAAGATCAAATAACCTAGTCTGCCCTACTATTTATCCATAGCTGAAGGGGGAATAGTTGTATTCATACGTTTTTCAAGGGTATTACCATGTGAAATTTAAAGAACTTCGTTAAGGTTTAGAATTTAGGTAGCCTAGTCCATTTAATACAACAATAACCATTATGCTACAAGCGTCACCACAAAAAATAATTTAATCATCCAGATGTCTATAAAGTAAACGGTATCATCTCTTTCATTTACCATTTGTTTTTATTTAAAAAAGTGATTATAAATTAATATAAATATGTAAATATATATATAATATATATATATATATATATATTTATAAGTATAAAATATATATATGCACACATATATATACATATATATGAATATAAACATTCATATATATATATATATATATATATATGTGTGTGTGTGTGTGTGTTTGTGTGTGTGTGTGTGTAGTAAAATGGTATAGTCAGAAAGACTACCCTACAAATGTTTGAGAACTTTTATATTCATTTAAAACCCCGATTTATTCGTTGACTATTTTATCAACAAAGTTGTGACTCACTCGATATTTTACTCTCTCCGTTAAGTCACCCCCTTTCATAAACACACACACATACATATATATATACACACACATATATATACATATATATACACAAATACACATACACATACATATATATATATATGTATATATAATGTATATAATAATATATATATATATATATATATATATATATATATATATATATATATAATGTAAAGTTCAATGAGATCATTACAACGGAAGAGTAATTCCTCCATCTAATATCAGACTGTTTTGACCCATCATTGTATCAGACAAAGTGTCTGGCGCACTTAGTGTTTAGCTTTCAATGCTCTCTTCCCATAATGCCTTTCGCTTCCTGTTCTCATTTAAATCGATTTGCCTTTTGAAAATAAAAGCCGTGTAAAACTGCAATTGCATCCATTTCTCATCCACCCACACACTTGTAACAGGACAGAATAAATTTACTGTGAGAATTAGTTCACAGTATAATACACGCAGTTCTTAACGAATTGTTAGCGAAATGGACCTTATTGCTTTGTAAGCAGGATTAAGAATATACTGAATGCATGAATTCTTCCAAACTTTAGTCATGTTAGTAAGTAAAGTCGTCGGGGCGGCCTAAAGTCGGTATCAGCCAATCAACGAGGGAGTCTATCCCCTTTTCAATAGCGCTAGACCAAGGAGATTTTTTTTGGCGTCTGAGGTTGGAACGGGTTAATGGCATTTCAGTTCATTTCAATTTGGGAAATTGATTTGATATACGAGGAAATTGAGTTACGAGTGGTATTAATTAAACTTGTAAATCAAGATACCACTGTATATGTTATAAAGCAACTAATTATTTCATCAGTTTATATGCATATGTGTATTTAATATACTAGCAAAGAAATGTGCACTCCGGACACAAGTATTTTAGTTTTAATAGAATTAAATATATAAAATTAGAAAATCTAATGATATTAAATAAGTAAAGTCGACTGGGCGGCCTAAAGTCGGTATCAGCCAGTCAGCGAGGGAGTCTATACCCTTTTCAATAGCGCTAGACCAAGGACATTGTTTTTGGCTTCTGAGGTGGAGCACCCCACCTACCATCAGCTCCTTACTTTACAGCACAGATCCCTGTGCTACTCATACGCTGAGTTGGCGAGGACCGGAATCGAACTAGGAACCATGTGGTTTCTAGCCGAACGCTTTACCGACTGAGTTAACCCGGTCCCTACTATATAGCTGCACACTTGGAAACGAAACACTAAGAGAAGATAATTACATGGGAACTACTCAAGGATGCTGCGTGCTGTCTTGAATAAATCCCGGGAGAAGTGCCCCACAAAAAGCCACTATACCGCCCCTTGTTTCCTATCACTCAAATGAACCAAATAAGACAAACATGTTTGACACAGCTGGAAAACTAAGGAGGAACTCATAAGTGAGTTCTCAAGTGGACAACTACAAATGGACACACCAGTATAGACCAACCTATAAAGATCTACATCAACCAGCTCGCCACGAATTCTGGATGCCATGCGGAAGACATGCCAGGGGTCAAGACCGATAGGGACGGTTAGCGAGAGAGAGAGAGAGAGAGAGAGAGAGAGAGAGAATGTGTGTGTGAGAGAGAGAGAGAGAGAGGGGGAGTAATGGGTATCCATTCTGTTAATGTGACATGTTCATGATGATCATGATGATGATGTATCGCTTGGAAAGATCCTATCTAAAAGTATTACATAATTCGGGGGGTAGGCTGCGAATTATGTCTGTAATGGTGTTAGATTTTGAATAAAAAATTCGTTGAAATTCAAAATCGGAGGAGGTTATATAATTGACAGGTAATGCCCTGTACTTAACCCCCCGACTTCCATTAATGAGAAGGCCCGAGAACGAAAATTAAGTTTAGTGAGTTAGATTTAGGCCGTTAGTCAAAAGAAGCAGATGTAAGGGTTCCTTGCTCCTAATATGCCAACTTCTCAACACGTTTGAGGACCATATTGGGCTTTTGGTTATTGAATAAAGAATAGACGTCTTGAAAAAAAAAAGTCTTGATTATTTATCAAAAACAAAAGAGCAGCCGGCCCAGTCCAGCATAGGAAGAAATAAGCGCAAAGGAAAATGGCCAGCGACGAAGCAGAACAAACAGATCAAATAAGAATCCATCTCCTCATTCACTCTCCTTTCATCTCCCCACTCGCCCTTTATATACCTGATTTAAAGGGGTATATAACAAAAGGGGGTGTCCTAGGTATGAGACTGAATTGTATCTGATGTTGAGGCTCCGGTTATAGAAAGTTGGGAAGTGTGGAGTGCGCCTACATTGTCATTTATCCCAGCTTTACCCAGACCCATCAACTAGCTCGGCACGAATTCTAGATGCCATGCAGAAGACCTCCCAGAGACGATGACCGATAGAGACGGTTGGTGTGTGAGAGAGAGAGAGAGATGAGAGAGAGAGAGAGAGAGAGTAATGATGATGATGATGATGTATCGCTTACCCTATCTAAAAGGGGATGTCCTAGGTATGAGATTGAATTTCATTTGATGTTGAGGCTCCATTTATAGAAAGCTGGGGTATTTGGAGTACACCTTCATTGTCATTGCTCCCAGGTTTACTCAGACCTGGAGTGGTAATCACCGATTCGATTTCATACCGTGATAACCGTTACACAATGTAACAATATCCATACATCTCGTCAATGAAATGCTTTTTATTTGCTGGTAATAAAAGAATAAAAAATTAAAGTTGGCAGCGTGGCCTATTGTAGGTATCAGCCGAATAGCGATGGAGTCTATCCCCTTTTCGCTAGCGCTAGAGAAGAGCGAGATTTTCTGCTGGGGTGGTGTGCCACATCTACCATCAGTTCCCCATTTACCGCACCGAGCAGATTACCTAATTATGTGCTGGGTTGGCGGCGGCCGGTATCGAACCTGGAATCTAGTGATTACCTAGGCGGGTTCTCTACCGACTGAGCTAAACCGGCACCTAAAAAAGAATAGATATGTACATCATCATCATCATCATCATCATCATGTCGCGTAGTTAGCACGGATATCCATGACGATCTCTTGCCAACCTTCCCTATCATTCATCGTCACAGGGAGGTCCTCTGTGCAGCATCCTCGAATATTTGATCAATGTAGGTCCTTGGTGGGCCCCACACTAGCACGTCCATGTGCTGGCTTCCACAGGAGAATGTCGCTTATGAGCTCGTCCTTGCTTCTCCAGCCAGTGTCCAGCATGCCTTGTCCTCCTCACTCGGATGGTTTGTGATATGGGGGGACAGGTGACCATATACCTGTTTCCTTGTGGGGTGTTGTTTCCATGATTTGTTCATGACCGCATGCAGCATTCTTGTGCACCTCCCATCTAGCTTATTCTCAAGGCGCTTTGTTAGGGTCCAAGTGGTGCAGCCATACAGCAGCACTGATATAACCCCAACCTGGAAGAATTGTCGCTACAACTATGCCATGAATATTGATTTGTTTTCATACAATCTTCTGACAAGCCTTTACTTCTTATTTTTATTTATTCTTTCCATTTCCATCAAATGTCAAACGTATTCCATGCACCAATAACTAGTGACGTTTGACGTGATGTCATTTTTTTTTACACAGAATGACGTCATACTGTAAAGTTTTTCTTTATTTAACTTGTCTATTGTTTTAGCTCAAGATTGCATTTATACGTTTGTTCTTGAATACAATGGTGTAGAGGGGCGTTGTATAACGGTTATTGTCAAAGGAAACAAACTCGGCGACATGAGTTCAAATCTTGGATAATACTGTTTGCATTTCCTATAGCGCTAATACCTTTACGTAAAGTATGCATCTAACTACTCTCCCTCCAGCTATGGGTAATAGAAATGCGGAATGTGTGTAGATCAGTTGTATTAGATAGGGATATATGTGACCATATAACTGTGATTGTGACCATATAACGGTCATTGTCAAAGTATGCATCTAACTACTCTCCCTCCAGCTATGGGTAATAAAAATGCAGACTGGGTTCTTTAACAACAAAACCATATAAATGTGTGCAGATCAGTTGTATTAGATAGGGATATACGAGACTATATAACTGTGTGCGTTGTGTAACGATCATCGTCAAAGGAAAGAGACTCGATGACACTAGTTCAAATCCTGGATGATGCTGTTCTCATTTCATATAGCACTAATAGATTTCGGTAAAATTATATCCAACTGTTCTCGCTCCAGCTATGGGTAAATAATGCGGACGTAAGGTCTCCAATTCGCTGGGGATACAGGAAAACTGTTCGGGTAGCTATTGGCAACTGTTGTATTTGTTGTGCCTGTGCCTGTTCCTGCGCATGCCCCTGTGTGCGCCTATGTGTCATGTTTAGTCTTAGATTGACAGTCGTTTCCAATGGAGCTCCGATTAACGCTACCACAAAGTGTAAAATTTAAGCAGTCATTCGGGTTTTTAACGCAAAATAGATACATGTTCAAACTTTAAAATGGTGTAAACATCATTGACAATAAACAATAAACGTTTTTTATGATTTCTAAATATTTTTGGAGACCTTACCTTTGGGATTAACCTCGTATAGAAAATAAAAGATAATAAAACAAGTATGCCGAAAAAGAATTTTCATTAATCTATGTATAGATATAGATAAGAGATTAATTGCAATAGATGTAGGAAATGGACATGGGGACCTTAGTTCAAATCAATTTCCATTTACAGAAAAATCACCTGTAAAGATTAAGCTACGAAAATGAATAAAGTAAAATAAAATTCCTAGAAGACCAATCTTTTACCTTTTTTACTGTTTTTTTAATTACAAAAATAAGACATCTATACAAACAAAAGATTTTATTAGAATCCGACAATTAGCCGATTTCTGGGTAATAAAAGAAATTGTACTTTAGCAGGTGCGTGTTTTTATACATACCAATTAAGTACAAAGTATTTAAAATCTTATTTAACTTTTCTATTTGAAAACTGCTTATTCCTTCAACATTTAACATACATTTTAAATATTGGATAAATTTATTCTTTTGTAATTTAAAAAATTAAGAGATCTATTTTTAACTTTTTTAAATCCAGAGCAACACAAGTAGCTCTGCTTGTTTTTTGGTTTTTTTTATATTTTTGCCTATCTACATAAATTTTTTGAACGACCTTGTTTTTGGTGTGTTTAGTTGTATTTCTTTTTTATTTTCCTCTCATCTTTGTTGAGAGAGGAGATTGGTGATTTTTAATCCATGCACAGTGGTGCTACTTTTTATATTTAAGCTTATCTACATAGATTTATATTTTTGTTTTTTGTGCTTTATTTTATTGTGTTTAGTTGTATTATTTAGATATGAGGTTTGACAATTCTGTTCGTGATGTTGTATAAATATAGATAAGAGATTCATTTTTAACTTTTAAATCCAGGGCAACACCGGGTAGTTCTGCTAGTTTTTTAAAGAATATTTTGCATATCTAAATATATTTATATTGATTGTTTTTTGCCCAATGTGTTTACTTATTATATTTGGATGTTAGATTTCGCCAATTCCGTTTGCGGAGATGTATAAGTATAGATAAGTGATTTATTCAATCCAGGGCAACACCCGGTAGCTCTGCTAGATTTTTAAAAAAATATTTCAAATCTAAATATATTCATATTGTTTTTTGTTGTTTTTTTTTTGTTTTTTTGCTTTGTTTTTGTGTGTGTTGTATTATTTGGATGTGAGGTTTGGCCAATACTGTTCGTGGAGATGAACGTGTGCATACTCAATATGCATCCGTGTATGCTGTGTGCTGTGTGTGTTGTGTGTGTGTATTTCAGTTTGTGTGTGTGTGTGTGTGTGTGTGTGTGTGTGAAAGAGAGAGAGAGAGAAGAGAGAGAGAGAGAGAGAGAGATGTTCTCTAAATGTCTCTAAATTTACGTGCGACTCGAAGAATCGCTCCAGGACAGGCTTTTAAAAATGTTGACAACTT
>CM042181.1:28044719-28052219 GCA_023376005.1 Doryteuthis pealeii
GTGGAATTAACCCTGAAGATCCTAATGGTGAAAATTGAGTAGGTCATTTCTGTACAGATTGTAATACTAAATCCGCTCTACTAACTTTATACTTTTTATAACACTGACTTATCCGATTAATACTTGTATCAACCAAATATTGGAATTAACTCAATATTTTTTACCAGTAAGTCATTCCTTTTATTGTATTATATATATATATATATATATATATATATATATATATATATATATATATATATAGAGAGAGAGAGAGAGAGAGAGAGAGATAGATAAAAGGGCATGAAAACAGACAATGTTGTTAAAATAAATATTTTTTATATCATTTAACAGCATTGTGTGCTTTCATACCCTTTAATTTATACATATACCGTCGGATTCATTTCCCTACTCTTAACTCATATATATATATTATATATATATATATATATATATATATATATATTATATATACTAGTGTTCCTTCAGTGTACAACCGTTATCATCTTGCAACACCCTCTGGTTAAAAATGAGTCTGTCCAAATTGTCCAAGATGAAATGCAAAAATGTAAATCTGGTGTTGCTTATTCTCTTATGAGTGTCGTCACCTCAGCTAAATAATGGACAATTCCGTTTTTATTATTAAAGAAGAAAGAGAAGAAAAAGTACATGCTACACATTAAAAAAATATAACAAGAAAGAAAGAAACAGAGCAGGGGAAAGATATAGAGAATGAGTGTGCAAACGGAAGCGATAACGCTATTCTCTTTCAATCGAGCATAATGAAAAGAAGGAAGGAAAGAAAAAAGAGTGTGAGAGAATTAAATCAAGATTATTATAATCTGCGTTATTCGGACTATTTTCCTCATCTTCATTGTACAACGTTTCGACCGATGCACCCTCCGGCCTTCTTCAGGTATTTCTTGTCGAACTCGGAAACCTTCTCGGTCTCGGGAACCTTCTTTTCGGACTCGGGAACCTTCTTGTCGTAATCGGGAGCCATCACGGAACTTTGAAACTAACCCTTCATTCAGTCCACGGGATTATCCTGTTCTCATTCCGCTAACCATAGCTGGGGTAGAGGCGTTAAACTGTGTTAATTATTATTGTATGTTACTGCTGTCCTTGACCAGGATTGAACCTGCAGTCCAGGGATAACTGTCACTTAGAACTGTTTTTACCTAACTCCTTTATCCACTAGGCCATGAGTCCAATTGGAATAACGCAGATAATCCTAATCATCAAGTCTCATCTCAAACATTCAGAGAAAAGGATTATTATACTTTTTACGTATTGAACTATTTTACAATAACTCTTAACTATACATGTCACTAGTTATATTATCACATCGTGATATATCTACAGGTCCTGCTAGTTATTATAATTCTATCAAATTATTACTATGCAAACAAATATACAAGTGAATTTATTCCCATACACGTATCTATAAATACGTATGTATGCATGCGTATTTTATGAATATATTTGTCTTCGCTGCCTTTGGCGTTTGAGACATGGTGAGGCTTTTATATAGTCTTTACCAACGAAGACACCATGGTGTTTGTATCAATATGTATTACACAAGCATTGCCTTGAGGCAGAAAGAAATTGAGTTTTAAAATATGATTGATTTTTTAAAAGATGCCAAACACCAGCAGCAACAATGATGCTGATGATAATGCTCTCTTTTATTGATAGCATTTGTACATGAGCACTCTGGAGGCCAAAAAAGGCAATTGCTTCAACCGATTAAAGTAATAAGAAAACATTGGCGTAATAATTTGTTTTTTAAATATATGAAATGAGAAAAATAATGATTGAGATGCATTATACCAGAAAATCATAGTTTTATAAGCGCAAAATGAACACATCAAATCTTTTCCACAACACTGTATTTTTAAAAAAAATCTATTAATAATGGAAATTTGGTCTCTATCTGTCTGTAACTGAAACTACATCACTGCTTAGGTCACAGTAATTTCAGGAATTATGTAAGTTTATCAATGGATGTTTAATTTATAGTCAAGATCATTAATATCTAAAATAGAGTAAAACACGCAGAAAGTAAGTACGCAATATCTGACGGCTTACCGTGTTTTCTAAAATAAGTTTTAATAAATACATGATATATATTTAAAATTTATCTAATGTGTAGAGTTTTACGAGAAAATTATTTACAAACAAGAAAAACGCTATATACTCTTGTAATTATAATGGGGATTATGTAACTATCTGTCTGTAACCGAAACTACATCACCACTGATGTCACGATTTCTTATCTATATAAGTTGTATTCTCAACGATTATAAAAATTTGATTTAATCTTAATTAGCATCTTATTTATTAACGATGTCTCTACAAAAGTCTAGCTGTGTTAGATTTTCCGCAAAACTGCCCATATTATTAATGCATTTGAAATACAGAAATTTACATGGTATTGGTGGGAATAATTTACATAAGGATTTTAACAAAAATTAATACATCATTATTTGCTGTTACTGATTTCTAATACTATAATGTTATTCTTAAACATATTAAAAGCAATATAATTTTATATAGAAATCAATTGAAATAACATCAAAATAAATGTAATGTTTTTTTTTATATCCGTTCCTATTTAGTTTCGGTAGTCTTTCTAATTTAATATCCTAATTTATTATCTTAAAGCTTAAATAGTTACACACAGAGGGTGCATGCTTTTACTATCTATCTATCTATCTATCTATTCTATATATATTATATATATATTATATATATATTTCCCCCACACACACACACAACTGTGTCATTCTTTCCTTTCCTCTTGTCATTTCTCGGTTGTTGTTTCTTTTCTCTCTCCCTCTGTCTGTCTGTCTGTCTGTCTGTCTCTCTCTCCTCTCTTCTCTCTCTCTCTCTCTCTCTCTCTCTCTCTCACCTCCACTTCTACTTGTCATCCCCTCTCTCTCTCTCTCTCTCTCTCTCTCTCTCTCTCTCTCTCTCTCTCTCTCATACACACACATACATACGCACACACACAACTGTACCATCCTTTCCTCTTCCTCTTGTCATTTCTTGGTCTTTTTTTTAAAATCCGACAATAGAAAAACAAAACGATATCTTTTGTGTTGAACCAAGAAACGTTGATAAAAAAAGAAAAGACGGGGTGTGGGGCGGAGGAGAATTCTAAGACTCATTTCTGTGACATTCAGGAGACAGGGTCGTCGGCGATCATCTCGCCACTGACAGTTCTCAATCTCTTGACCCTCGTCTCTACTTGCCAACATTCTTACCATCATCATCATCATCATCATCATCATCATCATCATCAATCAACAACAACAACAAAAACAACACAACAACAGCAGCAGCAATTCATTCCTCTTCTTCCATTCACTTTTCTTTCTTTCTTTCTTTCTTTCTTTCTTTTGATTTTTCTTTTTTTTTTTTTCCATTATTATTTATTTTTGAACATCTCAAAATATTGGACGACTTGCTGTCTTTTATTTATTTATTTATTTTTCGTTATTTGTTATTCTTTCTCTAGGAATATTTTTAGAATCATGATGCGACAAAAATGGATTAGTTAGTTTATTCAAGAGAACCTTTTTATAGTCTACTAGCAGAGTCACCCGGTGTTTAAAAAGTTAAAGGTAAATCTCTTATCTAGTATTATTTGGATTATTCGGACTATTATCCTCATCTTTATCCTTATCTGTACAACGTTTCGGCCGATGTGCCCTCCGGCCTTCTTAAGGTATTTCTTGTCGGAATCGGGAACCTTCTCAACCTATGGAACCTTCTCGATTTCGGGAACATTCTTGACCTCGTAATCGGGAGCCATGACGGAACTTTGAACCCAATTAAAAAGCTACTACCAATCCGGTTCTGTGGATCTGGGAGCAATGGTAATGAAGGGGTACTCCACACTCCACAATTCCAAATTGAAATTTCACCATTTGATGCAGTTTAATGTCATAACTCATTGTACGTTCTTATTTACATTGTGTAGTTGTTTCTTAAATTTCATTTATCTTTATTTTTAGCCAAAAAGATGCGCCTCACGGGCACAAGTATTTAACTTTTAATACAATTAAATATTATATTGAATTAGAATTCCTTATGAAATTAAATACGTATACAAAAAATATTACATTTATTTTTACTTTATTCTAATTGATTTAAATATAAAGTTATACATGGGATTGCTTTTTATACGTTTGAGAAAAAACAATTTTGATAGAAATCAATAAAACCAAGTAATTATTTATTAAACACGGTTTTATAAAAATTGGTGTGCAAATTATTCAAACCATATACTATGTAAATATTTATTACTTAATGATAATCGCAAGATTTTAAATACATTAATGATATGGGCTGTTTTGCGGCAAATCTATCTCAGCTAGACCTTATTAATCGATAATATGCTAATCAAAATTAAATAATGATTATTTAATAACCATTGAGAATATAACGTAAATAGCTAAGGGAAGTGTGCCGTAATTTCGGTTACAGACACAATCTCCATTATAATCAGATTTTATCGATTATTTCCTAGTTGGGTAACATGATATTACAGGGTGACCCAGAAAAAACAGAACCCAAATTATTTATTTATTTTTCCATTAAACTAACCCTAACCCTACACCCTAACCCTAACCTAACCCCTCTAGTTGAGTAACATGATATTACACGGTTACCTAGAAAAAACAGAACCCACAAATTTTGTAATAAAAACTGTTAATTTTAATTTTAATTTTTTTTAAAGTTTAAGTCCAACAAGGGTTACGGGTTAGGGTTAGGGTTAGGGTTGGGATTTAGGGTTACTTTAATGGGAAAATAAATAGATAATTTGGGTTCTATTTTTTCTGGGTCATTATGTAATATCATGTTACTCAATTATGAAATAACCATTTTATCTTATTTTTTCGCACATGGTCCTATCGAATAAAAATGATTTTTAAACAGATTTATTTGCCCCATACGTAACACGCACTACAACGCCCGGTCAGAGTAGACCTAAGAATATTGGCAATAAGTTGGTACTTCACACTCGCTTTAATCTTTCTCTTCGCTTTTCCTTTTTATTTCAAAGTTCTCTATTTCTCTCTTACTTTCTCGTTGGGAAAGTAGTAATTAATATATCAATAACAATTAGCCTTTCGTAATATGAGCAAAATAATTACTACATTCTGACTAGATCCACTAATTGCGTGTATTGTATACTCTTTCTGAAGTTCTTACTTCATCTTTTATTATACTTCTTTCTCTGCTCCATCTTTCATTGTCCATCAGAGTTTTCTTTCGGTCGGGGGGTGTCAGTCTCTTTATATCGGGACTAGAAGCGGCTACACAACGTCGCGTGGGTAGAGAGGGGAAACCTGGTGTATTGGTTTGTTTATTTTTGAGATTTACAAATACTAGACATTTCTAAGTAGAATTTCAATGCTATTTCTAGCATATTTAATAACCGTTGAGAATATAACGTAAATAGCTAAGGGAAGTGTGCCGTAGTTCCGGTTACTGACACAGACACAATCTCCATTATAATAAGATTTTATCCGTTATTTCCTAGTTGAGTAACATGATATTACAGGGTGACTCAGAAAAAACAGAAACCAAATTATTTATTTATTTTCCCATTAAACTAACCCTAACTTTAACCCTAACCCTAACCTAATCGTTTCGGCCGATGTGCTTCAATTTTTGAATAAAATCTTCGTAATTTTTGCACAAAAAACAGGAACCAGTGATATTTAATGATTAATTATTTTCTTTTCTTAGTTTCATCCAAACATACATACATACATAGCAATTGCCCTTTATACATGTATAGATGGTGTTTCTTCTTCCATCAATCTTGTCGGCTTCACTGTGCGTCCCATATTTTTACTTTTTAGTCATAGAAACAATACATAGGTATATTTTTGTCTATACTCTTTTATTAACCTGAATAAATTTATTTGTTGACTCACAATTAGCAGAGACACATCACTGCGTCTGCACTGGGCAAGGCTGTTTGCATTTCACATAGCAACTAATAGCGTTGGGAAAGGTATGAATCCAATTATTCATCCTCCAGCCATGGGTAAATTGTAGGACAGACTGGGCTCTTTATCCTTTGTTAGGTAACCAGTCTAGGAGAAAGAAAACTCTGAATTCAAATTTGTTAAACTCCGCTTAAGAAATTGACCATTATGTCACATTCTGCCCGTTGCTAGATATATATAGAGAGTCGGGTGGTGGAGAGAGAGAGAGAGAGAGAGAGAGAGAGAGAGAGAGTCATGGATATCCGTGCTCTCAGCACAACATGATGAACATGATGATGATAATGATGATGATGGCTTTGTTTTTGTGTTTCCTTTTCCTCTAAGTGAGTATGAAATGATAGTTGATTCTGTATTTCGTTTTGAGATTTAAGCCTTCCATATCCACACTCTCTTTATGATTTCAATCTTGCGTACTCGTGTGTACATGTGTGTACATATATGTGCGTACATGTGTGTGTGTGTGTGTGTGTGTGTGTACTCGCATACTCTGTAATCGATTCTGGATTTTTGCACTGCCGCAATTTGTCCATTAATTTCTGCGCGAATTAATGTGTGTTGTGCGTACGCAAAGTGCGTGCTATGTGTCTAAGTGTAAGAGGATTTGGCGAGGCCATTATGTGCCTGTGTATGTGTATGAGCGGCGGCCATGTCTGTTTTCTGAGGGTGGGGGTGGGTAGATTCTTCAATTCAACGGCATTTAATTCGCTGATTCCATTTTCGGACTCTGATTACTGATGTTATTCCAATTTTCATAATTGTCACTCCAGCGTTGCATTTGCTGCTTGCTCCATCATTCCTCTCTCACGGTCTCTGCCTTTCCCATTCTTCTTCTTCTTCTTCTTCTTCTTCTTCTTCTTCTTCTTCTTCTTCTTCTTCTTCTTCTTTCTCCTCTCCCCCCCTCTCTCTCTCTCTCTCTCTTTATCTCTACATATCTCTCTTTCTATTTATCTCTTCTTTCCGTTTCTTTTATTACTAGTTTCACTTTCACTTTCACTTTCGTTTTAGACTGCAAAGACTTTTCTTTTTATTAATTTCAATCTTTTTCTTCGCACGACCTCCTTTTCCCATCACCTCTCTATCAATCCCACCCACTCCACTCTCTCTCTCCCTCTCGTACACACACTCTCTCTCTCTCTCTCTCTCTCTCTCTATATATATATATATATATATATATATATATATATTATATATACATATCTGTCTTCGTTTTTCGTCCGTTTTCTACTCTTTCTGTCGTCTTTTCTTTTCTTTCCTCCTTTCTTCTTTTCGTTACATTTTATCTATTAGGCTTTCTTTATTTATTTTCGTTGCTCTTTATTTTTATTTCCTGTCTTTTTTAAATCTTTATTTTTTCTTTCTTTCACTTTTATCTCTAGTGATCAAACTATGTATTTTTATTATTATTTATTTATTTTCGCTTATTACTTATTTTTCTTTGTTTGTATCATCTGTCTTCTTCTTCTTCTTCTTCTTCTTCTTCTTCTTCTTCTTT
>CM042181.1:28054719-28059719 GCA_023376005.1 Doryteuthis pealeii
ATATATATATTATATATATATATTATATATATATATATATATATAGTACTACATAAAGCCCTCTCTAAAAAAGGAATATCCTAGGTATGATAATGTCAAATAGTGCCTCAATAATGTAAGCATAAACACACGGTCTTATACATAGAAGAAATAAATAGATCCTTATAATTATGCATGCATATACAGTGCTACATAAAGGATGGAGGTGAGTAGTGATCTCCACACTGGGTGGTGGTAAGTGAAATTAGTAGTCCAGTTCATATACCTCGATAGTAATATCTCATCTGGACGAGGCTGTTTATATATCACATAGTGCTATATTCCAAGGAAAGGTACGAATCCGAGTATTCTCCCTCCAGCTATAAGTAAAGTAGGGACAGACTGGCTCTTTAGCCTTGGTTGATATATATATATACATATATATATATATATATATATATATATATATATATATATATATATATTATTATCATTATTTATATTTTTGCTTGGTGGCAATTACAATGCGTATATCGCATAAAATTCGATAATTATAGAAAATAATCATGACAATTGAATCTCGACAAAGAATTGTTCAGTGTGTAGAACATCGTACAGACTGTTTCAACTTTCAAGCAAAAATATAAATAATATATACTTTATTTAACAATGCTTCTAAAAACAAACATCCAAAATCTTTTACATATATATATATATATATATATATATATATATAGTACTACATGAAGCCCTCTCTAAAAAAAAAGGAATATCATAGGTATGATACTGTCAAATATTACCTCAATAATGAGTATGGAATCGTCTGTTTTCCTATAGGCAATCTCTGACGAAACCTCAGAGGAAAGAAACAACGAGATTTGTTAATTCAATTACCAATTACTATGTTAACCATGTATCTTTGCTTAGTAAATCCTTTTCCCAATCCTTAATACTCGCTGTGTTTCTTCCTATTATTTTTCTGTTAAATCTGATACTCGAGTTACAACAGACATTAAATTGAATCTGACAGGTCTGTAGTTATGAAAATATGAAGAGTATTGAGTATTTCTTTATCTCCTGGCGGAGTCTCCGTGGTATAGTAGGTAACATACCCGACTGTAACATAATAGTAAGCGTGTTTGAACTCCTGTGGCACTATTTCGTTCATTTTCGAATAACATCCTTGGGGTGGTATAAACCCTTAACCCCCTTAGGTATGGATTAAATAGTACCACTACTGTTCTTCTACAGGGATGGCTTAAACATTATATACCCCACGAAGGTTAATATGCCTTTAAAAAAAGAAACCTAGCCAAACCGAAACTAAACGTTTATAGCCATTACTCCCAGGTTCACTTTGATTTGGATTGGTAGAAACTGTAAGGCTATCAATTTTGGGTCAAACAGATCTGTTTAAAATTCATTTATATTCTATAGGAATACTTGAGGCTAATATATCTGTAAAGTATTTGTATTAAGAGTAGTTACCTGAAGCTATCATTAGTTATTAGTTACTTGAAATCATATAACTGTGAGTAAACAAATTATTATTATTAGATAGAAATAAATACGTGAAAGCATATAATTGTGTATGAATTATTAGTATTTGATAAGGAATACTTGAAATCATATAGCTGCGTTCAAATGATTAGTATTAAATAGGAATGCTAGAAACCATATAACTTTGTGTAAACCATTAGTATTAGTTAGGAATACTTTACCGTATAACTGTGTACAAATTATTTGTATCAAATAGAAATACTTGATATCATATAAGTAAAGTCGTCGGGGTGGCCTAAAGTCGGTATCAGACAAACAGCGAGGGAGTCCATACCCTTTTCACTAGGGCTAGACCAAGGAGATTGTTTTGGCGTCTGAGTCAGAGCGCCACACCTACCATCAGCTCTTCACTTTACCGCACAGATCCCTGTGCTGCTCATATGCTGAGTTGGTGAGGGTCGGTATCGAACTAGGAACTTTGTCCTTCCTAGTCGGACGCTCTACCGATAGAGCTAAACCGGCCCTTCCTACTATAAGTTCTTCACTTTACTGCACAGATCCTTGTGCTACTCATACGCTGAGTTGGCGAGGGCCGGTATCGAACCACTGACTGAGCTAAAAGCTCTTGACTCTTTGCCTGGCAAATTTCCTCCAAGTCTGTACTAAGTTTTCCAGATATGTTTTCCCTGTATGATAAGATAGGAAAAGGATCAAATACCAGTATCAGGGTTGGTTCAGAGAAAAAACGAAAGATGGCAGGGAAAGTAGTTAGATGCATACCTTTCCCAAGAATATTAGTGCTTCGTGAAATACAAACAGCCTTGTTCAGGATTGGTGATTTAAATATAATTTATATAATATATATATTTTTCATTCATTTTAACGCAGCCTTTATGAAAATATATATTCTATCTTGTACCTTCAAACGTTTATCTCATTTCTTTTTCATCACAAAACACTTACCCTTATGGCAAGCCCCAACCCCTTTTTATCATATGGGTGCTAGAAGGTGGTGGCTGGGGGTCTACATGTCCTGGGAATGACGTTAAACTCTATCTGATGGTGAGGTTCCAGTTCTGGAGGTTTGGGGAATGTGGAGCACCCCTTCATCACCATTGCTCCCTGGTCCACTCTGACCCGGAGTGGTAGTACCTGTTATGGGTTAAATAGAAAAATGTATTTATAAAAAAATTGTATTATTTATTAAGAATTGATTTATTTCAAAACTTTATCGGCATTAAATGACCCACTGAGGTTGATATGCCGTACAACAAAACAAACCAAACCAAACCAAACAAAACACTTAAAACGCACGCGTAAAGGGTATCAATGCTTTGTGAAATACAAACAGCCTCGTGCTAGATTTATGATTTAAATATAAGGTTATATAATATAAGATATTTTCCATTCATTCTAACACAGCCTTTATAAAAAAATATCCATCATATACCTTCAAATGTTTATCTCATTTGTTTTTCATCGCAAAACACTTAAAACGCACAGATAAGAAACACAAAACACATTGATGAAGACGACTATTATGTTATGAACAACGAATCTATTCCGTGTCAGATGTAAAACAAAAATACGTTTCTCTTTGTTTTATTTCATCTTGTTCGTTACTCATCTACATTTAATGGAATCCAATAATGAACAAGTAACATTGAAAGAACAACACTTTAGAGAATTATGGCAAATGATGCCAACACACACACACACACATACACACAAGCACGCACACGCACACACATGCACACGCACACACACAAGCACGCACATGCACACACACACACACGCAAACACGTTTATACGAATTTACACACGCACACACACTCAAATACACAAATACATACTATCTCTCTCTCTCTCTCTCTCTCTCTCTCTCTCTCTCTCTCTCTCTCTCTCTCTCATCACTCACTCACTCACTCACACACACACACACACACACACACACACACACAAGACGTTTAGAACGCAATTACGCACAGATATACACATACACAGGCAAACATAAACTTGTACACACACACACACACATACACACACACGCACACACACACAGAGAAAATACATTTAGACGAAATTAAATACACCTACACAAGCACACATAAAACACACACACACACATACACATACACGTACACACACGCACACATACAGAGAGAAAAGACGTGTAGACGAAATTACACACACCTACACAAGCACACATAAAACACACACACATACACGTACACACATGCACACACACACACACACAGAAAATACATCTAGACGAAATTACACCACACCTACACAAGCATCCATAAAACACACACACTACACGCACACACACACACACCACACACACACACACACAGAAAAGACATTTAGACGAAATTACACACACCTACACAAGCACACATAAACACACACACATACACGTACACATACACGTACACACACAAACACACACACACACGTACACATACACACATACACGTACACACAGAGAAAAGACATTTAGACGAAATTACACACACCTACACAAGCACACATAAAACACACACACACATATACGTACACACACACACACACACACACATACATACATACACACACACGCACACACACACACACACACACACACACAGAATAGACATTTAGACGAAATTACACACACCTACACAAGCACACATAAAACACACACGCACACATATACGTACACACACACACACATACATACATACACACACACGCGCACACACACACACATACACACACACACACACACACGCACACACACAGAGAGAAAAGACATTTAGACGAAATTACACAGTCAATGGAAGAAAGCACTTAAGCAAATTTGAAAACAAACAGAACATTTCGGATTTGTAGAAAAAAATGCAAATCACAATAATGAAAATGACAGAATTCTCTCTTTTCTTTTTCTTCTTTTTTTTTCTTCTTTTTCTGAGTCTCTTTCGGAAAGAATGCAGGCAAACATTTGCCATTAAAGGAATTAAATTATTACTCTCACCTAAAAACGAATGCATCAACCAAAAGGAGAAAAGGAAAATCGAAAGGGAATAAAAAAAAACACTTAAAAAACAAAGAAAAACAAAGAAATTCAATAATTTTGGTTTGTTTGATAAATAATCGAAAACGGAAGATAACATTTCGGATATACACAACTGATAAATATTTACTAAAGTATTACTTATATGCATTCAGTTACTCTGATTTACGTATATCTATCTTTACGAGACAATTCATATCAGTCTATCTATATATCTGAGACAGTACATATCTATCTATCGATCTGAGGCAATTCATATCAGTTTATCTATCTTTCTATCTATCAATGTCAATCTCTTCAAATCTATCTATCTCAATGTTCTCATTATCTATCTATCTATCTATATATATATATATATATCTTGCTTTGTTCATATCTATCTATATTACTTCATATCTGTCTATCGATTTAAATCTGTTCATATCTATCTATCTATCTATCTATATGAGCGTTCTATCTATCTATC
>CM042181.1:28064719-28069719 GCA_023376005.1 Doryteuthis pealeii
AAAAAGAAAGGAGTGAGAAGTATTTTAAAAAAGAAAAATATCAAGAATGAAGATATAAGAATGTCTGTCGTTTTTCATTTGAGTCTTTTTCGTTTTTCTTTTTTCGTTTTGTTTTGTTTTTTGATAGACTATTTTGTAACTAATATAATGTTGATGATGATATTGCGTATGGGGATACTTTTTAAAAATGGAAGAAAAAATATGAAAGATGAAAACGAGGCAGAAAGAGAAGAAAGGAAAATGTGAGGAATAATGAAGAGAAAATTAAGAAGAGAACATTTAGAGAAAGGAGAAAAGGTACAAGGAAAAGAGGAAGAAAGAAATTTGAAGGAGGTTATTGGAAAAGAATACTGAAAGAAAGGAGTGAGAAGTGTTTTAAAAAAGAAAAAAGATCAAGAATGAATATATAAGAATTTCTGTTGTTTTCATTTGAGTCTTTTTTGTTTTCTTTTTTCGTTTTGCTTTTCCTTTTTTTTTTTTTTTTTTTTTGACAGACTATTTTGTAACTAATATGATGTTGATGATGATATTGCGTATGGGGATAATGAAAAAATGGAAGAAAAAACATGAAAGATGAAAATGGGACAGAAAGAAAAGAAAGAGAAATGTGAGAAATACTGAAGAGAAAATTGGGAAAAGAAAATTTAGAGAAAGGAGAAGGGGCAGAAGAAAAAGAGGAAAGAAAGTTGAAGGGGCTTATAAGAAAGAATTAAAGATGGCGAAAAAAAAAAGAACGATGCTGAATGAAGAAAAAAAGAAAAAGAAAAAGAATGAAGATTTAGGGACTCTTCAATGTTTTTCGTTTGAGAATGTTTTCTTCTTTTAATGACAGACTATTCTATAAGGGATATAAAGTGTATGAGTATGATAAGAAAAAACAGAACAAATAACAAGAAAAATAAAAAGAAGACAGAAAGAGAAGAAATAAAAAATGCTAGGAATAATGAAAAAAAAAACAGAGAAAATATAGATACAAAGAAAAGAGGAAAGAAAGTTGAAGAGGGTTATAAGAAAGAAATAAAGATGGTGATAAAAAGAACAATACTTGAGAGAATGAGAATTACTTTTTTAAAAACAGAAAAAGATGAAGAATTAGGATATAGAGAGAGTCCAATATTTAGTTTAAACTTTTTCTTTTTCTTTTTTCTTCTTTTTGATGACTGACTAATTTATAAGAAATATGAAGACGATGATGATATTGTGTATGAGGACACTAAGCAAAACGAAAAATATTTAAACAAGGCAAAAGGAAAAGAATGAAAATGCGAGGTATTCTTCTAAAATGGTAAAAGAAAATTACGAGACAGAAGAAGAGATAGACGAAAAGGGGAAAGAAACTTTAGGTGGGTTATAAGAAAAGAAAGGCGTGGAATAAGAAATGTTTAAAAAAGAAACGAAATTGAAGAAGGAAGATTTAAGGATACTTAAATATTTGTCATTTTATTTTAGTCTTTCTTTCTTTCTATTTTTTAATTTTTTTTATGACAAACTATTTTGTAACGAATATGATGTCCATGATGATATAGCGAATGGGGATAATAATAAAATCAGAGAAGAAAAAAACACGAGAAATGAAAACGAGGTAGAAAAGAAAGAAAATGAGAGATATTCCGCTAAAATGGTAAGAGAGTCTAGAATTTAGAGAAAGAAAAAGGGATAGAATGAAAAGGGGAAAGAAACTTGAGTGGGGTTATAGGAAAAGTCGAATTCTGAAGGAAGAGAATAAGAAGTATTTTTTTTTTAAAATGAAGGATGAATATTTAGGGACACTCCAATGGCTGTCGTTTTTCATTTTAGTCTTTTCCTTTCTTTCTTTCTTGTTTATTTGTTGTTGTTTTTTTTTGGGGGGAGGGTTGATGACAGACTATTCTGTAACTAATGTCGATGATGATATTGCGTATGGATCTAATAATAATAATAATAATAATAATAATAATAATAATAATAATAATAATGACAGAAGAAAAATATGAAAAGGAGGTAGAAAAAAAAGAAGAAAGAAAATGCGAGCTATTCCTCGAAAATAGTAAGGGAAAATGTAGAAAAAGTAGGGTGCAAGAAGGAAAAGAATAAAGAAAGTTAAAGGGGATTATAGAAAAAGAAGGATTCTGAAGAAATAAGAAGTATTTAAAAAAAGAAAAAAATGAAGAATGAATATTTAGGGACACTCCAATGGCTGACGTTTTTCAGTTGAGTCTTTTTCTTTTCTTTTTTAACTGCTTTTGTCTGTCTCTAATTGAATCAAATGAATAATCATGTTTTCCAAAGATTGCCCAATTTACTGGTGAAGCACGGACACTCAGTGAAGCGTAACATGGACAACATCCCCACTCTCTAAACCCCTGACCTTTTTTATTCAAGTCCCTCTAGCAAAACGATTCAGACTCTTTTTGGTATTTTATTTAGCACACAACATTCTAAGCCAGAAATTCATTCATTTTTATATTTTATTTCCTTTACTTCCTTCATTTTAAACAGTAATTTTATTTCATATTCGGATTATTTATTTTTTTAATCTTTATACAATTTTTTTCCATTTTCTTTTTTTTTTCTTTTTCACCCTTCCTCATAAAAAATTTTTCCCAATTTTTTGTCACTAATTTAAACAATTTTTAAACGTTGCATTCTGTGGTTTTTTCCACACAGAAAATCCCATTCAGAGAAGAAGATAAAACTGCGTAATAAGCGCTGTTGTTGGGGTTTAGAATACGCAGACAATACCCCCTTGGTGTAAAAAAAGATAAGTGTCCTGTGTATGACACTAAAAAGGAGTCCGCCCTGTCGGATGGGGCGTTAGAATGCATCGACTGCACCTCTGCAGAGGGGTAAGACTCCCCCAAGGGGGCCACCTGTTGACTGTGGGTGGCGACCCGTGATGCTTAAGGATAGAGCCCAGGTGGATGAGCAGTTCATGACATGCAATACTCCACTTTGGCCCTATCTTGGGCTAGACGGGCGGTCGGAGAGGCCCCCTCCGATCAATCGGCTGGTCACGTCAAGCCCTAGCACCTATATGATTTTCCCAACCCTATTGCCCTTATGGCAAGCCCCAACCTCTTTTTATCATATGGGTGCTAGAAGGCGGTGGCTGCGGGTCTACATGTCCTGGGAATGACGTTAAACTCTATCTGATGGTGAGGTTCCAGTTCTGGAGGTTTGGGGAATGTAGAGCACCCCTTCATCACCATTGCTCCCTGGTCCACTCTGACCCGGAGTGGTAGTACCTGTTAGGGTCCCATCTATGGGTTAAATAGAAAAACATGTATTTATAAAAAAATTGTATTATCCATTAAGAATTGATTTATTTCAAAACTTTATCGGCATTAAATGACCCACTAAGGTTGATATGCCGTAAAACAAAACAAAACAAACCAATTTATTATTCTCTTCCCATAATCTAATAGCTTCTAGTTAAGCAAAACTAAAATTGAGATGTTTGAACTTTACCTGGAATAATCAAATTGTTCTAAAGGAACGCCAAAAGTATTTTGCCCCGGAACCAAGACGATTTGTATCATCGAAAATCGGATCAAAACAATTCAATTTCGATGTATCGATTTTCTCTTTAAAATGCAAAACAAGTTTTTGTTGATTTCAGTGACTTGATAGATTATATTTTTATGTCAGTTTCATCGTAAGTTCTTTTGATTTTTGATTTTTAACTTGTCACAATAGTTTACTTATAGTTCCAGTTAAACTTTTATAGATCTAATTTTTCTGATGCAGGTAACATTGGGGAACGAGAAAGATTTTATAAACATGTTTAAGGAATTTAATGCCTTTTATTACAGTTAATTTCAATTGATTGATTGATTCTAATGGCATATCAACCCGTCAACCCGTGCGTATATTGTATGTTTATATTTGTAACGTGGAAACAACACCTCACACAGCTGTACGGCCATCTGTCCTATATCACCCAAACCATCCAAGTAAGACGGATAGACACGCAGGACACTGCTAGAGCAACAAGGAGGAACTCATAAGTGATGTCCTACTGTGGAAGCCGGCAGTGTGAGCCGGCCAGCAAAGACGTACATTGACCAGCGCTGTGTGGATACTGGATGCTGCGTTGAGGACCTCCCGAGAACAATGAGTGATAGGGACGACAGGAGAGAGATTGTCATGGATAATCCATGTTAATAGTGCGACATGATGATGATGATGATGATGATGATGATGATGATGTATTTTCTATTATATTTTTTGTGCATTTTACCTAAGTATTTTTGCTCAGGGGCTATATGGTATCAGGTATTCCTACCTAATTTACAAATAATTATATTCTTTCAACTAACTAATAATGATCCTTATCGTCCAGGTAAAAATCAAGGGAGTCTCCGTGGCGTAGTGGTTAACGTGACGGACTATGGCATTGTAGTAAGCGAGTTCGAACTTCAGTCGCGCTATTACATTTACTTTCGGATTGATACTTTTAGGAAAGGTATGAACTCCTTCATCCTCACATTTATGGGTTAAACAGTACCACTTCTGTACATCTGCAAATATGGCATTGGCATTAAATAACCCACGAAAGTTGTGTGGTCATACCCATGATACTAAGACCATCAGCCATCGCCTTTTGGTACATATATGATAAGAAAATGTTGAGGGTTGCCATAAGGACAATAAGATCGGAACAATATAAATCTTAGGGTGACCAGCCGATTGATTAGAGGGGTCTCTCCGACCGCCCGTCTAGTCTAAGTAAAGGTCGAAGTGGAGTGTTGCATGTCCTGGACTGCTCAACCATCAGGATTCCGTCCTTAATCATGGGCACCTCATGTGGTGTAATGGTTAGCAAGTTAGATTTGCAGATCATTGTTAGTTAGTTCGATTCTCATTGGGCGCCCCATACTTCTGTTCTTGTGCCACATCTAAGCTAAGCTTAATAAAAAATTGAATTTTACGGGTTACCACCCACAGGTGTTCCTATCAGAGGAATTTTACCCTTCTGCAGAGGTGCTGTCGGCGTATATTACTGCCCCAGCCTACAGAAT
>CM042181.1:28074719-28089719 GCA_023376005.1 Doryteuthis pealeii
TTCCCAGTACATGAAGACACTCAGCCACTGCCTTCGAGCACATATATGATAAAAAGGCTTGGGGATTGCCATAAGGGCACTAGGGTTGGGACTATTATATAGGTGCTAGGGATGTGACCAGCCGATTGATCGGAGGGGCCTGAAAAAGTGCTGTATAGATTTTATATTAAATATTATTTAGATTTTTTTACAAAAGGATAAAAATACTTATGAAATTTGTATCAGACCGATTGATTGATTTTAACGGCAAATCAACCTATCGGGTTTTATGCTTCAAGATACCAGTAGCATATAACTCAGTTAGCCCTGTCAGCTGGGACTTTAGAATACACCGACTGCACCTCTGCAGAGGGGTAAGACCCCCTCCAATGGGTCCGCCTGTTGGCCGTGGATGGCGACCCGTGATGCCTAAGGACGACATCCTGGTGGATGAGCAGTACATGACATACAACACTCCACTTAGACCCTTACTTAGACTAGATGGCATTAAATGACCCACCGAGGTTGATATGCCGTAAAACAAAACAAACTAAACCAAACCAAACCCAAGAAAGTTTTGGCATTAAATAATCCACAAGGTTTGATATGCCATAGAACGAAAATAGCCAACCGTCCATAAATATGAATTCCTTCAAATACTCTGATTTTCATTAAATATCGATTCTAAAATGTTCAGTGTTCTGTGTATGACATGAGACTGCATCTGATGGTGATACTCTCATTCTGGAGATTACTCCCAGGCCCACTCTGACCCGGAGTGCTTGTAGCTATTAGGGATCTATCTATCGATCAAATAGATATGTTTCAAAATTACTTGTATTCGTCTGGACAATTTAAAAAAAGAAAAGATTTTAAGAAATAACTAGACAACAGGTGTATATATTAACGTACAATGAACGCATTTCCATAATCTCTAAGCATAGAATAACTCTAAATGGGTTGAAATGCCGTTAAAACCAATCTAGCCGTCATAAAATAAAATAAAATGGATATATAAAACACTGTAATAAAGACATAAAAACGAAATAACACAGTATTCAGTGTTTAAAAAAATCTTATTTATTTTAAACAAACCATGTATTATTATTATTATTATTATTATTATTATTATTATTATTATTATTATTATTATTAACAGCAACACCAGCAACAACCAATCGGGGGTCACGTTCTTGGGGAAAACTTTGTCTTGGAATAGCACGCCTCGGACGATACGAATTCTCCAAGCATATCTCTGGAGATTTTCTGACGTGATTTGTACTTAATATCGTATTTCACTGGAACACTTCGACCTGGGCCGAACAGGCGCAAGAGCATGGAAACAACGTGAGACACAGGAAGTAATTTCTCGAAAAAAAAATCAAAAACCAATTGAACCAATCGATTTATTAGTAAAAATCTGAATTATCAGTTCTTCTATATAGACAGAGAGAAATATCTTCTGAAATTCGAGAGCAACTATAGACTGAAAGAGCTCTTGAAAAAGAGAGCAAATATCTTCTGAGGACAGAGAGCATAACTATATGACAGTATTCTGATAGAGGAATCTTGGTAACTACTAATGACTTTGGAGCTCGACAGGGAATGAGCAAAAGTCATATGCCGAGCTGAGAAAACCAATGCCTGCAGACACAAAGTATGTAGAGACTAAAATTAGGTCAGACATAGAATGCTAATGTTATCGACAGATCTGACGAGCTAATATCATTGAAATATGATCTTCCTCTGTAAAAGTAGGACCAGAGTATGGAACCCTCTGAATTCAACGTGACATCGTATCGCATCCTATTGCTGCGAAACGGGGGACAGATAGTCCGTGATTAAATGATAGCAACTATCATAACTACATTGAAAACAAATCTATTGATTCATATTATGGGACCAATGGATATAACAAGTAGGTAACCAGTATATGAGAATTCAACTGAATTCAACTGGGTTAAACACCGTTTAAGAAATTGAACTTGTGTCGTATCCTATTTGTTTGTAGGGGTTGGGTAAATATATTATCATCACCATGTCGCGCAATTAGCACGAATATCCATGACAATCTCTCACCAACCTTCCCTATCGTTCATTGTCCCTGTGAGGTCTTTTGCGCAGCAACCAGTATCCTTGCATAGTTGGTCAATGTAGGTCCTTGGTGTTGGCTTCCACAGGAGGACGTTGCTTATGTGCTCGTCCTTGCTTCTCCAGCAGTGTCCTGCATGCCTAGTCCGTCTCACTCGGATGGTTTGTGAGATGGAGGCAGGTGACCATACAGCTGCTTCCTTGTGGGTGCTGTTTCCTCGACTTGTTCAAGACTGCACGCAACATTCTTGTGCAGCTCCCATCAAGCTTATTCTCAAGAGTCCAAGTGGTGCAGCCATACAGCAGTACTGATATAACTACAGCCTGCAAGAATTTTCGCTTTAGCTTGTCAGTGAGATCGGATTTCCATATGACAGATGATTTTTTATGGCCGACCATGCCTTTCCTATTCGTATATTAACATGCTTTCTGGAGTAGTATGTGAATTCTACTTGCATATTTGTCTCATACCCCACTTGTATGTTCGTTTTAATGTGGGCCCCCCACAAGCCGAAACTCATAGGTGGGAAAGAACAAAATTGCGTCATCCCCTCGGCATTCCCCCTCAAAGAAACGCCTCAGCGCTGGCAATAAACCCAGCCCTGCCCACAAACGGGCAGGTATTGCCTAGCCCCTGGGATCGACGCTTATTTTACTTTACCCTGATCCATGGCTGAAGCACACTGGACCCCCCCGCCCGAAGGACGAATATGCCAGGGAAGTATTACTTGCTTAAGAGGCTTACCGTCGAGTGTGGAGATGTCTCCTTTCTTTTTGAAACTCATGAACTCAGTTTCATCGGAGTTCGCATAGAGGCCGATATCTTTGCTGCCTCCTCCAAGCTATGTAATAGTGTCTCAGCCTGTGCCGATGTATCTGCAAGAAATGCGAGGTCATCAGCGTTGTCTGCATCTGTGATTGTTTGTGCTAATGTATCTCTTTGTTGGACTCCAGGGTAAATACATATACGGTACTGTTTGTGTAGATCCTTTAGTTTTTTGGGGGGTGGGGTGCACGCGATTATATGATATCAACTATTATTATCTAATACTAATAATTTGAAAACATATTTATTTGACCCATAGATGACCCCAATAGTAATTAACATAAAGACAACTATTATATGATATCAGGATTTATTGACCCATGGGACCCCAAACAGGTTCTATTGCTTTGAAATTAGACTTGAGTGTAATGGCAATGCAGGTACACCATACTCCCCAAGGTTCCAGAACAGGAGCTTTACAGCCAGATGCAGTTTAGTCTCTTACTTAGGACACCCCTTTAGGGGAGGATTTTTTTTCTCTGAGAAGATACAGTCAGCGTTTTGTAAGCCCCACCGATAGAGCAAGATAATGCACTGGAGGTTTGTCTGAATGTTCTCAAAGTAACGTGGGAGGAAAGAACTGAGGAAGAGATCGAATTTAGGATCAGGTCCGGGCAATAAACGGAGGTCACATAGGGAAATGACTATGAGGTCGTGTTGCACCGTTACCATGGCTACAAAACGGCCAGCGATCGTTGCAGTCCCGTATCTGTTGATACAATGCACTTGGCAGCGTGCCCGGAGACAAAGTGCGACTGGTAGTCGTAAAAATATGACACCATCCACCACTTACTGCTTACCCCGTTGCATTCGTCTCCGATTGCCTGGGAAGATTGGCCATCCTTAGGTAGTTTGTTTTGCTTATCCGAAGATAATAGCTAACAAATGAATGGGAGAAGGAAAGAGATAGGGTTTGTCCAAAAAGATATCGGGTTGACGTGGGGGTCAACTGAAACGTGCACTCATAAAAATATGGACGTGTCTGGTGCGTGCTGTGATTGTTAGCTCAATTATAAATATATGAACAGTTAGAGATTACAACGAAATGGAATACAGACACGCAAGGACTGTGAGACCCCCCTATCTCTCTCTCTCTCTCTCTCTCTCTCTCTCTCTCTCTCTCTCTCTCTCTCTTCTCTCTGTGTGTGTGTGTGTGCCGCGCACAGAAACACCCACACACTCTCTCACTTCTCTCTCTCTCTCTCTCTCTCTCTCTCTCTCTCTCTCTCTCTCTCTCAAACTGCATCTCACTCTCTTTCATTTTCATTTTTCTTTCACTCTTTCCGGATCGCTCTCTCTCTCTCTCTCTCTCTCTCTCTCTCTCTCTCTCTCTCTCTCTCTATTTATTTATCTCTCTCATACACACACACACTCTCTCTCTCTGTCTCTCCCTTCTCTTTACCTTCTCTCTCTCTCACCACCTCTCTTTTCTTTAATTAACTCTTTATCTCTCTTCTCCTCTCTCCCCTCTCTCTCTTTCTCTCTCTCCTCTCTCTCTCTCTCTCTCTTCTCTCTCTCTCTCTCTCACTCACACATCACTCATTTACTCTCTTTTTCTCTCTCTCCGCCTTCGCTTCTCCCGTCTTTCTCTTTCAATCTTTTTTTACTACCGCTTACTCTTGCTCTCTCTTTCTTTCTTTCATACAGAAATACCCACCACACACGCTCACTCCCCCCTCTCTCTCTCTCTCTCTCTCTCTCTCTCTCTCTCTCTCTCTCTCTCAAACTCCATCTCACTCTTTTTCATCCTTTCTCTTTCTTCTCACTCTTTCCCCATTACTTGCTCTTTCTCTCTCTCTCTCTCTCTCTTATTTTTTTCTCTCTCTCTCTCTCTCTCTCTCTCTCTCTCTCTCTCTCTCTCTCTCGCACACACACACACACACACACACATCACACATTTACTTTTTTTTCTTTTTTCTCTCTCCACCTTCTCTTCTTCATCTTTCTCTTTCAATCTTTTTTACTATCTCTTACTCTTGCTCCTCTTTCTCTCTTTCATACAGAAATACCACCACACACGCTCACTCCCCTCTCTCTCTCTCTCTCTCTCTCTCTCTCTCTCTCTCTCTCTCTCTCTCTTTCTCCCTCTCTCAAACCATCTCACTCTTTTTCACTCTTTTCTTTCTTTCACTCTTCCCCATCACTTGCTTTTTTCTCTCTATCTTCTCTTTACCCCCTCTCTCTCTCTCTCTCTCTCTCTCTCTCTCTCCTCTCTCTCTCTTCTACCAGGCTTGTATAGATACCATTTTATATCAACTTACAATATTAACAAAATGGGATTTATTAAGCCCTGTTTATTCTGTTTCATAGATTACTTACAGTACTTGTCGTTTCTAAGATAGTCACACATTTCAGAAGTGACCAGTTTCTGTGTTGCTTAACTTTAGTGATCTAGCTAGAACTGATACTTTTAATGAAATTAATGATCTTTTATCATTTTAAATAAAAGACAAACGTAAGCATTGTTGATAATGGAAAAAAATCGACAAAAGTAGGTATTTACCCAATCCGTTTGTCACGTGTAAGATATGATACAAGTATAGAGCATCTAGCGACAAACTCGCTATTCAGTAGTAATAGATCTGCGAGAGTAGCTTGCTAACTATTAAATCACAATAGGGTGCCCTTTTACTCATCCCGTTCGCCATGGGTAGAAATAAACAAAGGTCGGAAGTATGGGGCATCAAGCGAGGATCAAACTCACTATTCAGTAGTAAAGGATCTGCGAGACTATCTTGCAAACCATTACACCACCCTAGAATATCCTTTTACCCAACCCGATCACCAGGGGTAGGATTTGACTTGAGGACACAAGTATGGGCATTCAGCGACGATCAAACTCGCTCTTCAGCATTAATGGATATGCGAAACTAGCTTGCTAACCATTACAGCACGATCTGATACCCTTTTAACCAACCCGTTCACCACACGTAGGATCGCAAGTATGAGGCATCCAGCGAGGATCGAACTCGGATCTGCATCAAAGTAGTCTCATAGACATTGTTCTATTTTTGGATTTTTGTTTACTTAGTTGGTTAGGGTTTTTGGGGGGGCAGGGGGGCATATGTCCATATGTATTTACCCAACCCCTCCGCTACGAACAGGATGTAACGCATGATCATTTTTACTGGTTTTAATTCAGAGTTTTCCTTCTCCTTGACTGGTTACTTTACCAAAGCTAATGACCACAGTCTGCCTTCCTATTTACTCATGGTTGGAGGACAAAGCGCATTATCGCAAAAAAAACCCCGCAGATTTAAACACAATTCCTTAGACGATAACCGTTGCACCAAGAAAAAAGTAATGAGTGTTAAATAAGTACGTTGATGAAAATAGATCACTAATTAAGACTGGGCCTATTCTAGTAGTGACCACCCAAGCGGATTTCACAAGTTTAAATTCAGGGTTTTCTTCTCCTGGACTGGTTTCCTAACCAAGGTTAAAGAGCTCAGTCTGCCCTACCATTTATCCATAGCAAGGGTATTAGCGCTATGTGAACTGTAGCTTCGTCCAGGATTTGAACTCGGGTCGACGAGTCCATTTCCTACGACTCTAATCATTACACCACACACCTCCAAGCCATGAAACCACAGCTATGGGATAAATAGTACAACTACTGTTCTTCTAAAAGTATGGCTTCGGCATCAAATAACCCACGAAGGATGATATGCCATTAATCAAAGAAACCAAATACGGATTCCATCCGACAGACAATACTAGATTGATACTGTTTATTACCGGCAGATGGCGTTCATATTTATGGAAAGCCGGACAAATAAAAGACGCTATCATTCATCGAAATACAACTATCTGTTCATCTATCAATGAAACAGTTCTAGTCAGGTTATGAACTTCAATCTGATATGAATGAATGAATGAACGAAATGACATCTTCATTCATGAATTTGGGTTCATTCTTATAATCGTTTATTTTAGCCCTGTCGACGAGGCTTAGAATACACTAACTGTATCCCAGGGTGGTTTGACTCCCAAAAAGAGGTGTCCTGAGTATGACACTAAACTAAATCTGATGTTTCAGACCTCAGTTCCGGAGGTCTGAGGAGTGTGGAGTACAATTTATTGCCAATACTCCCAGGTTCACTCTGGCCCATAGTGATAGTACCATTTATGGGTAAAATAGAACTGTTTAAAACAGCTTCGAATATGATATGATTTTATCAAATAGCAATTCGATAAAAAGAACAACTGTAGGTATAAAATAACCCTAGAACTGTTGACATGCCGTAAAAATCAATCATTTAATCATTGATCTTTTCTGGGTCAAGTATTGATTCAAAGGCAACGTGTACTTTTATTCAGTTCTTGAGTGATTGATTATAACGGCATGCCAATCCAAGGTTAATTTATGCCTAGAGGTTAGAGAATCGTGTTCGTTGTGCAGTCATATTTACATTTTGTATAGTTGTCTCTTTTTTTCTTTTTTTTTTTGCACACGGTCCAATTCAGTATTTTTTCTCCTTTTTTTTTCTTTTTCGTTATATATATGTATGAGAACATAAATGAGTCAGAAACTATCTATCTAGGTTTCACCCGAATGTTTCATCAGGATGATTCTGATTGAAGGAGGTTGTTACAAACGTCTTTTATGGGAGTGGATATCGGAGTGGGTAAAAATTAGCATAAAAAGTTTAAGATAAAATTTTCTTTTAAATTATGTATATATATATATATATATATATATATATATATATATATATGTGTGTGTGTGTGTGTGTGTGTGTGTCTGTGTGTGTGTGTGTTCTGCATATGTGTATATATGCATATGTCTATATATATATATATATATATATATATATATATATATATATAATATAAGAAATTACAGACAAGTGTTTAGTTTTCTTGATGGAGAACAAGATGTCGCAATAATAGTTAAAGGCAGTTTTAAAACTGTTAGTGTAGTCCGAGTACGAGTACTTTCGACCATATTTGGTCATTGTCAAGGACATGATTACTCCTGTGTTGTAAAGTACTGGATATGCATATATCCTTGTGTGTGTATCTGTGTGTGTGTCTGTGTGTCTGTCTATCTGTCTGCTCGTCTGTCTATGTGTTCGTGTGTATGTGTAAATGAGGTATATATAGATGAGGTGAGTGGTAATATTTTAATGTTATGCATAAGAACCGTCAGGTTGGATGTGGTGTATTAAGAGATCGTACCCTGGCCTGCTGCAGTGATAACTCCGCCTCACTAACTTTGACCTCAAACGGTAACCATACGTAGGTGTAGATTTATTGACTTTCAATTTTTATCTTTTCTTTTCTTGGGGATACTTGCAGCAGTTACTTATCTGAAAGAGGTTTGTTTTTTTGTTCACTCTTCTCTCAACAGCTACTTTTTTTCTGTGTTACTATCAATGTCCATTGATTTCACAATATCTTCGCATTTTATAAGCTATTCGTTTTTTTATATGTTATATACCTTACCTTTGAACATTAATGGTATGTCCCAGTCCTCATGAATACGGAAGTATTATGCTGACTAAGGAGTCTTATACCACTAGCAGTGACTAAATTTTCTTCACGCCGCTGGCAAGTATTATATTTTGTTAATGTTATAAAGATTCCATTTCATTTCCAACCTTAGTTATTTCTCATTTATTAACCTTTGGTTACAACAATATATTGACGATTTTTGTCTTTTATGCTCTATTTGGTTTAGTTTGGTTTGTTTGATTTTACGGCATGTCAAGCCTTGTTGGGTATTTTATACATAAGACATTCTCTTCTATTCATTCTTGGTGTGTATTGAAAATTCTATTTTTGAACTCAATTTTTTAAACACATTTTTGTTAGGTTATTTTCTTGTATTTAACAATTAGATGTTACCCTAACAGGTACTGCCACTCAAGTAAGAGTGAACCTGGGAGTAATGGGGATGAAGAGGTACTACACACTCCCCAGAGCTCCAGAATTGTAACTTCACCATTAAATACAGTTTAACGTCATACCAAGGACACAAAGGTCCTAAGCCACCACCTATATGATTGGGGGTTTGCCATAAGTGCAATAGGGTCGGGACAAACCCTTGTTGGGTTATTTTATGCCGAATACACTTTGTTATATTCATGCTTGATGGGTATTCAAAATTTTCGGACCAAGTCTCCAATAGGCACCCCAAATCATCAAGTTAATAAAAGGTTCATATTTTAACTCGTCACCGGTTTCCGGAATCTAATACTATTTATATGTAAAATGCGATTCTAATGATATTATCTCTTCCTCGCAATTCTGCATTTGTAGCCATAACTACTTTAATATGAAAAGGTGTATTTTATCTGTTAATAATAACATGAACTAACTATTTATTCAATTTATCATGAGTTCAACATCTCCATAAACTTCTGATTAAAATCGTTTGTTAGTTTGTTTACAAAAATTTGGAAGCGGAAGTTACCGGTGACGAGTTAAAATGTGAACCTATCAATAAGTTGATGATTTGGGGTGCCTATTGGGAACTTGATCCAAATTATCTTTTAAACTCAATTTTTAAACATTTTTTTAAAACTCACTTTTTCTATTTAACTATTTTCTATTTTTTCTATTTAAATATTTTTTCTATTTGATGGAAAATGTCAGTCGCCATTGACCGTCCTTCGTTTGAATCTTGATTTACACTCACATGTTTAATTGATGCTGAAATTCTTTTTTGTTCTAATATTTTGATTGGTTATCAACAACAAACAAAACGTTTTATGGCATATCAACCCTTTTCGGGTCATTTAATGCCGAATCAAGTCATGTTTGCCAAACAAAGGACAAACTACAGACTGTTGTTTAAGTGATCACCTAATTAATTATTGAACAGGTTCAATGCTGCTTAACTCCGGTGACCTAGAGGGAACCGGTTCTTTCAGTATGACTTAAGCGTAGTGTAGTATTTTAAGGTTATTTGTCTCAATTTTTGAGATGAGGTTTGATAATTAGCATTATCTAAATTTTCGGACTGTTGTCCTCATATTTATTGTTATAAGTAATATATAAAGATAAATAACATATATTTTAAGATTTTTTCTTTTTTCTTTTTTAAATAAAGCCACATTTGAATTCTTCTAAGTTTACTTACTTAATCACTAAACTATATTTTAAGATTTTTTTGTTGTTGTTTTTTTAGGGGGGATAATGAAGCCACATTTTAGCTCTTTTAAATGTACTTACTTAATCATTAAACTAGAGACATTGTTCCAACTGCTTCCATGTAAAATAAAATCCCAGATTTTCTCTGAAACAAACTTCATTACTTCATATTATTGAGATTTTTCAGACTGTTTTCCTCATATTTATTGTTATATACTGAACGCTTTGACCGCTGTGCCATCCGGCTTTCTTCATGTGTTTCTTGTCGAACTTGGGAACCTTCTGGTCGAACTCGGGAACCTTTTTGTCGAACTCGGGAACCTTCTCGTCGAACTCGGGAACCTTTTTGTAGAACTCTTCATGTCGTATTCGGGAACATTCAGGGAACTTCGAACTGAACTTTTCATTCAATCTTGATGTAGACTGTTAATATTCTGCTAAACCAGCCCTGTCGGCTGCAGCTTAAGAATACACCGACTGCACCTCTGTAGAGGGGTAAGACGCCCTCAATGGGGCGACCTGCTTAAGGATGGAACCCTTGTAGCTGAGCAGTCTATGACATGCAATACCCCACTTTGGCACTTACTTAGACTAGACGGGCGGTCGGAGAGGCTCCCTCCGATCAATCGGCTGGACATGTCAAGCCCTAGTGCCTCTATGATTGCCCTTATGGTAAACCCCAATATCATCAACTTATCATATATGTGTTAGAAGGCGGTGGTCGAGGGTCTTCATGTCCTGGGAATGACGTTAAACTCTACCTGATGGTGTGGTTGCAATTTTGGAGGTCTAGGAATTTGGAGTACCACTTCATCACCATTGTTCTCAGGTCTACTCTGACCCGGAGTGGTAGTACCTCTTAGCGTCCCATCTATGGGTTAAATAGAAAAATGTGTTTATAAAAAAATCGAATACCCACCAAGAATTAATTTATTTCAAAACACTGTCTGCATTAAATGACCCACCGAGGTTGATATGCCGTAAAACAAAACAAAAATATTCTGCTAACCATGACCGGGTAAGATGTTAAGTATTCTATATTATGACATTATCGCCCTTGATCAAGATTGAACCAGCAACCTAAAGATGATTGTCGCTTATAAAATTATTAACTCAAACACTTATACCAGTTGTGCCATGTGCCCATAATGACAACAATCCGAAAAATCCAAATAATAGAGAGACTATCAAATCTCATCTCAAACATTCAGATAAATAACCCTTTTCGGGTCATTTAATGCCGAATCAAATCATTTTTATTAAAAAAAATAAAAATAAATAAAACAAAACACAAGGGCAAATTACCTGCTTTTACTTTAGTGGTCACCCAATTAAATATTGAACAGGCTCCACGCTGCTTAACTTCTGTGACATAGCTGGAACCGATGCTTTCAGCATGACTTGACCGCAAATTAATATTTTAAGGTTATTTGTCTGAATTTGGAGATGAGGCTTCATAATTTGTATTTTGGAATTTTTTTATATATAATTATTTATTATGAAAAATAAAATATTTATACATAAATGTGGCACAAGGCCTAAAGGGGGGAGTGGGGTAAGAGACTGGTCTTCACTATCCTATCTTTTAACTTAACTATTCCCATTCGTGACCGATTCATTCAACAATTTTCCATTCACCATAAAACTCATATAAGGCGTGTGCCAGACGGTCACTTGTAAATATAGACTCGTTGACTACCACGTGACCACCGAAGGCAACCTATTATCCAATCACTGGCAGTGCTGCTGCTGCTGTTGGTGTATTTATAATGCCTGATTCTAATCTTAGCTCACTGCTACTCGGACCATCTAGGACGTCGGACCTAAAGGACACTATCCCACAAGGACTTATTGATTTACTTGTTTACTTTAAGTTCTTTTACAACTGGAACCAAGGATGATGGCCAGTTACTCAACATCTAGATTTCTCGGTCTATTGACCTCGTCTTTATTGTTATAAAAGAAGGTGCCCGAGTTCGACAAGAAACGCCTGGGGAAGGACAGAGAGTACATTGGAGAGCACGTGAAACGTTGTGTATATAACAATGAATATGAGGACAACAGTCCGAAAATATTCGTTCGAACGGTCAAATCCTCTTGCACAATTCCCCGTGGATCACCTTTCCACCCAGTCATGCCTAGTCTTGTATTCCTTTTGTTCCAGTTTGTTGTATTATCTTATTAAGGGATTAACCATTTCATATCTATCATCAGATAATCCTCTTTTGCTATTCTGTTGCGTATTATCAATTTCCGCTTTGATGTAATTGGTCCTTACTAGCAGGACCTGTAGGTATACCTGTTACGAATTTTGTGACCATCCTTTAGGCTTCAAGCAAGACCGCTGTCCAGCGGAGATCCTTTGTGTTAAGCAGAGCCCGATCCTTAGTGAAGAATCCTTTGGTTGTTCCTTGGTGCTCCTCAGTCTTGCAGATCCTTCGTCAATGATTGCAAATGGACGTCTGTCAGTATGAGCCGATTAAGTAGATAACCTACCATGTATTCGGGCTGTTGATTGGCTGAGGTTTAAACCACGTGACCTCGCTTAGTCTATATATTTAAGGGGTAGATTGCAGCACGGTTTATATCCTACAAATAATCTAACAATACCACAGTATGATCATTTAATCATTACAACGTTTGATATGTTTACTTAAGAACTATTGCAAAATACTTCAATATATAAATGTATAATAATCTTGATTTAACTTTCTCTCTCACCCTTTTTTTTCCCTTCGTTTCATCTTTTCATTATATTTGATTGAAACAGATCAGTGCTATTGCTTCTCTGCGTTCACCCGCTCTCGGTCTATCTTTCCGCTACTCTCTTTCTTTCTTTCTGGTTATATTTTTCTGTGTAGCATGTCCCTTTTCTTCCTTTTCTTTCTAATAACATTATTCAATTATTAGAAACAAGAATAAGCAACGCTAGGTTATTAGGATTTACATTTCTGCATTTCATCTTGGACGATTTGGACGGTCTCATTTTTAACTAGAGGGTGTTGCAAGATAATAACGGTCGTGTGAACACGAGTATTAATGTACAGATGGCTTAAATTCGAGCTGCTATTAAAAGAGTTTCTTTCTTGAGGTTTCTTCTTCAACCCGTGTGCAATCTTCCTCGTCGTTTGAAGAATATGTCTATATCATCTCTCGAGTGTAAGACCTTGTGAATCGGCATCGATTTTCTTGTCCTTTGGTTCATTTGTCTCAGTTCTTCATTTATCCACTTTAAGAATGGTTCACTTTAAGAATGGTCCATTTTAAGAATGGTCCATTTTAAGAATAGAATGGTCAGGTGTCTAGTTCTTTGATGAGATTTCTGTCGCAGACTTTGTTTTCAAAATGTTTTCTTGTTCTTCTGTGATATTCCGAGGTATTTGTAATTTTCTTTTTTTCCGTGTATTCTGACGGTTTCCTGATTTTCGTAGTTCTATTCCTTCCCTTGTTTCTACCTCCCCATTGCATCATCATCATGGCACTTTTTCCATCCTAGATTCCATTATCCTCGTTGTATATTGTACTGTTTATATAAGAGTTTCTACTTCTTTTTCATAATTATTTCACTCTTTGCGAGTTTTTCACACAGCGTAAGCTGATGGTCTTTCACTGTAGTCTCAGTGACGAAAATTCATCTTAACAATGATCTGGATCATATAACCTTAAGTCACTCCTTTTGCGATTTCGACTCGTGGGGACTCTTTTCTCGTTAACACCGTAAAAATTCGGTTGTTTGTTAGGGTTAGGGTTAGGGGTTAGGGTTAGGGTTAGTTTTATAATTTTTTAAAAACTCTAAAAAATCGTCTGTTAACCGGATTTTGACGGTGCAAATGGAAAAAATGTCCCCACGATTCGAAATCGCAAAAGGGGTGACTTAACGTCATATGGTTCAATGATCTTAACAATGTAGTCTCGATGGCCTGAATTCTTCCTCAGATTTCCAATTCCTCTAGTCTGTTTTCTAAAGACTGTTCCAAGTGCACTAATTATAATTGGTATCACTTTCACCCTCATATTCTACCTTTTTTTTAAATTCTCAATCCAGGTCCGGTATTTGTCCATCATTTTGTTTTCTTTCACCTTCACCGTGTGATCTGAAAAATCTATCAGTTGACAAATGCCCCTTTTCTTGTTAATCAGTATCTGATCTAGTCTTCTCGTTGGGGTAAGGTGATCCATCTTTATCTCAAAGACCAAGAAATTTATGCGTTTTATTCTCTAGAACAGGTTTATGTATATACTATTTTATTGAATGGTCAACATTTAATTTCTTGTACAATTCCCAGTGGATCACCTTTCCAACCCAGTCGTGCTTAGCCTTGTATTATCGTTGCGCTAGTTTACTGCATTCACTTGATAATGGTTTATTGTCCCATCTCTGTCACCACACACCCGACATTTGTTGTTCTGTTGTGTCCTATCAATTTTTTGCTTTGACATAATTTGTTCTTGTTTGTTTTGTGCAGCAATTATTAGTGACTCGGTTTCTCTTTTGAGGTTTCCTCTTTTTAACCATATCCAGGTCTTTTCATGTGTAACCTCCCTAATTTGTCGTTTGAAGTATCCATATAGTTGTTTTTCTTCCCATGTTATCTATATATTAATACTGGTGTTCTTTAATCTTCCGTCCGTTATCATCTGGTTAAAATCTTCCAAATCGTCCAAGATGAAATGCAATAATGTAAATATTGATTATCTGGTGTCCGCTTATGCGCAAAATTCACATTTCTTACAAGTGTCGTCATCTCAGCTAAATAATGGACCATTCCGTTTTTATCATAAAAAAGGAAGGACATGCTACAAAATATAATATGAAAGAGAGGAGAAAGATAGAGAGGGGGTGAGAACGTTTCAATTGATGATGAAAAAAAGGAAAGAGAGAAAACACAGTGAAAGGGAGAGAGAGAGAGAGAGAGAGAGAGAGAGAGAGAGAGAGAGAAGTTAATCAAAATTATTATGCTTTTCACATTTTAACTATTTCAATTGCTCTAAAGTAAACATATATG
>CM042181.1:28099719-28103983 GCA_023376005.1 Doryteuthis pealeii
TCGAGTACGGTCTTGATGAAATCATTTTGATTGAAACAATGGTAGATTATTATATTATTTTATTATTATTATATTATTATTATTATTATTAGAGAGAAAGAGAGAGAGAGAGAGAGAGGAGAAAGTTCTCTCTCTCTCTCTCTCTCTCTTCTTTCTCTCTAATTAATAATAATATAATAATAATAATAATAATGATAATAATCTACCATTGTTTCAATCAAAATGATTTCACCAGGACCGTACACGAAAATTGAGATAGAAATAACGTAGCATTCAACCATAATTATTCAAAATATATCTGTTTAACTAAACATCGACTTAGTTAAGCGTAGGTTAGGGTCTTGATGAAATCATTTTGATTGAAACCAAGGTAGACTCTTATTTTTTCCTCTATTATTATATTTTGCTCCTTTTGAGTTTTTACATCAGCATTAACTGATGGTCTTTCACTGGAGTCTAAGAGACAGCAAGTCTCCTCAGGTCTCCAGGACTGTTCTGAATATTCTGGCAGATTGCAGCAATGCAGTGTTCTGAATGGTTTCAATCCTTCCTCTGATTTCCAAACTTTCCAAACCCTTTTTCTAATCCTTTTGGGACTGTTCCAAGTGCACCAACTACAATTTGGTATCACTTTCACTTTCATATTCCATAACTTTTTTCAGTTCTCTGGCAAGGTCTAGAATATTTGTCCATTTTTCATTTTCCTTTATCTTCACCCTGTGATCTGCTGGAACTGCAAAATCCACTAGTTGACAAGTTCTTTCTTTTTTGTTTATCAACACTAGGTCTGGTCTTCTTGCTGGGATAAGGTGATCCGTTTTTATTTCAAAGCCCCAGAGAATTTTATGCGTTTCGTTCTCAAGAACAGATTCTGGTTTATGGATATACCATTTTGTAGTATGTTCAAAAAATAATTTGTTGCTTAATTCCCAGTGGATCACCTTCCCAACCCAGTTGTGTCTAGTTTTGTATTCTCGTTGTGCTAGTTTGCTACATTCGCAGAGTATATGGTTTACAGTTATTATTATTATTATTATTATTATTATTATTATTATTATTATTATTACTTGCAACGGCAAATGGATAATATATATATATATATATAAATATATATATATATATATATTTGAATATTTCTAGTGAGGATAAAAAGTGAGGGAAAGAGGAAAGAATAAGTAAATGTACGTCAATTAGGGACTGGTGTATGTGTATGTGTGCACTTGTATGTGTATGCGCATTTTTATGTGGGATTACGTTACGGACAAAAACGAATGGGAAATAAAACCAGACAGAAATTGTTATACTAAGTATTTTTTAATTATTTCTAAATCTGATCTTCCAAGAGGTATCAGTGCTACTATACAGCTGCACCACTGGGAATCCAAAAATCACTTAGAGAAAGCTAGATGGGAGTTACGCAAGGATGCTGCGAGCTGTCTTGTACAAATCTTTGAAGCAGCGCCTCACAAGAAAGTAGCTGTGAAGACATTTGCCTCTTATCACGAACAAAATATGCTTGATACTGTCGTGGAAGTAAGAACGAGTACATAAGTGACGTTCTCCTGTAAACAGCTTCTCATTGATAGACCCGTTTATGCTGACCAACAAAAACCTACATCAATCAGCTCTGTGTGGATTCTGGATGCTGCACCGAGGAACTCCCGGGGAGGGAGGTGACCAATAAATACATATGTATAAAATACATATGTATATCAACATATGCGTATATATGTGTGTATATGTGTATATATGTATGTTATTGTGTATATTACTAAAATACTCATTATGTTTGTATATATATGTGTATGTGTATGTTTATATAAGTAAAATGTCCATTATATATATATATATATATATATATATATATATATATATAAATATATATTGTGTGTGTGTGTGTGTGTGTGTGTGTGTATATGTATAAATATTTTATATGTCCGTGTATATCACAAAATACTTATGTTTGTATATACGTGCTTATATTACTAAACGTTTTCATTATCTCTCTCTCTCTCACTCTCTCTCTCTCACTTTCTCTCTCTGTCTCTCTCTCTGTCTCTGTCTCTGTCTGTCTGTCTCTGTCTCTGTCTCTGTCTGTCTCTCTCTCTCTCTCTATATATATATATATATATATATATATATATTTAAAAGAAAGGAAATGAATCCAACGGTATGAGTATAGATAAAAGGATATGAAAACAACACAATATGCTGTTAAAGTGAAAACATTTTATATCATATTCATAGCTAATATTGAACAATATTTCGATTTTATAAAAATCATCTTCAGAGCTTGTTTATACTCCGTACTATCAAGAGCGGACTTTTTTTTATATGAATTTTTTTTTAATGACTTTCGTCTCCGCTCTTGATAGTACGGAGTATAAACAAGCTCTGAAGATGATGTTTATAAAATCGAAATATTGTTCAATATTAGCTATGAATATGATATAAAATATTTTCACTTTAACAGCATATTGTGTTGTTTTCATATCCTTCTATTTATACTCATATATATATATTATATATATATATATATATATATATATATATATATTATATATATATATGTGGGATGCATGTAAGTATATATACGTTTGTGTATATTCCTAAAATACTCATTATGTTTTAATATATGTGAGTTCATATTACTTGAATTTTCATTTTATATATGTATATATATATATATGTGTGTGTGTGTGTGTGAGTGTGTGTGCGTGTGTGTGTATGTGCATGTACGTGTATGTATGTGTGTGTGCCAAAATTTTTTTTATTATATATTTCATTATTTTCTAAGCAATATTTTTGCTGAATTCATAGTCGTAAGTTCAATTCTGACTGGGCGCCCCATACATCTGGCCTTGTGCCACAACTTAGCTAAACATAATAAATTACTCATAGCCGTGTAGACATTGTTGTTTTTAACCAGCTGGTAGTTAGAGGACAAGGAGTTTCCCTAGTCCCTCCCCTCTTCAATTGTGCATTTCGCCGTCTTTGTCAGATGCAGGGGGTAGGGGCAGGCAGGCACGGAACAGGAAACACTGAATTTCTGTTATGGGGGAGAGAGGCAGCCGTGTTGTTTCGTGTCGTCGAAAATGCAGCCCCCGGGGATCTAAGAACTACTCCATGGAACTGAGCCTGGCATACAACATAGGAACATACCAGTTCGCCTGTAACGTCCGACATGTTTATGTAACTGCTGCAGGGAAGACATGATAGAAAGCGTCCCTACTTCTCGCTGTCTTTTCCTTGTTACGCATGCGCGTTATGTATATTCCGTTCTATAATTCATTCGGTCTTAGTTTAAGTCTCTCTTTTTATCTGTTTGTTTTTTTGTTTTTTTTCTTCTTATTTTAATACTTCTCCGGTTTTTCTCTCTCGTTCTCTTGTACTCTTTCTCTCTCTGTGTCTCTCTTTATCTATTTCTATCTCTCTCTATTTCTATGTCTTTCTCTCTCTCTCTCTTCTCTCGACCCTTTTTCTTCTTCTTCTTTTTATCTGCTTGTTTTTTTTTTCTTTTAATACTTCTCAGGTTTTTCTCTCTCTTTTCCTTGTTCACAGTCTCTCTCTGTCTCTCTGTCTCTCTGTCTCTATCTGTCTCTCTCTTCTCTCACTCCTCTCTTTCTTTTCCTCATTTTATCTACTTTTTTTCTAACTAAGTGTTTCTCTCTCTTTATCTTATTCTCTCTCTCCTACTCTCTCTCTCTCTCTCTCTCTTCTCCTCTCCTCTCACACACACACACACACACTTCTCTCGCTCCTTTCTTCTCTTCCTCTTTTTATATGCTTGTTTGTTTTCTTTTAAAACTTCTCAGGTTTTCTTTCTCTTTATCTTGTTCTCTCTCTCTCTCTCTCTCTCTCTTACTGTCTCTGTCTCTGTCTCTCTTCCTCTCTCTCTTTTCTTTCGCTCCTTTCTTTCTCTTCCCTCTTTTTATCAGCTTTTTTTTTTCCTTTTTTAATACTTCTCAGGTTTTTCTCTCTCTTTCTCTTGTTCTCTCTCTCTGTCACTGTCACTGTCTCTGTCACTCTCTCTCTGTCACTGTCACTCTCTCTCTTTTCTCTCTCTCTCTCTCTCTCTCTTCTCTCTCTCTCTCTCTCCCTCTCTCTTTTCTCGCCCCTTTCTTTCTTCCTTTTTTTATCTGATGTTTTTTGTTTTTGTTTTTTTCCTTTTAATACTTTCCTGTGTCTATTTCTCTGAATTTTTTAGATGAGGCTTGATAATTAGTTTTATTTGGATTATTCGGACAAAAGAATGTGTAAATCC
>CM042181.1:28104083-28119083 GCA_023376005.1 Doryteuthis pealeii
AGAGACTCCTAATCCTATAAACATTCCGAATGTTTGGAGGGAAATGAAAAAATGTACTTATGATCAGCAAAGCAAAATGGGTGCCTAAAGGTCATATGGTCCAATATTCTACGTAGAATCGGATGAACTACGCACATTTAAAAAAGCTTGTCTTAGTTTGTCACTCATTTTGAAGACTCTATAGTGGCTCTCCTTTTTCCAGAAAAGTTGTTGGTCGATAGTTGCTCTCTCTTTCAGAAGATTTTCTGTCTATAGTTGCTCTCTCCCCTTTTCAGAAGAGCTCTATTTATAGTCGCCTTCATTTTCAGAGAGCTTGTCTATATTTGCTCTCACCTTGTTCAAGAAGACTCTGTCTATAGTGCTCTCCTTTCAGAAGAAGCTCTGTCTATAGTTGTCTCACATTTCAGAAAGATCTCTGTCTATAGTTGCTCTCGAATTTAGAAAGGTTTCTGTCTAATCTCTCTCTTTTCAGAAGAGCTCTGTCCATAGTCACTCTTCATTTTCAGAAGAGCTCTGTCTATAGTTGCTCTTCTTTCAAGAAGAGCCAGTCTATGTTGCTCTCGAATTCAGAAGATTTCTGTCTATATTTGCTTCCCTTTCGAAGGCTCTCTATAGTCGTCTTTTTTCAGAAGAGCTTATCTATTAGTTGCTCTCGAATTTCAGAAGACTTGTCTATATTTCTCCTCCCCCTTTTCAGAAGAACTGATCAATTCAGATATTTTACTGAATAAATCGAATTGTTCAATTGGTTTTTGATTTTTTTTCTTTGAGAAATTTACTTCCTGTGTCTCACAAGTTGTTTTCCATGCCTTGGCGCTGTTCGGCTGAGCCGAATTCCCGTGAAATACCGATATTAAGTAACAAATCACGTCAAAAATCTCCAGAGATATGCTTGGAGAATTCGTATGTCGAGGCGTGCTATTCCGAACAAAGTTTTCCGCCAAGACACGGTGACCCCCGATTTGGTTGTTGCTGGTGTTGCTGTTAATAATATAATAATAATAATAATAATAATAATAATAATAATAATATAAATACAGTTTGTTTAAAATAAATAAGATTTTTTAAAACAGCTAAATACTGCATTTATTTTTCGTTTTACTGTCTTCATTACAGTGAGTTTTATATTCATTTTATTTTTTTCATCGACGGCTAGATTGTTTTAACGGCATTCAACCATTTAGAGTTAATTCTATGGCTTAGAGATTATGGAATACGTCATTGTACGTAAATCATATATTTTGTTGTCTAGTTATTTCTTAAAATCTTTTCTTTTTTTAACTTGTCCAGATGATACAGTATTTTGAACATATCTATTTGAACGATAGATTACGATCCCTAACAGTACACCACTCCGGGTCAGAGTGGGCTGGGAGTAATCTCAGAACTGGAGTAATCACAGTCTAGTGTCATACACAGCACTGAACATTTAGAATCGATATTGACTGAAATATCAGAGTCTTTGAAATAATCATTATCTTGGTCAGTTGCTGTTTCGTTCTAATGGCATCAAGACCATTGTGGATTATTTAATGCCAACAACTTTCTTGGGTTTGGTTTGGTTTATTTGTTTGTTTACGGCATATCAACCCGGTGGGTCATTTAATGCCATCTACTAGTAAGGGTCTAAGTGGAGTGTTGTATGTCATGTATGCTCATCACCAGGAATGTCGTCCTTAGGGCATCAACGGGTCGCCCCCACGGCTACAGCAGACCCATTGGAAGGGGGTCTCACCCGCAGAGGTGCATGTCGGTGATCAAGCCCCAGCCGACGGCTACTGGGTTTATTGCTACCTGGTATCTTGAAGCATAAAATACCCTGATAGGTTGATGTGCCGTTAAAATCAGTCAATCGGTCTGATACAATTTCATAAGTATTTTTATCCTTTTTGTAAAAAATCTAAATAATACTTTAATATAATCTATACAGCACTTTTTCAGGCCCCTCCGATCAATCGGCTGGTCCATCAATCCCTAGCACCTATATGCATATCCCAACTAGTGTCCTTATGGCAATCCCCAAGCCTCTTTATCATATATGTGCTAGAAGGCAGTGGCTGAGTGTCTTCATGCACTGGAATGACGTTTAAATTCTATCAGATGGTGAGGTTCCAGTCTGGAGGTTGGGAATGTAGATCATCCTTCGATCATCAGTACCCCAGGTCACTCTGAACCGAAGTAGTAGCAGTTTGTATGGTCCCCATCTATGTGTTAATAGAAAATTTGTTTTAAAAATGAGTTTAAGAAAAAAATTCTTTCCAAACTATCGCTACGAATCTTCAAAACTTTGTCGGCATTAAATGACCCACCGTGGTTGATATGCGTAACAAAACAAACAAAGAAACAAACTTTTTCAGGCCTGGTAATTTATTACGTTTTCATTTCGATATCAAATATCAAACGCGGTTTGTCTTGGAATAATGGTCTGATTTAGAATAGAATTATTCCAGAGAAGGAATGGGCGCCATTCCTTAATTTACGAAGAAGATCTGAAGACATCTTTTTGTTTCTCTTTGCAGAAAGACTTCAAATTGGAACTGAAAAGCAAATCAGGATTGTGTATCAAACTTTCTATTTAAACTTTTTTATAGGCGTCTGTCGTCAATGGTTAGTATCTGAAGGAAATGGACTCTCGACAACACGAGTTCAAATCCTGGACAAGGCTGTTTGCATTTCCATAGGCTAATACCTTGGTAAAGATATGCCAAATTCTCCCAAAATCTTGGGGGTAAATAGTAGGGTGAACTGCAATAACCTATAATTCCACAACGCAGAATTAAGTGTGTCATTTGAAGATTTCCTTCAGAATTTTTCTAAATAAACATATTTATATATCGACATATTTCCGAGTAAATTTATTTGATCTTGATGGGAATTACTATATACCGGATACTATATATACATATATTATATATATATTATATATATATATATATTATTTGTGAATAAAAAGGCCTAAATACCATGGCGTTCGTTGATTATGGACCCGTTTCAACTCGTGGTATCTGGGGCGCACATTGAGCTCTCATACGAACTGAACTCTACACAGCTCTGTGGGCCCCACATACCCACGAGTGGAAATGGTCCATAATCACGATACCCATGGTATAAGGCCTTTTAATTGAGCTCTCATATGGAACCTGAACTCTACAACAAACTACTGGTAGAGAATAGGACCATCTAGAATCACCTTGTACCAGAAACTTGGTACCACAACAAAGAAATATATATATATATATATTATATATATAATATATATATATATATTGTTGTATATACAATTATAATGTTCGTATAGTTTACAGAACTCTACTCTCTGAATGACATCGTTCAAAATACTAAATTCTTGGCAAGAAAATCATCACATGAAAATTGGGCAAGTAATGGATTCTTTCACGTACTTGTAAATCAATGGTAGTTCTGAGCCATAATATGTTCATACATTTGTCCGATTAGTGTCACATCAAAAAAAGCATTCGCCATTTTTTATTCCACTACCAAATTGGTCCCTGACCGCTACTCTGCCACTCGCCCCAGAGGCAAGCACGCGTTCTGTATCTGTCTCTCGCCATCTCCACTTATACGCCATTTTTCTTTTAATTGTGCCAAAAGCAGAAGAGACAGACGAAGCTTTGGTCTTTCGCTAAATCTTTGATGCCAAAACAGACAATAAGTGGCGGGAAAAAATTGCTTTTGCAAACCAAGATGGCCGACAAAATGTTTTGTCGCTTTTCATGGCAGTCTCTATTTCCGTTTCGCCCTTGGCGAGGCCGTATTTCTTTTCATCTTTTAAGTTGTTCAACACACAGCATGGAAAAATGCCGTGATTATTTAGGCACGATGGAAACAGTGTTTGTATCCTGAATACTACATGTCTTTGTATGTTTAACATATACACATCTATGACTATATGTAGTCAAAGACACATACGGATCTTATTCCATACAAAGCTGCGGTTACATTGTGTGTGAACTCATTGTTAACTTATATTTGCACATAATCTAAAATCTATGTATCTATTAATCTCTCTCTCTTTCTCTCTCTCTTCTCTCTCTCTCTCTCTCTCTTTATATATATATATATATATATATAATATATATATTATATAGTTCATTAATATCGGCACACTTCTCTCTCTCTCTTCTTTCCATCTTTCAAGTAGTGTCTAACGTGCTGATCTGCAACATTGTTAACATATATGGACTTAATAAATTAAAATCTCTCTCTTCTCTCTCTCTCTTCTTTCTCTCTTTCTCTCTCTCTCTCTCTCTCTCTCTCCATATATATATATTACATATATATTATATATATATATATATATATATATAATAGTTCATACTTTATCGGCACACTTTCTTTCTTTCCATCTTCTCGAGGTGGAGTGTCTGTGACGAAAATAGCTAACGTATGTCCGTGGCTCATTGTGGGTTCGAACTCATTCGTGCTATTCGTTCATTTTCGGACTTAACCCATTGGGAAGGTATAAAATCTCCTTATACTCCAGTTATTAAATATTATTACTATCGTTCTTTTACAAGCATGGCTTTGGCTTTAAATAACCCACGAGCTTGATATGCCATTAAACCCGAATTTGTAGTACATGTTAGGGTCCTATCTATAGGTAAAATATATTTGTTTAGATAAAATATATTTGATTAGACGGCGTTAAAAATAAAACTCTTCAAAAACAACTAGACAGAAAATAGGAATATGAACGTCCAATGAACGTGATTCCCTAACCTCTGTGCATAAAATATCACTAGATGGGTGGACATACCATTAAAACCAGTCAATCTAAGTTTTTCTCTAAATATTTTTACCAACTCCCCCGAACGAGCAGGATGTGACACAAGGTCAATTTCTTAAGCGGAGTTTAACAGGTTTTAATTCAGTTTTCCTTCTCCTAGACTGGTTACCAAGCCAAGGTTAAAGAGCTTAGTCTGCTCTACTATTTTACCCATAAATGGAGAGAGATTAGTTGGATGCATACCATTCCCAAGCGCTATGGGAAATGTAAGCAGCCTCGTCCAGGAATTGAACTCGGTGCGACGATTCTATCTCCTACGACTCTAACCATTACACCACGCACCTTCAAAGATTTTCTATATAAATGGTTTGTATTTATATTCATTATAAAATTTTCGAAACAAATCCAAAGGAATGAGAAAATAGACAATTTGGATAATCAGGTTCGTATGTTTCGCTAGTGGTGTAGCGTTATCAGAATACAATGGAATTTATTATCAAAAACTAATTTTGCAATGTAAAACAGTTTTTCTGAGTTGAGTTTATAGTTGTAGCATAGTCCCTGGTGACTGCTATGTTTGTGATGACTAATCGTTATAATCAATAGTAATTTCAAATCTTATTTACGCATAAAATTGATTTCTAATATTGTTGTTTTATTCCCAAACGTATTAAAAGCAATCATTCGTATAATTAAATGTAGAAATCGATTTAAATTAAATTAAAATGAGTGTATTTTTTTATATACGATCTTATTTAGTTTCGTTCGCCTTTCTAATTCAATATAATATTTTATTACATTAAAACTTGAATACTTGCACGCTCGGAGTGTGTATATTTTTGCGAGTCAACTTAATTACACAACAAATCCCTCTCCGATTTTCAAAAGTTCTGTCGGCTGGGACAGTAGAATACGCCGACAGCACCTCGGCAGAGGGGTAAAATCCCTCCGATGTGACCACCTGTGAGTGGCAACCCGTAATATTTAGTTATTTAAGCTTAGCTTAGATGTGGCACATGGACAGAAATATGGGGCACCCAATGAGAATCGAACACACTAACAATGATCTGCAAATGTAAATTGCTAACCTTTACACCGCATGAGGTGTCCATGTTTAAGGACGGAATACTGATGGCTGGGTTGTCCATGACATGCAACACTCCACTTCGACCTTTACTTAGACATCATCATCATCATCATGTCGCACTATTAACACGGATTATCCATGACAATCTCTCCCCAGCCATCCCTATCACTCATTGTTCTCGGGGTTTCCTCTACGCATGTATTATCCACACAGAGCTAGTCAATGTACGTCTTTGCTGGCCGGCTCACACTGTCGGCTTCAACAGTAGGACGTCACTTATGAGTTCGTCCTTGCTGCTCTAGCAGTGTCTTGCGTGTCTTGTCCGTCTTACTTGGATGGTTTGGGTGATATAGGCCAGGTGGCCGTACAGCTGTGTGAGGTGTTGTTTCCACGTTACAAATATAAACATACAATATACGCAAATCCCTAACCTAACAGGTTGACGGGTTGATATGCCATTAGAATCAATCAATCAATTGAAATTAACTGTAATAAAAGGCATTAAATTCCTTAAACATGTTTATAAAATCTTTCTCGTTCCCAATGATACCTGCATCAGAAAACTTAGATCTATAAAAGTTTAACTGGAACTATAAGTAAACTATTGTGACAAGTTACAAATCAAAAATCAAAAGAACTTACGATGAAACTGACATAAAAATATAATCTATCAAGTCACTGAAATCAACGAAAACTTGTTTTGTATTTTAAAGAGAAAATCAATACATCGAAATTGAATTGTTTTGATCCGATTTTCGATGATACAAATCGTCTTGGTTCCGGGGCAAAATACATTTGGGGTTCCTTTAGAACAATTTGATTATTCCAGGTAAAGTTCAAACATCTCAATTTTAGTTTTGCTTAACTAGAATCTATTAGATTATGGGAAGAGAATAATAAATTGGTTTGGTTTGTTTTGTTTTACGACATATCAACCTCAGTGGGTCATTTAATGCCGATAAAGTTTTGAAATAAATCAATTCTTAATGGATAATACAATTTTTTTATAAATACATGTTTTTCTATTTAACCCATAAATGGGACCCTAACAGGTACTACCACTCCGGGTCAGAGTGGACCAGGAAGAAATGTTGATGAAGGGGTGCTCTACATTCCCCAAACCTCCAGAACTGGAACCTCACCATCAGATAGAGTTTAACGTCATTCCCAGGACATGTAGACCCGCAGCCACCACCTTCTAGCACCCATATGATAAAAAGAGGTTGGGGCTTGCCATAAGGGCAATAGGGTTGGGAAAATCATATAGGTGATAGGGCTTGACGTGACCAGCTGATTGATTGGTCTCCGACCGCCCGTCTAACCCAAGATAGGGCCAAAGTGGAGTATTGCATGTCATGAACTGCTCATCCACCTGGGCTCTATCCTTAAGCATCACGGGTCGCCACCCACGGCCAACAGGTGGCCCCATTGGGGGAGTCTTACCCCTCTGCATAGGTGCAGTCGGTGCATTCTAACACCCCAGCCCACCGGGCTGGAGAATAATAAAGATTTTTGAAATGGGGTGATCCAGTCGACCTAGAAGAGGTAGGGAGATGGATCCCACACACCAATCGGGTAAATAATTAAGAAGAAAATAACTGATATTATCCCAAACCAAAAAGGAATGTGATGCTATCTTTTATCATTGTGACCGACAATAACTGCTGCTAATATACCGGAAGTATCTCTCTATATGTATTTACCCAACCCCTCCGCACGATGAGGATGTGAAACAAGGTCAATTCATTAAGCGGAGTTTTGAAGTTTTCCTTCTGTTTATCCATAGCAGGAGAGAAGAGAGAGAGAGAGAGAGAGAGAGAGAGGAGAGAGAGAGAGAGAGAGAGAGAGAGAGAGAGAGAGAGTTGGATGCATACCTTTCCCAAGGGTATTAGTGCTATGTGAAATGCAAATAGTCTCGTCCAGGATTTCAACTTCGGTCGGCGAGTCCATTTCCTACGACTCTAACCATTACATCACACGCCTCCCATTTGAACCATATATGGGACTAATAGACCGGATTATTGTGAAACTGGGAGTAATAGCAATAAAAGGGTACTCCATATTCCCCAGATGCATCATCAGATGCAATTTAGAGTTATATCAAAGACACTCCTTTTTAGTTTGGTTTGGTTTGGTTTGTTTTACGGCATATCAACCTCAGTGGGTCATTTAATGCCGATAAAGTTTTGAAATAAATCAATTCTTAATGGATAATACAATTTTTTTATAAATACATTTTTCTATTTAACCCATAGATGGGACCCTAACAGGTACTACCACTCCGGGTCAGAGTGGACCAGGGAGCAATGGTGATGAAGGGGTGCTCCACATTCCCCAAACCTCCAAAAACTGGAACCTCACCATCAGATAGAGTTTAACGTCATTCCCAGGACATGTAGACCCGCAGCCACCGCCTTCTAGCACCCATATGATAAAAGGGTTGGGGCTTGCCATAAGGGCAATAGGGTTGGGAAAATCATATAGGTGCTAGGGCTTGATGTGACCAGCCGATTGATCGGAGGGGGCCTCTCCGACCGCCCGTCTAGCCCAAGATAGGGCCAAAGTGGAGTATTGCATGTCATGAACTGCTCATCCACCTGGGCTCTATCCTTAAGCATCACAGGTCGCCACCCACGGCCAACAGGTGGCCCCCTTGGGGGAGTCTTACCCCTCTGCAGAGGTGCAGTCGATGCATTCTAACGTCCCAGCCGACAGGGCGGACTCCTTTTTAGTGTCATACACAGGACACTTATCTTTTTTTTACACCAAGGGGATATTGTCAGTGTATTCTAAACCCCAACAACAGTGTTATTACGCAGTTTTATCTTCTTCTCTGAATGGGATTTTCTGTGTGGAAAAAAACACAGAATGCAACGTTTAAAAATTGTTTAAATTAGTGACAAAAAATTGGGGAAATTTTTTTAGGAGGAAGGGTGAAAAAGAAAAAAAAAAAAGAAAATTGAAAAAAATTGTATAAAGATTAAAAAAATAAATAATCCGAATATGAAATAAAATTACTGTTTAAAATGAAGGAAGTAAAGGAAATAAAATATAAAAATGAATGAATTTCTGGCTTAGAATGTTGTGTGCTAAATAAAATACCAAAAAGAGTCTGAATCGTTTTGCTAGAGGGACTTGAATAAAAGAGGTCAGGGGTTTAGAGAGTGGGGATGTTGTCCATGTTACGCTTCACTGAGTGTCCGTGCTTCACCAGTAAATTGGGCAATCTTTGGAAAACATGATTATTCATTTGATTCAATTAGAGACAGACAAAAGCAGTTAAAAAAAGAAAAGAAAAAGACCCAAATGAAAAACGTCAGCCATTGGAGTGTCCCTAAATATTCATTCTTCATTTTTTCTTTTTTTAAATACTTCTTATTTCTTCAGAATCCTTCTTTTTCTATAATCCCCTTTAACTTTCTTTATTCTTTTCCTTCTTGCACCCTACTTTCTCTACATTTTCCCTTACTATTTTCGAGGAATAGCTCGCATTTTCTTTCTTCTTTTTTTTCTACCTCCTTTTCATATTTTTCTTCTGTCATTATTATTATTATTATTATTATTATTATTATTAGATCCATACGCAATATCATCATCGACATTAGTTACAGAATAGTCTGTCATCAACCCTCCCCCCAAAAAACCAACAACAAATAAACAAGAAAGAAAGAAAGGAAAAGACTAAAATGAAAAACGACAGCCATTGGAGTGTCCCTAAATATTCATCCTTCATTTAAAAAAAAATACTTCTTATTCTCTTCCTTCAGAATTCGACTTTTCCTATAACCCCACTCAAGTTTCTTTCCCCTTTTCATTCTATCCCTTTTTCTTTCTCTAAATTCTAGACTCTCTTACCATTTTAGCGGAATATCTCTCATTTTCTTTCTTTTCTACCTCGTTTTCATTTCTCGTGTTTTTTCTTCTGATTTTATTATTATCCCCATTCGCTATATCATCATGGACATCATATTCGTTACAAAATAGTTTGTCATAAAAAAAAATTAAAAAATAGAAAGAAAGAAAAAGACTAAAATAAAAATGACAAATATTTAAGTATCCTTAAATCTTCCTTCTTCAATTTCGTTTCTTTTTTAAACATTTCTTATTCCACTCCTTTCTTTTCTTATAACCCACCTAAAGTTTCTTTCCCCTTTTCGTCTATCTCTTCTTCTGTCTCGTAATTTTCTTTTACCATTTTAGAAGAATACCTCGCATTTTCATTCTTTTCCTTTTGCCTTGTTTAAATATTTTTCGTTTTGCTTAGTGTCCTCATACACAATATCATCATCGTCTTCATATTTCTTATAAATTAGTCAGTCATCAAAAAGAAGAAAAAAAGAAAAAAGAAAAAGTTTCAAACTAAATATTGGACTCTCTCTATATCCTAATTCTTCATCTTTTTCTGTTTTTAAAAAAGTAATTCTCATTCTCTCAAGTATTGTTCTTTTTATCACCATCTTTATTTCTTTCTTATAACCTCTTCAACTTTCTTTCCTCTTTTCTTTGTATCTATATTTTCTCTGTTTTTTTTTTCATTATTCCTAGCATTTTTATTTCTTCTCTTTCTGTCTTTTTTTTTTTTATTTTTCTTGTTATTTGTTCTGTTTTTTCTTATCATACTCATACACTTTATATCCTTATAGAATAGTCTGTCATTAAAAGAAGAAACATTCTCAAACGAAAACATTGAAGAGTCCCTAAATCTTCATTCTTTTTCTTTTTCTTTTTTTCTTCATTCAGCATCGTTCTTTTTTTTTTTCGCCATCTTTAATTCTTTCTTATAAGCCCTTCAACTTTCTTTCCTCTTTTTCTTCTGCCCCTTCTCCTTTCTATAAATTTTCTTTTCCCAATTTTCTCTTCATTATTCCTCACATTTTTCTTTCTTTTCTTTCTGTCCCATTTTCATCTTTCATGTTTTTTCTTCCATTTTTTCATTATCCCCATACGCAATATCATTATCGACATCATATTAGTTACAAAATAGTTTTCAAAAAAAAAAGGGAAAACAAAACGAAAAAAGAAAAACGAAAAAGACTCAAATGAAAAACAACAGAAATACTTATATCTTCATTCTTGATCTTTTTCTTTTTTAAAATACTTCTCATTCCCTTCTTTTTGAATCTTTCTTTTCCTATAACCTCCTTCAACTTTCTTCCTTTCTCTTTTCTCTAAATTTTCTTTTCCCAAATTTATCTTCATTATTCCTCACGTGTTTCTTTCTTCACTTTCTGCCTCATTTTCATCTTTCATATTTTTTCTTCCGTTTTTTTATGATCCCCATACGCAATATTAACATCGACATAGTCAGTCCTCAAAAATAAAATAAAGGAAAGAATGAAAAATACTAAAAAAACGACAAATATTGGAGTGTCCCTAAACATCATATTAGTTTCAAAGTAGTCTATCAAAAAAAAAAAAAAAGAAAGAAAAAGAAAAAAGAAAAATATGAAAAACGACAGACACTGGAGTTCTTATATTTTCATTCTTGATCTTTTTCTTTTTTTAAAATACTTCTCATTCCTTTTTTTTTCTTCAGAATCCTTCTTTTCATATAACCTCCTTCAATTTTCTTTCCTCTTTTTCTTCTACCCATTCTCCTTCCTCTAAATTTTCTTTTCCCAATTTTCTCTTCATTATTTTTCACTTTTTGTTTTCTTCTCTTTTTGTTTCGTCTTCATTTTTCATGCAGTTTTCTTCTCTTTTTCTGATTACCTCCATAAGCAATATCATCATCATCATCATCCTCATCATCCTCATCATCATCATCCTATTCCTTACAAAATAGTCTGTCATCAAGTGCAAGAGAAAGAGACTCAGGCTAGAAGCAACTTCATTCCTTTCACAAAGCGTTTGTTAGTGCCAAGTCCCTCACCCCTTGAAAGCCTCTGGCTAACAATCGAAGGGTAAATTATACGAATAATCACAACTTTTTTCCGGTCGACTGTAATCGAAACCTCCAGACCCAACCACTTTAATTATCACCACTACTTCATCATAATAATTATCCCCGATGCTGGTGGATAGTTGAACGGGCAGGTTAGAGCTTATGGGGCAGAAGAAAAAAAAATCAGATTGGCTTAAATATGCATTTAGACTCAAACAGCCAAGGAACTGAGTGCGTTGCCATGGTTTGGCTGGTTGGTTGGTTGGCTTATGGCATATCAATTCTTCTGGGTTATTCAATGCCAAATATTCTATATATCTTTATATATATATGATATATTTATAGAAATAATTTTCATTAAGTTCATGAGTATTAATGAACGCTGGTGGTTGACCACTAACTACAAGCTCCTAGCACAGATATGAAAAGATCTAGCTTTATATATATATATATATATATATATATATATATATATATATATATATATATATATATATATATATATATATATATATAGTGTTGTTATGTAAATATTCTATATGAAAGAAGGTCCGCAAAATGTATTATGTCTTTAAAAAATATATTTATATGGCTATATATATACATATATATATATACATACACACATACTATATATATATATATATATATGTGTGTGTTGTGTGTGTGTGTGTGTGTGTGTGTGTGCGTGTGTGTGTGTGTGTGTGCTTATGTGTGTGCTTGTGTGTGTGTGTACATATATATGTATATATATATTTATATACGGACACAGAAAGAAGAAGTCTGAAACACGTATCGCTAATGTAAAAATAATCTTTTTAAAAATAATCCATATTGCATACCTTCTTTTTTATAACACTTGCACACACAGACAGACAGACAGGCAGACACACGCACACACACACACACACACACACACACACACACACACACATATATATATATATATATATTATATGTGTGTGTAAAATAATCCAACTGACTGGTATGTGGGGATGATTCTATTTGGATCATCAAAATCTCACTGTACATCAAAAATGTATGTTCATATAAATGCAAACGTATAGATTTATACAAAGATTTTTACAAATCCATATATATATATATATATATATATATATATATATATAATTTGTTTAAGAAATAATTTTCCTTAACTGCATGTGTATTAATAAATTGTTTGAAATAATTTTCATTAACTTCACGAGTATTACTGAATACTGGTATTTGGCCCCCAGCCACTGCCTTCTCGCACCTAAATGGTAAAAAGGGCTGTTATAAGCATTTTGAAGAATCTAGTAGGGACTATCATATAGTCGCTATGGCTTGAGATGACCAGCCGATAACAAACAATCGATTACATTAATATTTCGTTTCTATTAGTTCAAGAAACTTCTGAGCTAATAGAACGAAATATTAATTGAATCGATTGTTTCCTTATATATATATGTGTGTGTGTGTTTGTATATATATATATATATATATATATATATATATATATTATATATATGTGTGTGTGTGTGTGTGTGTGTGTGAGAGAGGTATCCAAAACTTGGTAGTAAGGGATGATTCTAGATGTGATTTCTAAGACACACTGTATTATTATTGTATGATCCGGTATGTACAAATACAGTGAATCTTTAAATCTCTACAGAGAGCTCAGGGTAAGTCAAAAAGTAATGACATTTTATTTAGGACATATAATTACCAACACAGGAACATGTATCATATATCAAAATGAATCTGGTACTCTGTGGATCACATCCCTACTTCTCTACGTTTTTCTCAATAGCATTGTTTCACATTCGAATGAGATCATGTATGTCTATCCCGTAAAATTCTGTTGACTGCTCTTTGAGCCACTACTTCACTAAAGATTTCACTTCCTCGTCACTTGAATACTGTTTGCATCTCAAACCCTCTTTCATGGGACCGAAGTGAGTATGGAGGATGAAGTAAAGTTGTCCACTCAAATGAGGCGATTTTTCCCTTGTCCTGAAGCTTGGTCGAGCATTGTCATAAAGAAGGAGGACATTGTTGATTGGCAAGTTGGGTCTTACTTGTCCGATTCTTGCCTGAGTCTCGCTAGGGTCTCAATTTAGGCATTAGTTTTATGAAAAAACTTCACATAAAATAAAGAAAATGGCATTACTTTTTGACTCACCCTCGTATATACATACATACATACATACATATATATATATATATTTCTCTATGTTTGCAAATATTTTCTCTCTCTGCTCCTTATACGCTAGTAAAGCTTTTATTTTAGTATCCGGATACAGAGTTGAGTTTCCGGCTTTTATGTTTAAGAAACTCAGTAAATAACAAACTATTTTTCAATTCTGTTATTGGATTTCCTGTAAGAAGTTTATAAAAGATGGTAGATTAATTTTTATCACTAAATGATCGTCTATGCTGAGTGAATATTTTGTTTCGGGGGGGGGGGGGGGCAATTGAAGAGGGTTGCTTAACAATTTCGAAAGGTAGTCCAATTGAAAATAGAAAACAGCAGATTGTAAATAATTTCATTGAACGACAGAAAGAGTAACAAACTGATATTCAGATAAAAAGATGCATTTTACATATACTGACTGTGACGTCTTCTCAGACAAATGCCACTCCTTCATTCATTGACCGTTCGTGAGCCCATTGATTGGCTTTTCAGTCCTGCCAATGGAATGCACATCTTACAGTAGATTTGGTACCCATGACGACCGGCGTGACTGAGACGACAGGCACGGTGTCCGCATTACTGTGAAATTTCATTTTGACGTTTGAGACCACCAGCTGATCGGTATACTTTAGCGCTGTAAGAGCATAAAAAAGTTTCCATACCATTGTCTGAATATAGATGGATAATATAGCGATATAGCTTTGTACGAGAGCTAAGTCACTGTCACGGTTCAAAAAGTTGAGATCTAGCAACAAGCAGAAGCAAGATAGCCGGCATCAAATCAAACTGCAGACCAACAGGATGCAGGGAATGGTTGTCTACTGGATGGTTTTATATCAAAGATTTCCTTCTTGTAGATGGGTCGCATTCACTACGGCTTGCCGGGGACCCTAAATATTACAAGCCTACATAACTACATAAAAAGTGCAGACATATTAGCAAATTTATTCTATATGCCTTACCACCTGATGGATTTTAAAAAAGTATTTTACTTGTATTTGGACAGTTCAAAATTCTAAAATCAAAAAGTTATAATTTTTTTGGTACGTGTGTCACGTGACAAATTCTTTGTGCCTTAAATACGGGTGACTAGCTATTTTATTTTT
>CM042181.1:28121583-28135897 GCA_023376005.1 Doryteuthis pealeii
GTGTGTGTGTGTGTGTGTGTTGGCATCATTTGCCATAATTCTCTAAAGTGTTGTTCTTTCAATGTTACTTGTTCATTATTGGATTCCATTAAATGTAGATGAGTAACGAACAAGATGAAATAAAACAAAGAGAAACGTATTTTTGTTTTACATCTTACACGGAATAGATTCGTTGTTCATAACATAATAGTCGTCTTCATCAATGTGTTTTGTGTTTCTTATCTGTGCGTTTTAAGTGTTTTGCGATGAAAAACAAATGAGATAAACATTTGAAGGTATATGATGGATATTTTTATAAAGGCTGTGTTAGAATGAATGGAAAATATCTTATATTATATAACCTTATATTTAAACCACAAATCTAGCACGAGGCTGTTTGTATTTCACATAGCATTGTATTTCACATAGCACTAATATCATTTGTGTGCGTTTTAATTGTTTTGTGATGAAAAAAAAATGAGATAAACATTTGAAGGTATAAGATGGAATATATATTTTTATAAAGGTTGTGTTGAAATGAATGGAAAATATCTTATATTATATAACCTTATATTTAAATCATGAATCTAGGACAAGGCTGTTTGTATTTCACAAAGCATTGATACCCTTTACGTGTGCATTTTAAGTATTTTGTGATGAAAAAGAAATGAGATAAACGTTTGGAGGTATAAGATAGAATATATATTTTCATAAAGGCTGCGTTAAAATGAATGGAAAAAATATATATTATATAATTAGTATTATCTGCATTATTCGGACTATTGTCCCATCTTCATTGTTATTTGTACAACGTTTCGGCCGATATACCCTCCGGCCTTCTTCAGGTATTTCTTGTCGGACTCGGGAACCTTCTCGGACTCGGGAACCTGCTTTTCGAACTCGGGAACTTTCTTGTCGTATTTTAGAGAAATATTATATAACTTATATTTAAATCACAAATCCTGAACGAGGCTATATGTATTTGTATTTCACGTAGCGCTAATATTCTTGGGAAAGGTATACATCTAACTACTTTCTCTGTCATCTTTTGTTTTTTCTCTGAACCAACCCTGATACTGTACTTGCTCCTTTTCCTATCTTATCATACAGGGAAAACATATATGGAAAATTTAGTACAGACTTGGAGGAAATTTGGCAGGCAAAGAGTCAAGAGCTTTTAGCTCAGTCAGTGGTTCGATACCGGCCCTCACCAACTCAGCGTATGAGTAGCACAAGGATCTGTGCAGTAAAGTGAAGAACTGATGGTAGGAAGGACCGGTTTAGCTCTATCAGTAGAGCGTCCGACTAGGAACGACAAAGTTCCTAGTTCGATACCGGTCCTCACCAACTCAGCATATGAGTAGCACAGAGATCTGTGCGTTAAAGTGAGGAGCTGATGGTAGGTGTGGCGCTTTGCCTCAGACGCCAAAACAATCTCCTTGTTATAGCGCTTGTGAAGAGGGGATAGACTCCATCGCTGATACCGATTTCAGGCCACCTCGACGACCATACTTTACTTTACTTATATGATATTAAGTATTTCTATTTGATAAAAATAATTTGCACATAGTTATACGGTGTAAAGTATTCCTAACTAATACTAATGATTTACACAAAGTTATATGGTTTCAAGTATTCCTATCTAATACTAATAATTCATAAACAATTATATGCTTTCGCGTATTTATTTCTATCTAATAATAATAATAATTTGTTTACACAGTTATATGATTTCAAGTAACTAATAACTTAGTAAACAATGATAGCTTCAAGTAACTACTCTTAATCTATTAATAATGGAGATTGTCTGTATTTCTGTCTGTAACAAAAACTACGTCATAGCTCTACGTCACAGCTTACGTCACAATATTCTTATGCTATATACACCCAAAATTTGAGTAAGCAATTTAAAAAATTGTTTTTTACTCTCGCCCCCCCTTTTTTTTACAGTAACAAGAAGTTAACTAAAAAGTTTACAAATGAATAAATACCTACGATTTTGTGTAAAATTGATGTGGAAAATATTCAAAATAATTGCTACATGCACGCAACATTTTATTTGAGAGGAACAGGGCTCAGTTTTCATTTCAAATTAAAAAAAAAATTTTTACTCCTTTAATAAATATTAGGATTTGGGTTACTTATGATACAAACCCCCTTTGAATCTTTAACTCCCAACCCTCTGAGGCAAAAATTAATTTTTATGCCGCCCGGAGGGTGTTTTCTGTTGCTAGTACAAATAATTTACAGTTATATTGACTGCAAGTATTTCTATAGAATATAAATTAATTTTAAACAGATCTGTTTGGCCCAAAATTGGTAGCCTTACAGTTTCTACCAATCCAAATCAAAGTGAACCTGGGATTAATGGCGATAAACGTTTAGTTTCGGTTTGGCTAGGTTTCTTTTTTTAAAGGCATATTAACCTTCGTGGGGTATATAATGTTTAAGCCATCCCTGTAGAAGAACAGTAATGGTACTATTTAATCCATACCTAAGGGGGTGAAGGGTTTATACCACCCCAAGGATGTTATCCGAAAATGAACGAAATAGTGCCACAGGAGTTCAAACACGCTTACTACTATGTTACAGTCGGGTATGTTACCTACTATACCACGGGGACTCCGCCCGGGGATAAAGAAATACTCAATACTCTTCATATTTTCATAACTGCAGGCCTGTCAGATTCAGTTTAATGTCTGTTGTAACTCGAGTATCAGATTTAAAAGAAAAATAATAGGAAGAAACACAGCGAGTATTAAGGATTGGGAAAAGGTTTACTAAACAAAGATACATGGTGAACAGAGTAATTGGTAATTGAATTAACAAATCTCGTTGTTTCTTTCCTCAGAGGTTTCGTCAGAGATTATCTATAGGAAAACAAACGATTCCATACTCATTATTGAGGTCATATTTGACAGTATCATACCTATGATATTCCCTTTTTTAGAGAGAGCTTTATGTCGTACTATATATATATATATATATATATATAATATATATAATATATATATATATATATATAGATTTTGGATGTTTGTTTTTAGAAGCATTGTTGAATAAAGTATATATTATTTATATTTTTGCTTGAAAGTTGAAACAGTCTGTACGATGTTCTACACACTGAACAATTCTTTGTCGAGATTCACTTGTCATGATTATTTTCTATAATTATCGAATTTTATGCGATATACGCATTGTAATTGCCATCAAGCAAAAATATAAATAATAATAATAATAATATATATTATATATATATATATATATATATATACCAACCAAGGCTAAAGAGCCAGTCTGTCCTACTATTTACTTATAGCTGGAGGGAAAATACTCGGATTCGTACCTTTCCTTAGAATATAGCACTATGTGATATATAAACAGCCTCGTCCAGGATTTGAACTTGGGTGGACGAGTCCATTTCCTACGACTCTAACCGTTACACCACACACCTCCATCCTTTATATAGCACTGTATATGTGCGCATAACTATAAGGATCTATTTATTTTTTCTATGTGTAAGACCGTATGTTTATGCGTATTCTTGTATGTCATATTTTTAAAAAATCCACGACTGTATTTTATGACACTGACTTTTTGTAGTCTTCATTTCTCTTTTTCTGAACACTCTCTGCCATAAGATTAAAGAGTTCCTTTGATTTCTGACACAGGTTGGCAGCAATTTTGTCCATCACACGGATTTCCCGCCTTCCCTACGATTTTCGCGCTAATCAACGACAACAAGCCCGCGCATTCAGACGCCATTTTTACGAAATGCTATTAAATGAAATTAACTTAATGTTTGGTGGAGGTTTGTGCGCGATAGGACGAAAGAATTGACGGAGAGAGTGGTGAACGATTTGAAGAGAAAAGAATGAAAAATTAAATAAAGTTATTAGTGGGAGAAGAAGAAGAAGAAGAAGAAGAAGAAGAAGAAGAAGAAGAAGAAGAAGAAGAAGAAGAAGAAGACTTTCTGAAACGAAAGTGAAAGTGAAACTAGTAAAAAATTAAAGAAAGGAGAAAAAAGGATAAATAGAGAGAGAGAGAGAGAGAGAGAGAGAGAGAGGAGAGAGAGAGAGAGAGAGAGAGAGAGAGAGAGAGAGAGAGAGACAAGAACAAGAACAAGAAGACTTTCTGAAACGAAAGTGAAAGTGAAACTAGTAAAAAATGAAAGAAGGAGAAGAAAGGGATAGATAGATAGATAGATAGAAAGAGAGAGAGAAAGAGAGAGAAGAGAGAAGAAGAAGAAGAAGAAGAAGAAGAAGAAGAAGAAGAAGAAGAAGAAGAAGAAGAAGAAGAAGAAACGATGAATTAAGTTAGAGAATGTAAACATTAAAAGCAAAGAAAGACAATCTATAAAATGAAACAGAACAAGTGGAAATACATTGAAAAAAAGAAGTAAAATCTCCAAAGAAAATAACGAAATCAGCAAAATTATGTAAAAATATAAATAAGCAAATATAATGAGAGGAGAGAAAATGAAATCAGAAATCTCAAATGGGAGAGACAGAAGGCAAGAAGGAAAAGTAACTAAAGAAAAAGAAAAAGGAAAGAGAAGGTGTATAAGAAGAAAGATGGAGCGGAAGAGTAAAAGAATAATTATAAGAAAACGAACATGGAGAAGAGGAAGAAAAAGGAGTACAAGAAGAAAAGGGATTGAATCAAGAAGAAGAAGAAGAAGAAGAAGAAGAAGAAGAAGAAGAAGAAGAAGAAGATGATGATGATGAAGGAGAAGCAGTAATAGACAAAAGGGAAGAAAGCGTAAAAGAATGATAAGAAAAAAAAGAGAAGTAGAAGGAGAAGTAATAAAAGAAGGATAGTGAAAAGAAAAAGAAGAGAAACAAAGGAGGGGAATGAGTAAAGGAGAAGTACTGAAGAAGAAGAAGAAAGAAGAAGAAGAAGAAGAAGAAGAAGAAGAAGAAGAAGAAGAAGAAGAAGAAGAAGAAGAGATACAAACAAGAAAAATAAGTAATAAGCGAAAATAAATAAATAATAATAAAAATACATAGTTTGATCACTAGAGATAAAAATGAAAGAAAGAAAAAAGATTTTAAAAAGACAGGAAATAAAAATAAAAGAGCAACGAAAATAATAAGAAAAGCATAATAGATAAAATGTAACGAAAAGAAGAAAGAAGGAATGAAGAAAAGAAAAGACGACAGAAAGAGTAGAAAACGGACGAAAAACGAAGACAGATATGTATATATATTATATATATATATATATATATATATATATATATATATATATAAAGAGAGAGAGAGAGAGAGAGAGAAGAGTGTACGAGAGGGAGAGAGAGAGAGTGGGGTGGGTGGGATTGATAGAGAGGTGATGGGAAAAGGAGGTCGAGCGAAGAAAAAGATTGAAATCAATAAAAAAAGAAAAGTCTTTGTAGTCTAAGACGAAAGTGAAAGTGAAAGTGAAACTAGTAATAAAAGAAACAGAAAGAAAGAGATAAATAGAAAGAGAGATATGTAGAGATAAAGAGAGAGAGAGAGAGAGAGAGAGAGAGAGGGGGGGAGGAGAAGAAGAAGAAGAAGAAGAAAGAAGAGAAGAAGAAAAGAAGAAGAAGAAGAAGAAGAGAAGAAGAAGAAATGGAAAGGCACGGGCCGTGAGAGAGGAATGATGGAGCAAGCAGCAAATGCAACGCTGGAGTGACAATTATGAAAATTGGAATAAACATCAGTAATCAGAGTCCGAAAATGGAATCAGCGAATTAAATGCCGTTGAATTGAAGAATCTACCCACCCCCACCCTCAGAAAACAGACATGGCCGCCGCTTATACACATACACAGGCACATAATGGCCTCGCCAAATCCTCTTACACTTAGACACATAGCACGCACTTTGCGTACGCACAACACACATTAATTCGCGCAGAAATTAATGGACAAATGCGGCAGTGCAAAAATCCAGAATCGATTACAGAGTATGCGAGTACACACACACACACACACACACACACACACACACATGTACGCACATATATGTACACACATGTACACGCGAGTACGCAAGATTGAAATCATAAAGAGAGTGTGGATATGGAAGGCTTAAATCTTAAAACGAAAGACAGAATCAACTATGATTTCATACTCAGAGGAAAAGGAAACACAAAAACAAAGCCATCATCATCATTATCATCATCATGATCATTATGTTGTGCTGAGAGCACGGATATCCATGACTCTCTCTCTCTCTCTCTCTCTCTCTCTTCACCACCTGTCTCTCTCTCTATATATATCTAGCAACCCCTCCGCACGGGCAGGATGTGACATAATGCTCAATTTCTTAAGCGGAGTTTAACAGATTTGAATTCAGAGTTTTCTTTCTCCTAGACTGGTTACCTAACAAAGGATAAAGAGCCCAGTCTGTCCTACAATTTACCCATGGCTGGAGGATGAATAATTGGATTCATACCTTTCCCAACGCTATTAGTTGCTATGTGAAATGCAAACAGCCTTGCCCAGTGCAGACGCAGTGATGTGTCTCTGCTAATTGTGAGTCAACAAATAAATTTATTCAGGTTAATAAAAGAGTATAGACAAAAATATACCTATGTATTGTTTCTATGACTAAAAAGTAAAAATATGGGACGCACAGTGAAGCCGACAAGATTGATGGAAGAAGAAACACCATCTATAAATGTATAAAGGGCAATTGCTATGTATGTATGTATGTCTGGATGAAACTAAGAAAAGAAAATAATTAATCATTAAATATCACTGGTTCCTGTTTTTTTGTGCAAAAATTACGAAGATTTTATTCAAAAATTGAAGCACATCGGCCGAAACGATTAGGTTTGGGTTAGGGTTAAAGTTAGGGTTAGTTTTAATGGGAAAAAAATAAATAATTTGGTTTCTGTTTTTTCTGAGTCACCCTGTAATATCATGTTGTTACTCAACTAGGAAATAACGGATAAAATCTTATTATAATGGAGATTGTGTCTGTGTCAGTAACCGGAACTACGGCACACTTCCCTTAGCTATTTACGTTATATTCTCAACGGTTATTAAATATGCTAGAAATAGCATTGAAATTCTACTTAGAAATGTCTAGTATTTGTAAATCTCAAAAATAAACAAACCAATACACCAGCTTTCCCCTCTCTACCCACGCGACGTTGTGTAGCCGCTTCTAGTCCCGATATAAAGAGACTGACACCCCCCGACCGAAAGAAAACTCTGATAGACAATGAATGATGGAGCCGAGAAAGAAGTAAAATAAAAGAAGAAGTAAGAACTTCAGAAAGAGTATACAGCACACGCAATTAGTGGATCTAGTCAGAATGTAGTAATTATTTTGCTCATATTACGAAAGGCTAATTGTTATTGATATATTAATTACTACTTTCCCAACGAGAAAGTAAGAGAGAAATAGAGAACTTTGAAATAAAAAGGAAAAGCGAAGAGAAAGATTAAAGCGAGTGTGAAGTACCAACTTATTGCCAATATTCTTAGGTCTACTCTGACCGGGCGTTGTAGTGTGTGTTACGTATGGGGCAAATAAATCTGTTTAAAATCATTTGTATTCGATAGGACCATGTGCGAAAAAATAAGATAAAATGGTTATTTCATAATTGAGTAACATGATATTACATAATGACCCAGAAAAAATAGAACCCAAATTATCTATTTATTTTCCCATTAAAGTAACCCTAAATCCCAACCCTAACCCTAACCCGTAACCCTTGTTGGACTTAAACTTAAAAAAAAATTAAAATTAAAATTAACAGTTTTATTACAAAATTTGTGGGTTCTGTTTTTTCTGGGTAACCGTGTAATATCATGTTACTCAACTAGGGGGGCTAGGTTAGGGTTAGGGCTTAGGGTTAGAGTTAAGGTTAGGGTTAGGGTTAGTTCAATGGGAAAATAAATAAATAATTTGGGTTCTGTTTTTTCTGGGTCACCCTCTAATATCATGTTACTCAACTAGGAAATAACGGATAAAATCTTATTATAATGGAGATTGTGTCTGTGTTTGTAACCGAAACTACGGCACACTTCCCTTAGCTATATTCTCAATGGTTATTAAATAATCATTATTTAATTTTGATTAGCATATTATCGATTAATTAGGTTTAGCTGAGATAGATTTGCCGCAAAATAGCCCATATCATTAATGTATTTAAAATATTGCGATGTATGTTATGTATCATTAAGTAATAAATACTTACATAGTATATGGTTTGAATAATTTGCATACCAGTTTTTATAAAACCGTGTTTAATAAATAATTACTTGGTTTTATTGATTTCTATCAAAATTGTTTTTTTTCTCAAACGTATAAAAAGCAATCCTACGTATAACTTTATATTTAAATCAATTAGAATAAATTAAAAATAAATGTAATATTTTTTGTATACGTATTTAATTTCATAAAGCATTCTAATTTAATATAGTACTTAATTGTATTAAAAGTTAAATACTTGTGACCGGGAGGCGCATTTTTTGGCTAGTAAAAATAAAGATAAACGAAATTTCAGAAACAACTACACAATGTAAATAAGAACGTACAATGAGTTATGACATTAAACTGCATCAAATGGTGAAATTTCAATTTGGAATTGTGGAGTGTGGAGTACCCTTCATTACCATTGCTCCCAGATCCACAGAACCGGATTTAGTAGCTTTTTAATTGGGTTCAAAGTTCCGTCATGGCTCCCGATTACGAGGTCAAGAATGTTCCGAAATCGAGAAGGTTCCATAGGTTGAGAAGGTTCCCGATTCCGACAAGAAATACCTTAAGAAGGCCGGAGGGCACATCGGCCGAAACGTTGTACAGATAAGGATAAAGATGAGGATAATAGTCGAAATAATCCAAATAATACTAGATAAGAGATTTACCTTTAACTTTTTAAACACCGGTAACTCTGCTAGTAGACTATAAAAAGTTATCTTGAATAAACTATCTAATCCATTTTTGTCGCATCATGATTCTAAAAATATTCCTAGAGAAGAATAACGAATAACGACAAATAAATAAATAAATAAAAGACAGCAAGTCGTCCAATATTTTGAGATGTTCAAAAAATAAATAAATTAAATGGAAAAAAAAAAAAAAGAAAATCAAAAGAAAGAAAGAAAAAAGAAAAAAAGAAAAGTGAATGGAAGAAGAGGAATGAATTGCTGCTGCTGCTGTTGTTGTTTGTTGTTGTTTGATGAGATGATGATGATGATGATGATGATGATGATGATAAGAATGGCAAGTAGAGACGAGGGTCAAGATGAGAACTGTCAGTGCGAGATGATCGCCGACGACCCTGTCTCCTGAATCACAAGAAATGAGTCTTAAATTCTCCTCCGCCCCACACCCCGTCTTTTCTTTTTTTATCAACGTTTCTTGGTTCAACACAAAAGATATCGTTTGTTTTTCTATTGTCGGATTTTTAAAAAAGACCAAGAAATGACAAGAGAAGAGAAGAGGATGGTTACAGTGTGGTGTGGTGATGTGTGTGCGTATGAAAGAGAGAGAGAGAGAGAGAGAGAGAGAGAGAGAGAGGAGGAGAGAGAGATTGATAGTGATAGTGAGAGACAGACAGACAGGCAGACAGAGGGAGGGAGAGAAAAGAAACAAAACCGAGAAATGACAAAGTGAAAAGGAAAGAATGACACAGTGTGTGGTTGTTGTGTGTGTGTGTGTGTGTGAAAGAGAAGATAGATAAATAGATATATAGATAGCAAAAGTATGCACTCTTTGTGTGTATGTATTTAAGTTTGAAGGTAATAAATTAGGATATTAAATTAGAAAGACTAAATAGGAACAGATATAAAAATATTACATTTAATTTGATGTTATTTTAGTTGATTTCTATATAAAATTATATATAGTACTGCTTTTAATACGTTTGAGAATGACATTATGGTTTTAGAAATCAGTAACAGCAAATAATGATGTATTAATTTTTGTTAAAATCCTTGTGCAAATTATTCCCACCAAATACTATGTAAATTTCTGTATTTTAAATGCATTAATAATATGGGCAGTTTTGCGTAAAATCTAACACAGCTAGACTTTTATAGAGACATCGTTAATAAATAAGATGCTAATTAAGATTAAATCAAATTTTCATAATCGTTGAGAATATAACTTATATAGATAAGAAATTCCTGACATCAGTGGTGATGTAGTTTCGGTTACCAGACAAATTAGTTACATAATCGCCATTATAATTACAAGATATAGGTTCGATTCTTGTGAAATAATTTTCTCGTAAACTCTACACATTAAAAATTTTAAAATAATATATCATGTTTATTTATTAAAACTTATTTTAGAAAACCACGGGTAAGCCGTCAATATGCTACTTACTTTCTGCGTGTTTTACTCTATTTAATATAATATCTTGACATAAATTATATAATGTGGTGTTCCAGTTATAAACTTTAAAAATCCTGAAATTATGTACCCAACGTGATGTAGTTTCAGACAGACAGATAGAGACCAAATTTCCATTATTAATAGATTTTTAAAAAAAACAGTCTTGTGAAAAGATTATGTGTTCATGCGCTATAAAACATGTTTTCTGTATAATGCATCTCAATTGCATTATTTTTCTCATTTCATATATTTAAAACAAATTATTACTGCCAATGTTTATTATACTTTAATCGCTGAAGCAATTGCCCTTTTGGCCCTCCAGAGTGCCTGTGTACAAATGCTATCAATAAAAGAGAGCATTATCATCAGCATCAATTGTTGCCTGCGGTGTTTAGCATCTTTAAAAATAAATCATATTTTTAAAACTCAATTTCTTTCGCCTCAAGGCAACGCTTGTGTCATACATATTGATACAAACACCATCGTCTTCGTGTAAAGACTTATATAAAAGCGCTCACCATGTCTCAAACGCCAAAGCAGCGAAGACAAATATATTATAAAAACGCATTGCATTACATACGCTATTATATAATACGTGTATGGAATAAATCACACTGTATATTTGGTTTGCATATAAATTGATAGAATTATTAATAACTAGCAGACCTGTAGATATATCACGAATTGTGATTAATATAACTATGACATGTATAAGAGTAAGATTTATTGTAAAAAGTTCAATACGTAAAAAGTATAATAATCCTTTTCTCTGAATGTGTAGATGAGGACTTGATGATTAGATTATCTCGTTATTCCAATTGACTCATGCCTAGTGGATAAAGACGTTATGGTAGTCAAACAGGTCTAATGACAGTTATCCCTGACTGCAGGTTCAAAATCCTGGTCAAGGACAGCATACATACAATAAAATTAAACACACGTTTAACGCCTTCTACACCCAGCATATGTTAGCGGAATGAGAACAGATAATCCGTTGACTGAATGAAGGCGTTAGTTTCAAAGTTCCTCGATGGCTTCCCGATTACGACAAGAAGGTTCCCGATCCGAAAAGAAGTTTCCGAGACCGAGAAGTTTCCGAGTTCGACAAGAAATTACCTGAAGAAGCCGGAGGGGAACATCGTCGAAACGTTATACCAATGAAGATGAGGAAAATAGTCCGAATAACGAATTATAATAATCTGATTAATTCTCTCACACTCTTTTCTTTCCTTCCTTCTTTTCATTATGCTCGATTGAAAGAGAATTAGCGTTATCGCTTCCGTTGCACACTCATTCTCTTATCTTTCCCCTGCTCTGTTTCTTCTTCTTTTATAATTTTTTTAATGTTTGTAGCAATGTACTTTTCTTCTCTTTCTTCTTTAATAATAAAAACGAATTTCCATATTTAGCTGAGTACGACACTCATAGAAATAACAACACCAGATTTACATTTTGCATTTCATCTGGACAATTTGGACAGACTCATTTTTAACCAGAGGTGTTGCAGATGATAACGGTTACAAACTGAAGACACTATATATATAATATATAATATATATAATATATATATATATATATATATATATATATGGTAGAGTAGGGAAATGAATCCGACGGATAGTATAAATAAAGGTATTGAAAGCACACAATGCCTGTTAAATGATATAAAAAATATTTATTTTAACAAATTGTCTGTTTATGCCCTTTTATCATCTATCTATCTCTCTCTCTCTCTCTCTATAATATATTATATATTATATATATATATATATAGTATAATATAATTAAAATACAATAAAAGGCAATGACTACCGGCTTAAAAAATATGAGTTAATTCCAAATATTTGGTATACAAGTATTAATCGGAAATAGCAGTGGTTATAAAAAGTATAAGTTAGTAGAGCGGATTTTAGTATTTACAATTTGACAATACCTACCCAATTTTCACCATTAGATCTTCAGGGTAATTCCACTGAATTAACCAAATATGATTAATTACACTAATGCACCACAAATTAAGCTGAATTAAGCAAATCTAGATTAGTCAGTGAATAACCTTGATGAACTAATGGGAAACTCGATAGGTTATTTTTACACACTGTTAATACTATATATATATAATATATATATATTAATATTATTTAATCGTGTGTTATGTATTTATGTGCGATTACATTTCCATAGTACTGATCCGTCGTTGATGTGTGGTCATCGTTGTATATGTGTGTGTTGATAAGGTCAACCTTAACCCTAACCCTGCACCTTACTCCGGGGTCAGTCTTTCCCATTGTGATTTGTAACTGTTATTCTGTATCTATCCTTTATGACATGTTAATCAAAAAATCATTTTAGAACACTAGTATTTATGATGAGAATTTTAAGTAGGGTGTCATTTTGTTTTCTTTTTAACATAACATACACTCGGGAATTCGTGACCAGAGATTGAAAGACAAACAAATAAAGAAGAGGAAGAGAGAGAGAGAGAGAGAGAGAGAGAGAGAGAAGAGAGAAGAGAGAAGAGAGAGAGAATTAAAATGGATAGAAAGAAAAAGCAACGTTGAAAAGAAAGAATAAGAAAAATTGAATAGAAAGAAGAATACGTAAAGGCTAAAAGAAAAGAAAAGAAATAAGTAAGAAAGAAAAAGAAAGAAGAAATAAAGAAAAAAACAAAAAATAAAAAGTTGCTAAAGAAAGAAAGAAAAAAAAAGAAAAGCTGAAAGAAAAAAGAAACCAGTTGAGAAAAAGGGCGAAAGAAAAAAGTTGATGAGAAAGAAAAGACGGAAGAAAGGAAAGAAAAAGTTGTAGGAGAGAAATGAATAGAAAGAAAGTAAGAAGAAAGAAAAGAAAAGAAAGGAAAGAAAGAAAGAATGTGTTCAAAATTATGATTTTTCCATCCAATTTTATATCACTATCCTTATATGTTTATATACATTTATTATGATGTCTGTCTTTTCTTACTGTATTTTTCTTTGAAATATATATATAATACTATATATATATATATATATATATATATATATATATATAGTGAGTATCGTGTGTATATATTATATTAGATATATGTTATTATATATAAATGTCTTATAATATATAGGATTGGTATTTTAGCTGTAAGCATTGGTTGTGGATTATATATATACACTGCACACACACACACACACACACACACACCACACAACTTATATATATATATATATATATATATATAATATATAATATATAAGAGAGGAGAGAGAGAGAGAAGAGAGAGAGAGGGGGGGAAGTGTATATGATTTATACGACACAGATTTTCGTCGAGCCTGCTACTGGTATGACCGACGGTGCATCCTTGAAATAAATAAAATAAACTAAATAGAATGACAAGGGTTTGTGGCCTCAAACTGACAAGTCCCGTCTGTGTTTTCAGCCTCAGTCACACCAGAAAACGTTGTTTGCTCGAAGGAAAATGAAAAAAAAAAACAAAAAAAATCAAAAAACAAAAACGATATGACATATACAAATACATTAAAAAATCAAACATACATATATATATATATATATTATATATATATATATAGATATGTGTGGATGTGTAGTGTGTGTTGTTGTGTATCACACACATCATTGACAATACAAATTACAAAATATGTAAGCATATTATATAACATATCATATATATATGATGTATATATATTACACACATACATATGTGTGTTCGTGTGTGTGTAATATATATATATATTATATCATACATAATATCTATAGTGTTTGTGTGTAATGTGATGTATGTATGTGTCGTGAGCCTGTCCTACATGTGATATAATGTGTTGTGTGTGATTGTGTGGTCTGTGTTTGTCAATATATTATATATATAATATATATATATAATAGTATACAATATATATTACTTGCGTTTATGTGATATATATGTGGTGTGTCTCTCCTCTTCTCTCTCTCTGTACTATATATATATATAATGCGTGAGTTGTGTGTGTGTTTATGTGTGCGGTGTAATATAGTATTAATAATTATGTG
>CM042181.1:28135997-28157684 GCA_023376005.1 Doryteuthis pealeii
CAAGAGAGAGATGGAAGAGAAGAAAAATATTATAAAGAGATAAAAGTCGAATAGAAAATGGGAAAAGAGCACTGAAAGACAGAAAGAAAAAATATAAAGAAGAATGAAGTCGAATAGAAAATGGAAAGAGAGAGAGAGAGAGAGAGAGAGGAGAGAGAGAGGAGAGAACAAAAAGGAAAAAATGTTTGTGTGAATAAATCCTTCACGCTGTAGCCATGTCAGTACTACTGTATGGTTGCACCACTTGGAATCTAATAAAACAGTTGGAAAAAAATTATACACAAGGATACTGCATTGTATTTTGAACCAATTCTGAATTTAGCTCCTTACAAGACAGCAGTTGTAAAGTCACTTACATCCCATCACACAAACAATCCAAGTAAGACAAAAAAGACAGTGGCTAGAGAAGCAAAGATAAACTCCCATTCTATGGACTACTATATATGGACACAATAGTGTTGGTCGACCAACAAAACCTTACATCCATCAGCTTAGTGCAAACACTGAATATTGTGTAGAAGACCTACTAAATGCGATGTTCGATAGGGGCAGATGGCAAGAGAGAATCAACGGGATTCATGCTGTCAATACACCTTTATGAGGATGGTAGTAAAAATACGTTGGTAGTAAAGATAGATTTAGTAAAATCAAAAAACCATAAAGAAATGAAGACCGCTCGTGTGGTCGGCTGAGGCGTTAGAATGCACCCGACTGTTACCTTCTGTAGAGGGGGTAAGACTGCCCCGAATAAGGGGCTACTGTTGGCCGTCGTGGGTGGCGACCTGTGATTGCTTAAGGATAGAGCCAGGTGGGATAGAAGCAGTTCATTTGAACAGCAATACCTCCCACTTTGGCCCTATCTTTGGGCTAGACGGGCGGTCAGAGAGGCCCCCCCTCCGATCAATTGGCTGGTCACGTCAAGCCCTAAGCACCTATAATGTTTTTCCCCTCAATCTATTGCCCTTATGGCAAAGCCCAATCCCTTTTTTTATCATATGGGTGCTAGAAAGGCGGTGGCTGAGGGTCTACATGTCCTGGGAATGACGTTTAAAAACTCTATCTGATGGTGAGGTTCCAGTTTTTGGAGGTTTGGGGAATGTGGAGCAACCCGCTTCATCACCATTTGGGCTCCCTAGTCACTCTGATTTTTTCCGGAGTGGTAGGTAACCCTGTTAGGGTCCCATCTATGGGTTAAAAAATAGAAAAATGAGTTTATTAAAAAACAAATTGTAATTATTCCATTATAGAAATTTGATTTTATTTCAAAACTTTTATAAAAATTCGGCATTAATGACCCAACTTGAGGGTTTGAATTTATATTTTTTTAATGCCGTAAAACAAAACCAAAAATCAAACCAAAGAAAATGGAAGATGAAGAAAGAAATTTTAAATCAGGAAAATGGTAGAACAAGGAAAAGACAATTTTCCTAACTGACATGAAATAAGTAAGAAAAAGTATTTAAGTAAGAAAAGTGAAAAATGGAACAGATGAAAAAGAAATTATTATAGAATGAAGTCGTTTATAAACGTAAATATAAGAGATTAAATGGCGAGTTTAGAAGAAGAACGAGAAGAAACATAAAACGCGCTTCTTTAGGAAGGGAAATAAAAGGCGGGAAAATTATACGATTGTTTGGTCGTGAGAATTAAAACCACTTTGCAATATCCAAGTTGTCTCTTGAGTGTGCCTTGTGCGTGTGCGTGTATGTGTGTGTGTGTGTTTTGTGTGTGTGCGGTGAGAAAAAGAGATGGATATATATATATAAGAAGAGAGAGAGAGAGAGAGTGAGAGTGTGTGAGAGAGAAGAAATAGAAAGAGAGGGGCGGAAGAGGAGAGAGAGAGGGATTGAGAGAGAGAGAGAGAGGAAGTGAAGAAGAAGAAGCGTGTTCAGAGAGGAAGGAGAGTGAGTGAGTGAAAGTGAGTGAGTGGTAGGGGAAAAAAGGAGGGAAATGGAGAGAGAGAGAGAAGAAGTGGGTGGTGTGTGTTGAGTGAGTGTGTATGCACGGAGAGAGGGAAGGAGAGAAAATGAGTTCAGTGGTGCGATCATAATAATATTAATTAATATATATATAGTATGTATGGAGAGGAAGAGGAGAGAGAGAGGAGAGAGACAGAAGAGAGAGAGAGGAGAGAGAGAGAGAAATGATAAAGAGGGGGAGAGAGGAAGACTGGTTAGTGAGTGAGTGTGTGTCGCCAAAGAGAACGAAGGATAGCCATTTTTCAATGACAAAGAGTGAGTGAGTGAATGTATGTGTGTGTGTGTGTGTGTGTGTGTGTGTCTGTGTGTGTGTGTGTATGTGTGTGTGAGAGAGAGAGAGAGAGAGAGAGAGAGAGAGGTAAAAAAGAACGAGGGTTAGCGAAACTTCCAATGACAATAAACCTCTCAAGAATTGCCTCTCTTTGGTTTTCGTTTCCTTTTGTTGTGTTTCTATCAGAGAGAACGAAAAAAACGAAAGAAAGGACAAATGAACAGAACTGTCTTCAATCTTACGTCTTTATTTCAGGTGTTTTAATAGTTTTTTCGAAGTTCTTCTATCTTTAGTATATTTCTGTCAATTCTCTTTTGTCGTATCCACGGATACGTATATATTAGTTGTGTACGCAAAATGATATATATACATACAAACATGTGTGTGTGTGTGTGAAAACAATAGATTAATTGAGAGTATGCACCTACCTGTGTGTATGTGTGTGAATAAGCCTGTATTTGTGTCGTTATGTGTGTGTGTGTGTGTGTGCTTGTGTGTTTATAAAGAAACATATGCGTGTCTATATTTGTTTAATCGAGTATATGTGCGTTCGAGCGTGTTTCTGAGTATATGCAGGAATGTGAGGAAGCTTGTGTGTGTGTGTGTGTGTGTGTGTGTGTGTGTGTGCGCGTGTGTATATATATATATATATGTGTGTGTGTGTGTGTGTGTGTGTGGTCGAAAACATTTGATTAATCGAGTGTATGCGCGTACGTGAGTGTGTGTGTATGAAGAAGCATGGTGTGTGTGTATTTTGTATGTGTGAAGAAGTATGTGTGCCACGTCTGTATGTGCGTACAAGAGAGAGAGAGAGAGAGAGAGAGAGAGAGAGAGAGAGAGAGAGAGAGAGAGAGAGAGAGAGAGAGAGAGTGTGTGTGTGTGTGTGTGTGTGTATGCGTGTGTATGAAGAAGTGTGTGTGTGGGTGTGTATATATATATATTTTATGTATGTGTATCTACATTTATTTAATTGTGTATATGTGTTTGCGGATGTGTGTGTATATGTATGAAGAAGCATGTGTCAATATTTGTTTCATCGAATATATATATATATATATATATATATGTGTGTGTGTGTGTGTATGTGTGTGTGTGTGTGTGTGTGTGTGTGTGTGTGAAAACATTTGGTTAATCGAGAGTATGTACATACGTGTGTGTATGTGTGTGAATAAACCTGTGTTGAGTCTTTATGTATGTGAAGACGTGTGTATGTGTAGAGAAGCATGTGCGTGTCTGTATGCGCGTAAAAAAGTGTGTGTGTGTGTGTGTCTGTATGTGTTATGAAGAAGTGTGTGTGTGTGTATGTGTGTGTGTGTGTGTGTGTGTGTGTGTGTCTGTGTGTCTGTATGTGTGTATTTGTATGTGTGTATGAATGGGATCAGAGAAAAATGTTTGAAAATCTTTGCAATGCTCTTTCTTTTCTTTCTTTTCTTTTTCTTTTCTTATTTTCTTTTTTTTTTTCTCGTTTTGTTTTTCTTCTAACAAGATGTTTCTCACTGCGCGCCAAGATGATGATAATTTCGGCCCAATCTTCCGGGTGTCATTAAATAAATGTGCACCGCCTTTGAAGCTATCGCTCTGTGAATCGTTTAGTTTAATTGCATAGCAAACATATTTAGAACCGGTGGGAGCAGCCATCCAGGCACATCGTTTTCTTCATGTTTTCTTATAAACAAGGATCGATTTTACCTAGTCTGGTCCAAGGTCAGTGGAATAGTGTATTCAGTGAGTATTCAATATCAGTGTAATTGAATTTTAAAGTATCTTCACGTACATATGAGTGTTCAAGTATATTTAAGTATACTAGCAAAATAAAAAAACGCTCTTCGGGTGATGTAAAAATAGATTTTTGAAACATATTGCTGAGGGGTGGGGGTTAAAAATCCAATATCAGCGAGTTTGTACCCTAAATAAGTAAAATCATCAAATTCATTAAAGGATTAAAAAATAAAACAATTTGAAATGTAAACTTTAAATATATATTAAAATTAAACAAACTATCCATTTCTTACGACGATAACCGTAAAACCACGTGCCTCCATATAGATAACTCGACAAAAAAAAAATGTCTCAGAGGCCCAACTGGGTGAGGAAAACATTCAAGTTGAAGTCTTCTAACGTAGCGGACTGTTCATGTCAGAAGCCATCCTGGCGCAACACCATTAAGCGAAGAGGTCCAGATGAAAGCGGCGGCAAAAAAGCACTGACATCAACATCTTCAGAGACAGACTTCACATGCGACATCTGTGGTCGAGAATGCTTTTCGAACATTGGACTTCACAGTCACAGTAGGCTCTGTAACTTCAGGAGCACAAGAACTATATAGTCTTCCGAGACTGCAATGCCGATGAATGAACTATATATATACATCTTCTTATTATAATGGAGATTGTGTGTTTTTCTGTCTGTAACCGAAACTATATTACTACTCAAGTCACAATTCCCTTAGTTATTTACGTCACATTCTCCAGGATTCTATTTCTATTTAAACCGCAATTAATAATAAAACCGTTTGACATTATTAATACTGTTGGCCTCACCTAAATACTAATAACATGCAATTGTATTTATATATACAACAAAATACCAGTTTTCAGTGTAAACGTAAAGCTAATTTGCATATTGATATTAAAAAAATTGATTTTAATAAATATGTGCTTGGTATTATTGATTTCTAATTGTTTTTTGTTTTATCTTAAATGAATATGAGTAAAAATCTCTTCAATAAATCCTAAAAGAAATTCATTAACAAGAAGAAATAACTGTAATTTTATTCTTTACTTCCTATTTTAACTAAATAGTTTAAATTAGGAAAATTTAGCATTGAAAAACGGAAGTGATGAAAGAGTAAGTTTCAGTTGTTCTATTTTCCGATTATACCCCCTCCGTTTCAAATCTTTTTATCTAAATTCTTCAGTTTCATTAGCCTTTCTGATTTAATCTAATATTTTATTACATTTAAACTTAAATACTGGCACCCGGAGGGTGCATATATTTGCTAGTATATATAATATACCAAACTTATTGGTAAATCCTCGCGGTGAGAAAAAACCCAGCAAATAGTTTGATTGTAAAAATATACTACCAAACATCAACCGGGAAGAAAAAAATTTTTGGAAAAAAGAAAAGACCAAGATAATCGTACCAACAAAAAAATCTATTAGTACAATATTTTGGCCAAAAGAAAAAAACAATTTATATGCATATATATATATATAAGATATATATATTCATACAAAACTGCCAGGAGACTAAAGCTAATAAGTAAAAGTGCTCAATACCTAAGTAAAGTCAGATCTTAGCCCTAAAGAGCATTAAGCGAAACTTTTAGTAGGTTCGTCTGACTCATTAGATTTATCTTTATATACATATATATATATGTGTGGGTGTGTGTGTGTGTGGTCGAGAATGTTTTTTGAACAATGAACTTCACAGTCACGGTAGGCTCTGTAACTTCAGGGGCACAAGAACTACATAATCTTCCAAGACTGTAATACCAATGACAATGATTCTCATGAATCGAAAGCAGCTACAAGAAAAACCGGGACAAAATTAAATCTTTAAATTATTTAAGTATTATGTGGTTCCGTGAAATGTAACTCTCAACTTCGGCCATTACTTGAACTCGTTTCGTCGTATTCATTTCCTACGACGATAACCATTACACCAAGTGCCTCCATATAGATAACTCGACTTTTTTGCCAACCAAAAAAGAAAAGTCAAGTTTTATTTGGAAACGTTTCAGTAGCCCAAGTGGTGAGGACAGCATTCAGATTGAGGTCTTCTAACTGGTCCTACGATTCTCATAAATCGAATGAAACCAACCAGCAGCGACAAGGAGAGACGGGCCAAAATTAAAATCTTTATTTCTTTTTTCTTTCTTCTCCTGTTAGCATAAAATGCAACGTTGCTAGGTTACAGTTATTTGGCGTCGTATTTTCTGAGGCAAATAAAGGTGTCGATGATGGATGGCATCCATGGGCCATTTTTGCCGTTCCTCCATTTCAGAGGTTCGACGCCTTTTTTCTTTGGCCTCCTACCTTACCTTGTCATTTGAGTATTCATTTATTTTGGACTATTAAATCTCCACTTCAGCGGGTTTCTCCTTCATCATCATCATCAATCATCATCATCATCATCATCAAACAACAACAACAACAACAACAACAAAACGAAATCAGTTCAAGATACGCTCCTCTATTTTTATCAACTATAATACATACATACATACATACATATATATATATATATATAATATTATATATATATATATAATATATATATGTGTGGTGGTGTGTGTGTGTGTGTGTGTCGAGAATGGTTTTCGAACACTGGACTTCAAAGTCACAGGAGGCGCTGTAACTTCAGGGTCACAATTATTTGTGAATAAAAAGGCCTTAAATACCAGGGGTAACGTGATTATGGACCATTTTCACTCATGGGTACCTGAGGTCCACCGATCTCCGTCAGACCAGGTTTTTATTTTTTTTAAATAAAAACGTGATCTGACGAAGCTCTGTGGGCCTCAGATACCCACGAGTGGAAATGGTCCATAATCATGATACCCCTGGTATTTAAGGCCTTTTTATTCCCAAATAAATTTGCTCTGTTTATCAAAATTAAGCATTGAGTTCTCATACAGAACCTGAACTCTACAACTACCGGTAGAGAATAGGGCCAGCCTAGAATCACATTGTAGCAAGAAAATTGTTAACCCAACAAAGTATATATATATATATATATATATGTGTGTGTGTGTGTGTGTGTGTGTGTGTCATATGCATATATACATACACACGCACTCATATATATACTCATATATATATATATAAATATATATATATATGATTATGTATATATATATTCGAAACACGTGTCTGAGGATGAGTATATACGCTCCCCATCCCCTGGGGTTGAGTACTTTGGAACGGATTTCGCTGACGACCGCCAACTACAGCGTAAACGCAACGCTCTCCTATAAAAGGGATGGAGCACTCTATGACGGCCTTTACATACATAGAGATGTGTGTATTAAATCAGTTAAAATCCCCTTCGCAATCTGTGGGTGACGATAGCCGAGCGGTTAAACTGTCCGCCTGATGCTGATCAGCGTTTCTATCCCGGCTGTAGGTAGCTCACAAAATATCTAGCCACACTGAAGAGACTCGATAAGTCGAAACACGTGTCTGTGGATGAATATATATATATATATATATATATATGAAGATAGGAGGGTTGGAGTAAATCCGACAGAATGTGTTAAGGATAACGGAAAAATGGACAAAAGGCAATAACTCACACACGTAGATGTAGGTGATATATTCCCTTCCGCGTTAAGTGGTACTTCATCAGTCAGTTTATTAAAGCATACATTTGTATTTAGAGAAGAGAAAGTGAGTGGGAGAGATCAAAAGATTGGAATTTGTTCGGGGTTATAAGATGGGGAGGTTGCGGGTACTTGTTGGGAGTTGGGTGTGGTAGGAAGAAAGTTGGGTTAAAATTCTTGGTTGGTTAGAAGAATATTTGGCGGACCTAAACTTTCAGACCCCCCCCCCATCTTAAATTTTTGTTTTTAAATTTTTTTTCTTCTTTCAATGGATTATTATCGATTGCAAACCAATTTATCAGACTGTAAAAAAAAAATTCAAAAAAGTTCTTTATTTTTCGAGTTTTCAGGGGTGCTCATTTCCCGGTATAAGTTTATAGTAAATCGACCCCCCATATCGGAACCGCTCGAAAGGAAACTGGCGCAAATGTGTCAAAGTTAGGGTGGCCCAGAAAAAACAGAACCCAAATTATTTATTATCGAGCGGTTCCGATATGGGGGATTGATTTACGATAAACTTATACGGGGAAATGAGCACCCCTGAAAACTCGAAAAATAAAGAACTTTTTAGAATTTTTTTTTACAATCTGATAGATTGGTGTGTAAACAATAATAACCCATTGAAGAAAAAGAAAAGAAATTACAAAGAAAATTTTTTTCAGCGGTTCCGATATGGGGGATCCGTTTACGATAAACTTATACGGGGAACTGAACACCCCTGAAAACTCGAAAAACAAATAACTTAAAACATTTTTTTTTTACAATCGGATAAATTGGTGTGCAATCGATAATAATCCGTTGAAAAAAAAAAAAGATTAAAAACAAAAATTTAGATGGGGCCCCCCCCCCCCCATCTAAATTTTTTGAAAGTTCAGGTCCGCCGAAAATTTGATTCATTGTATGGAGAGTGGGGAAAAGTATGAGAAGATTATTGAGCATTGTGGGCCAAAATTACGCCATCAGTTTTATGGTAGGTGTGGGTAGAATTTTTGATTCTTTGAGTGGGGAGGGGAGAAGAGACGAGATGAAATGGGGCAGAGTGGTCATTATTTATATCGTTGGCTAGGAGATTTTTTATCCCCCCCCTCAATGTTCCATGATAGATGTCCTCTGACCAACCAAATCCTCACAAACTATTCTCTTCTTCCTGAATTCATCACCAAATGCCCCCCACTCACCTTCTCTTCTCTAAATACAAATGTATGTACTATGCTTTAGTAAACTGACTGATGAAGTCTCGCTTAACGCGGAACGAAATATATCTCCCACATCTACTTGTTTGAGTTATTGCTTTTTGTCCAATTTTCCTTTATCCTTACCACACACACACACACACACACATATATACATATATATATGAGAAGTAAATACACAAGCGATGTGTTTTGATATGGCTTTTTTAGCCGACAATCTTTGGGAGAATATGTGCTTAATTGAAGTCGTACCTAATTTTGTAAGTTAATTAATTAATAATTAATTAATTAATCAATTAGGCGGGCATACCTATTAAATGTAAGGCTAAACAAATCGAGAAAAATCAATCTCTGTATGTTCATTTCGGCCATAATATATATATATTAATGATGATGTCATGGCAGGCGTCACTTCTGTATTTCCAAATACGGGCAACGATAGAAGATGGAGCTTTTTTAAATCTTTTTTTCTTTTTTTTTTTTTTTTTTTTGTCATTCTCCTCCTGTTCCCGCATCGCCATCCTTGCTAACGATTGCTCTTGTTAGCAACTGAAAGTCTCAATCTTGACTCTCTGCCCAATTGACACAAGGGAAGGGGAGGAGGTGGAGATGAAGAAGAAGGAGAGGAGGATGACACAGTGGTGGCGGGTTTAATTAGCAAAAGGCCGCTTGGGACATCGACAACTGCTTATTAACACGTGTCACTGTACTAGGTGATTCGATAAAGACGTAAACGTCGCTGATTTACATTCGTATTAATTTTTTTTCTTTTCCTTTTTTCTTCTTCAATCCTGTTCCCAGTCGACTACCCCCCACCTTGAAAAAATATCTCAGCCTTTTCATACTTTATTCTCGTTTGAATAAAACCATTTCGTTGATACTCGTAAATTCTCCTTGAGATCCCCCAAACCTTTCATGAAGAAGTGAATCGATACACAGACAGACAGTGGGTAATTCCATGTCATCCAGGCTATGTCACTCCCCACTTTCAATCTTTCTGAAATTTTGTCCAGATGTGGACTATGTTAAAGTTAGAGATTTTTTGGGGGGGAGGGATTCCTTGGTCACAATTTTTTTTATACACCAATTTTTAGTTGTAGGGAAATTCTAGAACTCATTTTACAGACAAAAATAATTTACAAAAAGTCACCATTTTTCGCGACATCCCTCAACTAAAAATCGACATAACTCCGCGATTTTTGGAATTCGAAGATCAAATGTTGCGGATTGTTTAACTTTAACATAGTCCATAGCTGTACAAAAAAGAGAAAGATTTAAGGGGGTGGGTGACAATTTTACTTTTTTCTGGATGAGTTGACTTGGAATTACCCAGAGCTGCCTTAACTTACAAGTGCTTCAATTATACAGAACTGGAAGCAGCTACCCAGCATCACCTGGGTAGAGGTGGGAGGGCAAAAAAACCCTGGTGTATTGATTTGTTTACTTTTGAGATTTACAAATGATAGACATTTTAAAGCAGAATTTCAATACAATTTCTGTGGATATTTTTATTTTTAAATATCTTTGAATATAAATCAAATCTTCATAGTTGTTGTGGGGTTTTAAGGGTCAAAAATAAGACAAACGACTGGTAACAATGGATACAAATGTATTGAACAAAAAGGAGTAGAAATTACAGCAAAGAAAGTGGAGATTGCGTGCCGACCATACAGTTACGAGCTGACTCGCATTTTGCTTCGTGACAAACCACAATTGTTCCTGATACTTATAGTAGTCGTCGGCGCATTCCATTTATGTACATAGGTTATATGTAACAATAAAATTTGGCACAAAAGCAGGAGCAGGCGATATTTAATGTGAATATATATTCATTTTATCATTAATTGTTTTATTTTAATAGTATAATCCGGACATACATACACACAAACTGCCTTTATATATATATTTACCAACCCCTCCGCACGAGCAGGATGTGACACAAGGTCAATTTCTTAAGCGGGGTTTAACAGGTTGAATTAAGAGTTTCCTTCTCCTAGACCGGTTGCCTAACCAAGGTTTAAAGAGCCCAGTCTGCCCTACTATTTACCCATAGCTGGAGGGAGAGTATGATTCATACCTTTCCCAAGGGTATTAGCGCTAAGTGAAATGCAAATTACCATGTAGGATTTGAAATCGGGGCGACGTGTCCATTTCCATTACTTTAACCATTACACCACGCACTTCCTATATATTATATATATTATATATATATATATATATAATATATATATATATATATATAAATATATATATATATATATATTATATATATATATATATATATATATATATATATATATATATATATAATATATATGCCCTTTATATATGTATAGATTTCCGATATCACTGATTAGTTAAAGGGACAATTTTTCCAAGCCGTACCCGTACCAATGCTTCTGTATGGCTACATCACTTGGACCCAAACGAAGCGCTTGGAGAATAAGCTGGGCGAGAAGCTGTACAAAATGCTGCACGCGATATAAACAAATTTTAGAAACAATACCCAACAAGAAAGCAACTGTACGGCCACTTGCCCCTATCGCACAAACCCATCCGCAGTGAGATAAACAAGACATGTTGGACACTACTGGAAAAGCAAGGAACTCATAAGTGTCGTTCTTCTATGAAAATCAGCACATGGACACGCCAGTGTGGACTGTCCAGCAAATACCTACATTGATCTTCTCTGCGCAGATCCTGGATGCTGCGGAGAGGACCTCCCGAGAGCAATGAATGATAGAGATGGTTGGCGAGAGATTGTCAGGGATCCATGATATTTAGCACGACATGGTGCTGAGAGTTAGATCATAGACAGACCCTAACAGGTACTACCACTTGCCCCATAGACGGGATCCTAACAGGTACTACTATTCTGCGTTGAGAGTGGACCAGGCTGTAATAAAATATTAAGGAGTAATTCTACAATCCCAGAGCTCTTAGTATTAGAGCTTCAAATTGATACAGTTTTGTGTCATACCCAGGACACTATTTTTTTTTTTGGGGGGTGGGGTCCTTAATCCTCCCATCAGGGGATGCAGTTCGTTTAATTACAGCCTGGTCCACTCCAACCAGAATAGTAGTACCTGTTAGATCCCGGTCTATGGGGGAGTGGTAGTACCTTTTAGGGTCCTGTCTATGGATCTAATCCTCAGCAGCCATGTCGTGCTAATATCATGGATCCCTTGACAATCTCTCGCCAACCATCTCTATCATTCATTGCCTCTCGAGGTCGTTCCGCAGCATCCAGGATCTGCGGCATAGAAGATCAATGTAGGTATTGCTAGGACAGTCCACACTGGCGTGTCCATGTGCTGATCGTTTCATAGAAGAACGACACTTAATGGTTCCTTGCTTTTCCAGTAGTAGTGATCCAACAGTTCTTGTTATCTCACTCGGATGGTTTGTGCGATAGGGGGCAAAGTTGCCGTACAGTTGCTTTCTTGTTGGGTATTGTTTCTATTAATTTGTTAATATCGCGTGCAGCATTCTTGTACAGTCTCGCCCAGCTTATTCTCCAGCGCTTCTTTGGGTCAAGTGATGTAGCCCATACAGAAGCATTGTACGGGTACGGCTTGGAAAAAGTGTCCGCTTTAAACTAATCAGTGGATATCGGAAATCTATACATATATGTAAAGGGCATATATAATATATATATATATATATATATATATATATATTATAATATATATATTATATATATATATATATATAATATATATATATATATATATCATCAATATATATATATATATATATATATATATATATAGAAGTGCGTGGGTAATGGTTAAAGTAATGGAAAATGGACACGTCGCCCCGATTTCAAATGCCTAACATGGTAATTGCATTCACTTTAGCCGCTTAATACCCTTGGGGAAAGGTATGAATCATACTCTCCCTCAGCTATGGGTAAATAGTAGGGCAGACTGGGCCTCTTTAAACCTTTGGTTAGGCAACCGGTCTAGGAGAAGGAAAAACTCTTAATTCAAACCTGTTAAAACCCCCAGCTTAAGAAATTGACCTTGTAGTCACATCCTGTCGTGCGGAGGGTTGGTAAATATATATATGAAATGGCAGTTGTATGTTATGTATGTCCGGATTAACTCATTAAAATAAAACAATTAATGATAAATGAATATATATTCACATTAAATATCGCCCTGCCCTGCTTTTGTGCCAAATTTATTGTTACATAAACCTATGTACTAAATGGAATGCGCCGACGAACTACTATAAGTTATCAGGAAACAAATTGTTGGTTTGTCACGAAGCAAAATGCGAGTCAGCTCCGTAAACTGTATGGTCGGACCGCAAATCTCCACTTCTTTGCCTGTAATTTCTACTCCTTTTTGTTCAATACTTGTAATCCATTGTTAACCAGTCGTTTTGTCGATTTTCTGACCTTAAAACCCCACAACAACTATGAAGATTTGATTTATATTTCAAAGATATTTAAAAATAAAATATTCCACAGGAAATTGTATTGAAATTCTCTTTAAAATGTCTATCATTTGTAAATCTCAAAAGTAAACAAATCAATTCAACCAGGGTTTTTTTGCGCTCCCACCTCTACCCAGGTGAATGCTGGGTAGCTGCCTTCCATCTGTATAAATGAAGCACTTGTATTAAGGCAGCTCTGGGTAATTCCAAGTCAACTCATCCAGAAAAAAAGTTAAAATTGTCACCCCACCCCCTTAAATCTGTTCTCTTTTTTGTTTACAGCTATGGACTATGTTAAAGTTAAAACAATACCGCAACATTGATCTTTCTGAATTCCAAAAATCGCGGAGTTTGTCGATTTTAGTGAGGGATGTCGCCGAAAAAATGCGTGACTTTTTGTAAATTATTTTTGTCTGTAAAATGAGTTCTAGAAGTTTCCCTACAACTAAAAATTGTGTATAAAAAAAATTGTGACAAGGATCCCTCCCCCCCAAAAATCTCTAACTTTAACATAGTCCACATCTGCGAACAAATTTCAAGAAGATTTGAAAGTGGAGGACATAGCCTGGATGACATGGAATTACCCACTGTCTGTCTGTGTATCGAGATTCACTTCTCATGAAAGGTTTGGGGATCTCAAGGAGAATTTACGAGGTATCACGAAATGTTTTATTCAAACGAAATAAAGTATGAAAGGCTGAGATATTTCTTTCAAGGTGGGGGTAGTCTAGACTGGGAACAGGATGGAAGAAAAAAAGGCAGGAAAAGAAAAAAAAAAATTATACGCAGTAAATCAAGCGACGTTTACGTCTTTATCGGATCACCTAGTACAGTGACACGGTTAATAAGCAGTGTCGATGTCCCAAGGCGGCCTTTGCTAATGTAACCCGCCACCACTGTGTCGATCCTCCTCCATTGCTTCTTTCATCTTCCACCTCCTCCCCTTCCCTTGTGTCAATTGGGCAGAGAGTCAAGATGCAGACTTTCAGTTGCTAACAAGAGCAATCGATTAGCAAGCATGGCGATGCCGGGAACAGAGGAGAATGACAAAAAAAAAAAAAAAAAAGAAGAAAAAAAGATTGAAAAAAGCTCCATCTTCTATACGTTGCCCGTATTTGAAATACAGAAGTGACGCCGCCATGACATCATCATTTAATATATATATATATATGGCCGAATGGAACATACAGAGATTGATTTTTCTCGATTTGTTTAGCCTTACATTATAGGGTATGCCCGCCTAATTGATAATTAATTAATTATTAATTAATTAACTTACCAAAATTTAGAGTACGACTTCAAATTAAGCACATATCCGCCAAAGATTGTCGGCTAAAAAAGCCATATCAAAACACATCGCTTGTGTATTTACTTCTCATATATATATGTATATATGTGTGTGTGTGTGTGTGTGGTAAGGATTAAAGGAAATTGGACAAAAAGCAATAACTCAAACAAGTAGATGTGGGAGATATATTTCGTTCCGCGTTAAGCGAGGACTTCATCAGTCAGTTTACTAAACATAGTACATACATTTGTTTATTTAAGAAAGAGAAGGAATGGGGGGCATTTGGTGATGAATTCAGGAAGAGAGAATAGTTGTGAGGGATTTGGTTGGTCAGAGGACAATCTATCATGGAACATTGAGGGGGGGATAACAAAATCTCCTATGGCCAACGATATAAAATAATGACGCACTCGCCCCATTTCATCTCGTCTCTTCTCCCCTCCCCCACTCAAAGAATCAAAAAAATTCTACCCACACCTACCATAAAACTGATGGCTAATTTTTGGCCCACAATGCTTCAATAAATCTTCTCATACTTTTCCCCACTCTCCATACAATGAATCAAATTTTCGCGACTTGACTTGCAAAAAATATTTTAGAATGGGGGGGGGGCGGGCCCCATCTAAAATTTTTGTTTTTTATCTTTTTTTTTTTTTCAACGCCGATTATATCGATTGCACACCAATTTATCCGATTTGCCTTAAAAAAAAAATGTTTTAAGTTATTTGTTTTCGAGTTTTCAGGGGTGTTCAGTTCCCCGTATAAGTTATCGTAAACGGATCCCAATCGCGAACCGCTGAAAAAAATTTCTTGTAATTTCTTTTCTTTTCTTCAATGCGGTTATTATTGTTTTACCACACCAATCTATCAAGATTGTAAAAAAAAATTCTAAAAAGTTCTTTATTTTTCGAGTTTTCAGGGTGCCTCATTCCCCGTAAAGTTTATTCGTTAAATCAATCCCCCATATCGGAACCGCTCGATAATAAATAATTTGGGTTACTGTTTTTTCTGGGCCACCCTAACTTTGACACATTTGCGCCAGTTTCCTTTCGAGCGGTTCCGATATGGGGGGTCGATTTACTATAAACTTATACGGGAAAATGAGCACCCTGAAAACTCGAAAAAATAAAGAACTTTTTTTGAATTTTTTTTACAGTCTGATAAATTGGTTTGCAATCGATAATAATCCATTTTGAAAGAATGCAAAAAAAAATTTATAAAAACAAAAATTTAAGATGGGGGGGGTCTGAAAGTTTAGCGTCCGCCAAATATTCTTCTATACCAACCAAGAATTTTAAACCAACTTTCTTCCTACCCACACCCAACTTCCCAACAAGTACCCCAACCTCGCCCACGTTATAACCGGAACAAATTCCAATCTTTGATCTCTTCCCACTCACTTTCTCTTCTCTAAATACAAATGATGTATGCCTTTAATAAACTGACTGATGACAAGACCACTTAACGCGGGAAGGAATATGATTCACCTACATCTACGGTGTGTGAGTTATTGCCTTTGTCCATTTCCGTTATCTTAACACATTCTGTCGATTTACTCCAACCCTCCTATCTTCATATATATATATAACTATATATATATTTCATCCACAGACACCGTGTTTCGACTTATCGAGTCTCTTCAGTGTGGCTAGAATTTGTGAGCTACCTACAGCCGGGATAGAAACGCTGATCAGCATTTCAGGCGGACAGTTTAACCGCTCGGCTATCGTCACCCACAGATTGCGGAAGGGGATTTTAACTGATTTAAACCAACCATCTCTATGTATGTAAAGGCCGTTCATAGAGTTGCTCCATCCCTTTTATAGGAGAGCGTTGCGTTTACGGCTGTAGTTGGCGGTCGTCAGCGAAATCCGTTCCAAAGTACTCAACCCCAGGGGATGGGAGCGTATATACTCATCCTCAGACCACGTGTTTTCGAATATATATATACATAATCATAATATATTATATATTTATAATATTATATATGAGTATATATAGAGGCGTGTGTATGATATATGCATATGACACACACACACACACACACACCACACAGCAATATATATATATATATATATATTACTTTGTTTGGGTTAACAATTTTCTATGCGACAATGTGATTTCTAGGCTGCCCTATTCTCTACGGGATTAGTTGTAGAGTTCAGGTTTCTGTATGAGGATCTCAATGCTTAATTTTTTGATAAACAGAGCAAATTTATTTGGGAATAAAAAGCGCCTTAAATACAGGGGTATTCATGATTATGGACCATTTCCACTCGTGCGGTATCTGAGGCCCACAGAGCCTTCGTCAGATCACGTTTTTATTTAAAAAAAAATAAAAAACCTGCAGTCTGACGGATTATCGGTGGACCTCAGGTACCCATTGATGAAAATGGTCCATAATCACGTACCCCTAGGTATTTAAGGCCTTTTTATTCACAAAATAATTGTGACCCTGAAGTTACAGCGCCTCCTGTGACTTTGAAGTCCAGTGCTTCGAAAAAAACATTCTCGACCACACACACACACACACACACCACACATATTATATATATATATATATATATATATATATATATATATATATATGTATGTATGTATGTATGTATATGTTTATAAAAATAGAGGAGCGTATCTTGTACTGATTTCGTTGTTGTTGTTGTTTTTTGTTGTTTGATGATGATGATGATGATGATGATGATGATGATGAAGGAGGAAACCCGCTGAAAGTGAAGAGATTTAATAGTCCAAAATAAATTTGAATAACTCCAAATGACAAGGTAAGGTAGAGCAAAGAAAAAGGCGTCGAACCTCTGAAATGGAGGAACGGCAAAAATGCGCCCATGGATGCCATCCATCATCGACACCTTTATTTTGCCTCAGAAAAATACGACGCCCAAATAACTGTAACCCTACACGTTGCATTTTATAGCTAACAAGAGAAGAAGAGAAAAAGAAAATAAAGATTTAATTTGGCCCGTCTCTTCCGTCGCTGCTTGTTGGTTATTCGATATGAGAATCGTAAGGACCAGTTAGAAGACCTCAATCTGAATGCGTGCCATCACCCACTTGGCTACTGAAACGTTCCAAATAAAACTTGACTTTTCTTTTTTGTTGCAAAAAGTCGATTATCTATATGGAGGGCACGTGGTGTATGCGTTATTCGTCGTAGGAAATTGAATACGACGAAACGAGTTCAAGTAATGGCCGAAGTTGAAGAGTTACATTTCACGAACCACATAATACTTAAAATAAATTTAAGATTAATTTTGTCCCGGTTTTTCTTGTAGCGGCTTTACGATTCATGAGAATCATTGTCATTGGTTTACAGTCTTGGAAGATTAGTTAGTTCTTGTGCCCCTGAAGTTATCAGAGCCTAACCGTGACTGTGAAAGATTCATTGTTCAAAAAACATTCTTCGACCACAACCACACACACACCCACACATATATATATATGTATATAAAGATAAAATCTAATGAGTCAGACGACCTATAAAAGTTTCCGGCTTAAATTGCTCTTTTAGGGCTAAGATCTGACTTACTAGGTACTTGAGCACTTTTACTTATAGCTTAGTCTTCCCCCCCCCCCCCCACCCCCCCTTGGGGGGGGGGGGCGGGGGGGGCGGGGGGGGCCCCCCACCCCAGGGCGCTCTCCCACCTTTTTGGGGGGAGCCCGCGCCCCACCACCCGCTCACCCACCAGCCGCGCCCCCCACACGCCCGCTTCCCCTCCCCCCCATCCGCCCCTCCCCACGCTCATCCGCACACCCCCGGCTCAACCGAAAATGGCCCAACCGAACCGTTTCACACCCTCCCCATCAATATATATCTTATAAATATATATGCAATATTAAAATTGTTTTTCTTTTGGCCAAAATATTGTACTAATAGATTTTGTTGGTACGATTATCTTGGGTCTTTTCTTTTTTCCAAAAAATTTTTCTTCCCGGTTGATGTTTGTAGTATATTTTTTACAATCAAACTATTTGCTGGTTTTTTCTCACCGCGAGGATTTACCAATAAGTTGGTATAAGTATATACAGCAAAATATGCACCCTCGGGTTGCCCAGATTTAAGTTTAAATGTAATTAAAATATTAGACTTAATCAGAAAGGCTAATGAACTGAAGAATGTTAGATAAAAAGATTTGAAACGGATGGGGTATAATCGGAAAATAATACAACTGAAACTTATCTTTCATCACTTCGTTTTCAATGCTTAAATTTCCTAAATTTAACTATTTAGTTAAAATAGGAAGTAAAGAATAAAATTACAGTTATTTCTTCTTGTTAATGAATTTCTTTTAGGATTTATTGAAGAGATTTTTACTCATATTCATTAAGATAAAACCAAACAATTAAATCAATAATAACCAAGCACATATTTATTAAAATCAATTTTTTAATATCAATATGCAAATTAGCTTTACGTTACACTTGAAAACTGGTATTTGTTGTATATATAAATACAATTGCATGGTTATTAGTATTTACGGTGAGGCCAACAGTATTAAAAATGTCAAACGGTTTTATTATTAATTCGCGGTTAAAATAGAATAGAATCCTGGAGAATGTTACGTAAATAAACTAAGGGAATTGTGACTTGAGTAGTAATATAGTTTACGGTACAGACGAAAACACCACAATCTCCATTATAAATAAGAAGATGTTATATATATAGTTCATTCACGGCATTGCAGTCTCGGAAGACTATATAGTTCTTGTGCTCCTGAAGTTTACAGCAGCCTACGGTGACTGTGAAGTCAATGTCGAAAAGCATTCGTTTCACCACAGATGTCGCAGTGAGTCTTCTCTGAGATGTGATGTCAGTGCTTTTTTGCCGCGCTTTTCATCTGGACCTCTTCGCTTAATGGTGTTGCGCCAGGATGGCTTCTGACATTGAACAGTCCGCTACGTTAGAAGACTTCAACTTGAATGTTTCCTCACCCAGTTGGGCCTCTGAGACATTTTTTTTTTTTGTCGAGTTATCTATATGGAGGCACGTGGTTTTACGGTTATCGTCGTAAAGAAATGGATTAGTTTGTTTAATTTTATATATAGTTGAAAGTTTACATTTCAAATTGTTTTATTTTAATCCTTTAATGAATTTTGATGATTTTACTTATTTAGGTACAAACTCCGCTGATATTGGATTTTTAACCCCACCCTCAGCAATATGTTTTCAAAAATCTATTTTTCATCACCCGAAAGCGTTTTTTTATTTTGCTATTAACTTAAATAACTTGAACACTCATATGTGTACGTGAAGATACTTTAAAATTCAATTACACTGGATATGAATACTCACTGAATACACTATTCCACTGACCTTTGGACCAGACTAGTTAAAATCGATCCTTGTTTATAAGAAAACATGAAGAAAACGATGTGCCTGGATGGCTGCTCCCACCGGTCTAAATATGTTTGCTATTGCAAAATTAAAACTAAACGATTCACAGAGCGATAGCTTCAAAGGCGGTGCACATTTTATTTAATGACACCCGGAAGATGGCCGAAATTATTCATCATCTTGGCGCGCATGAGAAACATCTTGTTAGAAAGAAAAACAAAAACGAGAAAAAAAAAAGAAAAATAAGAAAAGAAAAGAAAAGAAAGAAAAGAAAGAGCATTGCAAAGATTTTCAACATTTTTCTCTGATTCCCATCATACCACAACATTACAAATACACACATACAGACACACGACAAACACACACACACACACACACACACACACATACACACACACACACGTCTTCATACACATTACAGACACACACAACACACACACTTTTTACGCGCATACAGACACGCACATGCTTCTCTACACATCACACGTCTTTCACATTTACATAAAGACTCAACACAGGTTTATTCACACACATACACACACGTAGTACATACTCTCGATTAACAAATGTTTTTCACACACACACACCACACACACACACACACACCACATACCACCACACCACACACACAATATATATATATATATATATATATACGATGAAACAAATATTGACACATGCTTCTTTCATACATAACACACACATCCGCAAACAACGATATACACAATTAAAAATGTTAGATACCACATACATAATATATATATATACACACCACAGCACCACACTTCTTCATACACACGCATACACAACACACAACACACACACCACTCTCTCTCTCTCTCTCTCTCTCTCTCTATCTCTCTCTCTCTCTCTCTCTCTCTCCTCTCTCTTCTCTCTGTACGCACATACAGACGCTGCACACATACTTCTTCACACATACAAATACACAACACATTGCCTTCTTCAATTACACACACACTCACGTAGCGCGCATACACTCGATTAATCAAATGTTTTCGACACAACACACACACACACACACACCACATATATTATATAATTACACACGCGCACACACACAGCACACCCACACACACACACAACACAAGCTTCCTCACATTCCTTGCATATTTACTTGCAAAACACGCTCGACGCACATTACTCGATTAAACAAATATAGACACGCATATGTTCTTTTATTAAACACACAAGCACACACCACACACAACACATAACGACACAAAATACAGGCTTATCACACACATACACACAGGTAGGTGGCATACTCTCAATTTAATCTATTGTTCACACACCACACACACATGTTTTATGATATATATCATTTGCATACACAACAATATATACGTATCCGGGGATACGACAAAAAGCAGAATTGACAGAAATATACTAAGATAGAAGAACTTCGAAAAACTAATTTTAAAAAAACAAACCCCCTTGAAAAAAATAAAGACGTAAGATTTGAAGACAGTTCTGTTCATTTGTCCTTTCTTTCGTTTTTTTCGTTCTCTTCTGATAGAAACACACAAAAGGAAACGAAAACCCAGAAGAGAGGCAATTCTTGAGAGGTATTGTCATTGGAAGTTCGCCCGCTAACCCTCGTCTTTTTACTCTCTCTCTCTCTCTCTTCTCTCCTCTCTTTCTCACACACACATAACACACACACACAGACACACACACACACACACACACACACATACATTCACCTCACCACACTCCTTTGTCATGAAAAAATGGACTATCTTTCGTCTCTTTGGCGACACAACCACTCACTCACTAACCCAGTCTTCCTCTCTCCCCTCTTTATCATTATCTCTCT
>CM042181.1:28157784-28167784 GCA_023376005.1 Doryteuthis pealeii
AAAAGAGAGAGATACCTACCTCCTTAACCACCGACCGGGGGTAGCCGTTCTATTTTTTTACTAAAAGTAACCTTCAAATACCTTTTCGCCTGTCGGCTGGGGCTTAGAATACAACGACTGCACTCTGCCTGAGGGGTAAAGATCCCCCAATGGGGCCACTGTTGCCGTGGGTGGCGACCCTGATGCTTAAGGATGGAGCCCAGGTGGGTGAGCAGTTCAATGACATGCATAACTCCACTTTTGGCTATCTTCTTTGGGCTAGACGGCGGTCGGAGAGGCCTCACGATCAATCGGTGTCTCGTCAAGCCCTAGCACTTATGATTTCCAACCCCTATTGCCTTAGGCAAGCCCAACCCTTTTATTATATGTGTGATAGAAACGGTGACTGAGGGTACATGTCTGGGAATAACGTTAAACTCTATCTGATGGTGAGGTTCCAGGTTTGGAGGTTTTGTGGATGTGGAGGCCCCATTCATCACCTTGCTTCTGTCAACTCTGACGGCTGGTAGTACCTGTTAGGGTCCATCTATGGTTAAATAGAAAATGTATTTATAAATGTATTATCATTAATTGTTTATTCAAAACTTTAATCGGCCATTAAATGACCCACTGAGTTGATATGCGTAAAACAACCAAACAAAATACCTTTTTCTGACCTCGACGAGGCATTGATGTACGATGTATATATTTTTTATTTCATTATTTGCCCGTCTATCTCTTCACTGATTATTTGTTTGGTCTTTCTGGCTGATTGATTTAACTTTCCTTCGCCAATCTTCTCTGACTCACATCAACTTCGCATCTTAACCTCTCTTCTTTTTCTTTCTTCTTACCTTCTCCCAAAGAAATTTCCTCTGCGTTATCGAAGGTAATCGCACTATCCCAAGCAAGCGCTAAATCTGTCCGCTAGCTTGTAAAGAGCTGGAAACACGTCTTTAATCAATTTGTTCCCTCTTTTTTTCTCTGCTGTTCGTTTGGGAATGTTTGCGCATGACGAGAAAAAGAAAAGAAAAATTTGGAGGAAGAGAAAGGATTAATGTAGATATTGTCTGTGTACTATTACTATACTTTATTTATTTGTTTTATATTTTTGCTGAACGATTCGTGTTTTTTTGTCGTCGATGTCCGCTGAAAATCTTCGTCGTCTTTTCGTGATTTATATCTCATGTGTTTTCTGTTATGGACACTTTTTTGTTAGGGCATCTGGCATAATACTTATTACATTTACTTTCTGTCTATCTATCTCAGTAGGTTGAATCTATCTATCTATCTATCTATCTCTCAGTATGTTCAAAATCTATCTATCTATCTATTATCTATCTCAGTATGTTGGATCTATTATTCTATTATTATCTATTTTTCAGTATGTTGGATCTATCTATCTATCTATCTATCTATCTATCTCAGTATGTTGAAATCTTATCTTCTATCTATCTTATATGTTCAAATTATCTATCTATCTTATCTTAAATGTTCAAATCTATCTATTTCCTCTAATTCTTCTATTCTATCTAGCTACTTGAAAATATATATCATCTAAGTCTTTAAAATCTATCTTATCTATCTATCTATTCTATCTATGCTACTTATCTGTTCCAATCTATCTATCCATACTACTACACATCTATGCTATCAGCTAGCTATGAAAATATCTATCCATCTCAGTCTCTTAAATCCATCTATCTATCTACATCTATCTATGCTAATATATACTATCGACTAGCTATGCATATATCTCAATATTTCATACTATTAAAGTTTAGGATAATTTATCGTAACTATTACTTATCCATATTACATACGAATTGTGTGATGAACATTATTCAAGATAAAGAACGTAAAGTCGTTTTTATCAAAGTTTAGGATAATTATTGATCGGTTGGGGGAGACTAGGTCGGTTCGATACCGACTCCCGTTAACTCAGCGCCTGGGTAGCTCTGCTTGAGTATGAGCTTTAATGGAGGAATTGATAGTAGTGTGTTGCTGCAGTTCAGAACGCAAAAAAAACAAAAATCTTCCTGAGTAAAAAGCTGAACTATTTTTTGTCGGACTCGGGAACCTTCTTTTCGAACTCGGGAACTTCTTGTCGTAATCGGACAATTGGACCACATGGCCTAGTGGATAAGTAGTTAGGTTAAGACAGTTCTAAGTGAACGTTATCTCTGGATTACGGGTTCAATCCTGAGTAGAGGCAGTAACATAGACAATAATTAACACAACTCCTACGCCAGCTATGGTTTGCGGAATGGAACAGGATACCCCCGTGGACTGAATAAAGGTTAGTTCGAAGTTCCGTGATGACTCCGATTACGACAAGTTAGTTCCCGAGTTCAAAAGAAGTTCCGTGTCCGAAAGGTTTCCCGAGTCCGAGAATGTTCCCGAGTCGACAGAAATACCTGAAGAAGGCCGGAGGGCATATCGGCCGAAATGTTCTAACAAATAACAATGAAGATGGGAACATAGTCCGAATAAGCAGATAATACTAATTATCAGGCCTCATCTCAAACATTCAGAGAATGGTTGACATGCCGAAATCCAACCAACAACAAAACAACAACATTTTTGGATCTTATACTGAACTCGGAATTGGGAAGGCGAACTGATCCCTTGTTATTAAACCCGGTGTCACTTTTAAGAGAAATATCCCATAAAAAGCGTGTGTTCGTATGTGCAGTCAGTGATATCATGCACATGTATGCAAAAGTAACATTTGTGCTTTCTGTACACATAAGAGCGTTGCTCGGAGGCACGGTGTGTTGGAAATTATATGAGACGAACTGAGAGAGTTGAACATGTGTGTTCACTGTAACATTTCTTAATCAAACATTGCAACGAACCGTCGACCTAAAGTGAAATAAGGGACCTAAGGAGATTCATCATCTGGATGCAGATTGTGTGGACACACACACACAACATACATTTAAGCACACATACACATACAGTTGTTTGTGTATGTGTGTGTGTGAGAGAGAGAGAGAAGAGAGAGGAGCGAGAGAAGAGAAGAGAGAGAGAGAGAGAGATAAGGGTGATCAGCAAATAACAAGCTAACAGGGAGAGTCACATGGACAATGACGCATACAACACATATATCGAGTAAATGTAAAGGAGGCGTGTGGTCTAATGGTAGAGTCATAGGAAATAACTCGTCAACGCGAGTTCAATTCCTGAGACGAGGCTGTTGGTATTTCACATGGCTAATACACATGGGTAGGTGTATGAATCCAATTCTCCTCCATCTATGGTAAATAGCAGGGCAGACTGGACTCTTTAACATGGCTAGGAAAGTCTAGGAAGGGAAAACTCTGAATTCAAACCTGTTAAATTCCACTTAAGAAATTGACCTTGTGTCGCTCTACTCATGCGGAGGGGTTGGTAATATATATATCGGTAAATGTAACAAACTAGGAGGAATGAAGGGAGCCTCTATATACATATGTGAATAGACACTCAAAATATCCACAAACACACATACATTTACACACATTGTGTGTGTGTTGTGTGTGTGTGTGTGTGAGAGAGAGTGAGAGAGAGAGCGAGAGAGAGAGAGAGAGGAGAGGAGAGTAGAGAGAGAGATGAGAGTGATCAGCAATAAAAAGCTAAAGGAGAGTCATGGACAATGCGGCATATTCCACAATATCGGTAAATGTAAACAACTCGAGAGGAGATGAAGAAGTGACTCTCTCTTCTCTCTCTTCTCTCTCCTCTCTCTCTTTCTCTCTATATATTATTATATTATATATATATTATTATATATATATTTTGTGTGTGTGTGGTGTGTGTAAAGAGACCTACAAAGCCACTGGACGTTCGTAGACATATTATCAATGAGACTCAGCTGTGTATTTGTGCTCAAAATTCGAAAATATAAACATATCTTTTTTGTTGTTGTTCTTTTTTGTGGATGCAAATTCTGATCTTGATGAATTGTGTATCACTCTCTCAAACGGGTGCAGTGCAAAATCAATATGTCGGCGGTTCTCGGTTCCATGCGCACTTTATGGACATAAACGTCGAAAGAACCAATGGGATTTCAGGCTTAACGGTCGATTAAGATGATTAATCAATGAGAAAGAAGGAACAGTCGAATAAAGAACGTTTAGGTGTGGAGAGCTTAACAGGGTAATATAGTTTCATGCCCTTAGGTTTTATGGCTCACGGAGAACTTATTTTATAAGTACTAGGCAGAAATATAGACGATTTCATTAATGATATACACCTCTTAATCATTATATTTTTAATAGATATATAATAAGGCGCCCGGGGCGTCCTAATGTCGGTATCAGCCAAACAGTGAGGGAGTCTAACCCTTTTCACTAGCGACGAGCAAGGAGATTATTTAGCATTGAGGTGGAGCGCCACATCTCCATTAGTCTCCTTTACCTTACGCACATATCCCTGTACTACTCATACGCTGAGTTGGTGAGGGTCGTATCGAACTAGGAACCTTCTGATCTTAGCCGAACGCTCTAACGACTGAGCTTTTATATTATATTATATAATAATTATATATTATATATATATATAAGAAATGAATATAAAGTAACCTACTCGAGTTTCATCATCTGAACGTCAGGGTTACATCCGCTGAATTAATCGAGTTTTCGATTAATATCAGTTGATACGAAATCTCGATTAATTCAGCGTGTACCCTGACGATTCAGATGATGAAACTCGAGTAGGTTACTTTATATCATTTTCTTTAAAAAAAAATTTTGCTCTACATTGTATTGAGCCTTTGTTCTTGTTTTTTTACGGTCCTAACCCTGATCCTTTGTGCTCCCAACGATCGTACCCGTACCCACCGGTAAGCCTCTACTCATACATAAATATATTTTATATTATACATGTGTGTGTGTGTGCTTGGGTGTGGACGTCGGGTGTGCATTGTTTTAAAATTCAGAGTTTCCTTCCCTGACTGGTTGCCAAACAAAAAGCTAGATAGTCCAGTCTTTCTACTAGTTACACATAGCTGGAAGAAAATTGAAGGATTAATTCATTTCCAAGGTTATTAGTGCAATGTAACCAGTCTCGTAGAGGATTTGAACTCTGGTCTCCGTGTGTGTGTGTGTGTGTGTGTGGGTTGTTGTGTGGTGTGTTTGCGTGTTGTGCGTGTGTGTGAACAGAAAAATTGATACAATCATGAATAAATTTATTAACTTTATAAAATCCGGACCATTTTCAGCCTTAGGCAATTTTCGGCAAAATGTTTAAGTAAAATGCAATTTCAACCTTAATAACCATTTCGCCGCGAAAATTAAAATGGCCGTCGATTTTGATGAGATCGAACGATTTTAAATGACATTTCATTCACTTATGAGAACTGATCAGTATGTAAGATTTTCAGAATTAAAAATGATTTTTAACTTTTTTTTTCCAGAGATATTTTTTTAAGGTGTAAGTCAGGCTTTTAAAATCTAATTTGTGCATTTTGTGCAAAATAAGTTTTCCGGTATTTTTCACTTTTCAAATTCCTAGCAAATAAGACAATTAAGTAATCTCCCTTGACTTTCACTTTGAACTAAGCCAGTAGCTATTTTGAAAGTGCGAAATATACAAATCTTAGAACTTTTTCGAAACAATACAACTGCATGCTTTAAAACAAAAATATCATAAGATATGTTCTTAATAACAATTAAGTTCATTTCAGATAATTTTATGCTAGGAATTTATCCAACTGACTTTTCAATTTGAAACCAGACGGTAGCCTTTTTGAATGTGTCGTGAAAATATACAAATCTTAGAATCGTTTAAAAAACTATATAACTGCATGCTTTAACATAAAACTATCATAAATGTCTTCTTATAACAATTAAGTTAATTTCAGATAATTTTATGCTAAGAATTTATCCAACTGACTTTCACTTTGAAACAAGACGGTAGCCATTTTGAATGTGTCCGTGCAAAATATACAAATCTTAGAATCGTTTTGAAATCAATACACTGCATGCTTTAAAACAAAAATATCATAAAATGTGTTCTTAATAACAATTAAGTTCATTTCAGATAATGCGCAACACACAATTTTTATGCTGGGAATTTTAACAACTAAGGTGAAAATTACCAGTTTTCCCAGGTTAAAGATTTACTATACTCGGATTACAGAGGAAGATGTGAGGATACAGCGGCCGAGGCATTGTGTTTATACATACCACAATAAAGATAAAGACAGCTGTCAGAAAAATTAAAAAGTAATTTTTCCATTATTCATGGAGGTGTTGCGGTCTTGTATAAGGTATGGAGACGCGTTGTGTAATGGTTATCATCAAAATAAATTGACTAATAAACAGTATATGCACACACACAGCACACACAAACATATATATATACTATATATTATATATATATATAATATATTCAAACTTTTGGTAAATCCTCGCCGTGAGAAAAAAACAGCAAATAGTTTGATTGTAAAAATATACTATCAAACATCACCCGGGAGAAAAGATTTTTGGGAGATAGAAGACAAGATAATCGTACCAACCAAAAATAATCTATTGGTACAATATTTGGCCAAAAGAAAAACAATTTATATATATATATATATATATATATAATTATATATATATTATATGGAGAATATTGCTTCAATTAAGCCATATTCTCCCAAATATTGGTCGGCTGAAATAGCCTATCAAAACATCGTCTGTTTGTTTACTTCTCATATATATATATATATATATATATATATAATATAATATATATATATTTATAATTCATACAAAACCGCAGGAAACTAAAGCTAATAAGTAAAAAGTGCTCAATCTAAGTAGAGCAATAAGAGCGGATCTTAGCCTGAAGAGTACTAAGCGAAACTTTTATAGTTTTATCTGACTCATTAGGGTTTATATATAATATATCTATAATATATATATATAAGGTGTGAAAAGTATCGAGATTTTCAGTACTTTTTGACACACTTTGTTTCCGATTTAACGTTCATTCATTCTTCGTTTCTATCTTGGTAAATACGCTTTCAAATCTCTACCTTTTGATACACCTTGAATTCTGGAAAAAATAACGTTACATTTATTGTTCATTCTATCTTGGTAAATACAGCTTCAATCTCGATACTTTTTGACACACACACACACACAAACACACCACACACAAACACAAACAAACTTATATATATTATATTATATATTATATATATATATATATGCTGTTTTTATATACCCTCTACACCAAAGCTAAATCAATAAATAATTTTAAACTGTTTTACTTATAAACACTCTTACGCCTCAATAACCCATATTTATTAAACAACCATAGTAAATAAATACCACAAATCGATTCGCATCTTTCATTTTAACACTCAGAAAAAAACAATTTCCGGTGAAATTCAAAAAACACTAAACAGCGTCTCCCTTACGAAACTCTTATTCAATGAACACACGTGTAATCGGCTCAATTAATCGGTACCTCGATTATTCGGTGGAATTTAACTGAAGATCCTTATGGTGAAACTCGGTAGGTTTATATTGTATCATTTTCTTTAATATATATTATAACACAGTTATATTTACTTATGCTAGTCTTACTGCCAGCAAAAGTTGTAATAAAAATTTCTATGATAATATTTAAAAATTTTATTTCCCTTGCAGAACTCACTGAGTAAAAACTAATAACATGCATCTTATTATTTTTTTCTATGTATTTCATACATGTTTCTTTTCTTTGAGATATGTGTCGCTAGAACACACAGACAGCAGTGATAACGCTACAACGCTGCAAATGCAAGATTGTTTCTATGCCTTTTAGTATTTGCATGAACATGTCACTGTTTTCAGCTGATATAATGATATTCGAAACAAGCGCATTTAGTTAGTGTAATCCTCCTGGCAGTACTTGCTGTAATGGGCTGAAGATAGATTTTCTCAGCGTCCCTTAGGTTTCTGATTTATGTTGGATGCATTGGGGCATTAAAAAAAGAATTGCAGACACGAAATCATTCCAAATTGGCGGGAAGTATCCTTGGCAACGCGCTATTTTAAACTGGAAGTTGCTGGACTATTTCTTTTCGTTGCATGAGTTATTCATTATTAATTGATCTTTCTCTTCAATAAAAGACTCCCTTTTTATTATTATAAGTTTTGGCATAAGCCATCTCCTAATCGCTTCCATCACAGTATTTTTATCAACGTATTGTGTTTTATTTCAACTTGGCAATCAACTTCCGCCAGTTGTCGCATTTTTGTAAATCTTGTCAGGATCTAACTTTCGTTTTTGTCGTGTGCGTGCCATTTTAATTCCTTCCTTTTTGGTATCAAATTCCAAGTTAATTTCTATTCCACATCAGAGTAAGTCAACCATGTTTTAATTTGGTCTTCGAGATCGGCACGTATTCTCTCTCTCTCTCTTTCTCTTCTTTCTCTCTCTCACCGTCTTTCTCCTTTTCTCTCATATCCTTTCTCTCTCTCTCATTCCTCTCTATTTTATACTCTCTCTCGTGTCATTCTCTTTCTCCCTCTCTCTTATTTTCAGCCTCTCTGCTAATGTTTCTCTGTGTCGTGGTGTGTCCTTGTTGCGTGTGCGTGCCGTGCGTGGAGTGTGTATATAATTTGCGTAGTTGTGTGCGTGTGTTGTGATGCGTGCGTGCGTATGTGTGTATGTATGTGTTTACCGTGTGTGTGTGTGTGCGTGTGCGATGCCGTGCATGCGTGTGCGCGTGTGGGCTTGTTAATGTGTGTGTGTGTGTCTGGTGCGTGAGTGGTGTGTGTATCATGCGGCGTGTGTGCATGTCTCAATCAAGAGTGTAAGTCAAGCCAAGTGTTCTAAAACTGAATTTTTATCAGTATAATGAATTTTAATTTTCTTTTATTTCGGCTCATGGCTAGGGGCGGATCTTCTTAGTTATCAACGGATGAAGGAAAGAAAGATGAAAATCACATGAAGAAGAAGCAGAAGAAGAAGAAGAAGAGAAGAAGAAGAAGAAGAAGAAGAAAGAAGAAGAAAGAAGAAGAAGAGAAGAAATAAATTAGTTCAAAGTAAGAAGAGATAGAAGGAAATACTCGAATGAAGAGTAAGAAGAGAAGAAGAGAAGAAGAAAAAGAAAAAGAAGAAGAAGAAGAAAAATAAAATGAGTTCAAAAGTAGAAGACGAGATAGAATGAAATACTCGAATAAAGAAGAAGAATGATGATGATAATAAGAAGAAGAAGAAGAAGAAGAAGAAGAAGAAGAAGAAGAAGAAGAAGAAGCGAAGAAACCACAACACAAACAACAAAACAGAGAGAAACAGAACCAGAAGATAAATAAAAAAGAAGTACCTCGGAAGAGAAGAAATGAATAAGAAGTTCGAAAGCTGAAGAGGAGGAAAGATAATGAAAAGATTCAATGAAGAAGAGAAAGAAGAAGAAAAGAAGAAGAAGATAGAAGAGAAGAAGAAGAAAGAAGAAGAAGAAATTCGAAAAGAAAGAAAATGAGAAGTTTGAGGGGGAAGAGGACGAAAAGATCGAATGAAAAGAAGAAGAAGAAGAAGAGAGAATTTGAAAAGCAAAGTATCATTCTTAATCTGTTCATAACGATCTCTAAATCTATTAGGTTTTCTGTCTTTCCGTCTCTTTGTATCGACTGTATATTGCAAAGGATAATACATTTCATTGTCTGAAATCCTCATTCCGTCATTTTCATTTTTTCTCTTTTCTTCCAACCTGTCACTGGGGTATAGAAACACCGACTGCATCTTCTGCAGAGGGATACTCCCCTCCCATGGGAATACTTGTGGGTCGTGGTGGCGACACGTGTTACTTAAATATGACCCTAGTAATTGAGATGTCACTGACATGCAACAACGGCTGGTCACGTCAAAACTTAGCACCTATATGATTGTCCAACCTATGCTCTCATGACAAACCCTAACCCTTTTTATCATATACATATTTCCCAACCCGCACGAGCAGGATGCGACACAGGGTCAATTTCTTGAGGCGGAGCTTAACAGGTTTGAATTCAGAGTTTTCCTTCTTCACCTAGACTGGTTCCTAGCCAGGGTTAAAGGG
>CM042181.1:28180284-28187784 GCA_023376005.1 Doryteuthis pealeii
TAAAATTATCTGAAATTAACTTAATTGTTATTAAGAAGACATTTTATGATAGTTTTATGTTAAAGCATGCAGTTATATAGTTTTTTAAACGATTCTAAGATTTGTATATTTTGCACGGACACATTCAAAATGGCTACCGTCTTGTTTCAAATTGAAAATCAGTTGGATAAATTCCTAGCATAAAATTATCTGAAATGAACTTAATTGTTATTAAGAACATATTTATGATATTTTTATGTTAAAGCATGCAGTTGTATTGTTTTCGAAAAAGTTTCTAAGATTTGTATATTTCGCACTTTCAAAATAGCTACTGGCTTAGTTCAAAGTGAAAGTCAAGGGAGATTACTCTAATTGTCTTATTTGCTAGGAATTTTGAAAAGGTGAAAATTACCGGAAAACTTATTTTGCACAAATTGCACAAATTAGATTTTAAAGCCTGACTTACACCTTAAAAAATATCTCTGGAAAAAAAGTTAAAAATCATTTTTAATTCTGAAAATCTTTACATACTGATCAGGTTCTCATAAGTGAATGAAATGTCATTAAAATCGTTCGATTCTCATCAAAATCGAACGGCCATTTTAATTTTCGCGTGCCGAATTGGTTATTAAGGTTGAAATTGATTTTACTTAAACATTTTGCCGAAAATTGCCTAAGGCTGAAAATGGTCCGGATTTTTATAAAGTTAATAAAATTTATTCATGATTGTATCAATTTTTCTGTTCACACACACGCACACACACGCAAACACACACACACACACACACACACACACACACACACACACACGGAGACCAGAGTTCAAATCCTCTACGAGACTGGTTACATTGCACTAATAACTTGGAAATGGAATATTAATCCTTCAATTTTCTTCCAGCTATGTGTAACTAGTAGAAAAGACTGGACTATCTAGCTTTTGTTTGGCAACCAGTCAAGGAGAAGGAAAACTCTGAATTTAAAACAATGCACACCGACGTCCACACCCAAGCACACACACACACATGTATATATATTATATATTATTTATGTATGAGTAGAGGCTTACCGGTGGGTACGGGTACGATCGTTGGGAGCACAGAGGATCCAGGGGTTAAGACCGTGAAAAAACAAATACAAAGTGCTCAATACAATGTAGAGCAATTTTTTTAAAGAAATGGATATAAAGAACCTACTCGAGTTTCATCATCTGAATCGTCAGGGTTACATTCGCTGAATTAATCGAGATTTCGTATCAACTGATATTAATCGAAAACTCGATTAATTCAGCGGATGTAACCCTGACGGTTCAGATGATGAAACTCGAGTAGGTTACTTTATATTCATTTCTTTATATATATATATATATATTAATATATATATATATATATATATATATTAAAAGCTCAGTCGTTAGAGCGTTCGGCTAAGAGTCAGAAGGTTCCTAGTTCGATACCGACCCTCACCAACTCAGCGTATGAGTAGTACAGGGATATGTGCGGTAAGGTAAGGAGCTAATGGTAGATGTGGCGCTCCACCTCAGATGCTAAATAATCTCCTTGGTCTATCGCTAGTGAAAAGGGGTTAGACTCCCTCACTGTTTGGCTGATACCGACATTAGGACGCCCCGGCGCCTTATTATATATCTATTATAAATATAATGATTAAGAGTGTATATCATTAATGAAATCGTCTATATTTTCTGCCTAGTACTTATAAAATAAGTCTCCGTGAGCCATAAAACCTAAGGGCATGAAACTATATTACCCTGTTAAGCTTCTCCACACCTAAACGTTCTTTATTCGACTGTTCCTTCTTTCTCATTGATTAATCATCTTAATCCGATCCGTTAAGCCTGAAAATCCCATTGGGTTTCTTTCGACCGTTTATGTCCATAAAGTGCGCATGGAAAGCGAGAACCGCCGACATTATTGATTTTGCACTGCACCCGTTTGAGAGAGTGATACACAATTCATCAAGATCAGAATTTGCATCCACAAAAAAGAACAACAACAAAAAGATATTTGTTTATATTTTCGAAGAAATGGTTTTGAGCACAAATACACAGCTGAGTCATTGATAATATGTCTACGAACGTCCAGGTGGCTTTGTAGGTCTCTTTACACACACACACACACACACATAAATATATATATATATATATATATATATATATATATATATATATAGAGAGAGAGAGAGAGAGAGAGAGAGAGGAGAGAGAGTCACTTCTTCATCTCCTCTCAGTGTGTTTACATTTACTCGATATATGTGAATATGCGTCATTGTCCATGTGACTCTCCCTGTTAGCTTGTTTATTTGCTGATCACTCTCATCTCTCTCTCTCTCTCTCTCTCTCTCTCTCTCTCTCTCTCTCTCTCTCTCACTCTCTCTCACACACACCACACACACACACACACAATGTGTGTAAATGTATGTGTGTGTTTGTGTGTATATTTTGTAGGTCTATTCACATATGTATATAGAGGCTCCTCTTCATCTCCTCTTAGTTTGTTTACATTTACTCGATATATATATTTACCAACCCCTCCGCATGAGTAGGATGCGACACAAGGTCAATTTCTTAAGTGGAATTTAACAGGTTTGAATTCAGAGTTTTCCCTTTCCTAGACTTTCCCTAGCCATGGTTAAAGAGTCCAGTCTGCCCTGCTATTTACCCATAGATGGAGGGAGAATTGGATTCATACCTTACCCATGTGTATTAGGGCCATGTGAAATACCAACAGCCTCGTCCAGGAATTGAACTCGCGTTGACGAGTCTATTTCCTATGACTCTAACCATTAGACCACACGCCTCCTTTACATTTACTCGATATATGTGTGTATGCGTCATTGTCCATGTGACTCTCCCTGTTAGCTTGTTTATTTGCTGATCACCCTTATCTCTCTCTCTTTCTCTCTCTCTCTCTCTCTCGCTCTCTCTCTCTCTCTCTCTCTCTCTCACACACACCACATACACAAACACACTGTATGTGTATGTGTGTGTAAATGTATGTGTGTGTGTGTGTGTCCACACAATCTGCATCCAGATGATGAATCGTCCTTATGTCCCTTATTGTCACTTTAGGTCGACGGTTCGTTGCAATGTTTGATTAAGAAATGTTACAGTGAACACACATGTCAACTCTCTCAGTTCGTCTCATATAATTTCCACACACCGTGCCTCCGAGCACGCTCTTATGTGTACAGAAAGCACAAATGTTCCACTTTTGCATACATGTGCATATATCCACTGACTGCACATACGAACACACGCTTTTTTATGTGGATATTTCTCTTAAAAGTGACACCGGGTTATAATAACAAGGGATCAGTTCGCCTTCCCAATTCCGGAGTTTCAGTATAAGATCCAAGAAATGTGTAGTTGGTTTGTTGGTTGGTTGGATTTTACGGCATGTCAACCATTTCTCTGAATGTTTGAGATGAGGCCTGATAATTAGTATTATCTGCGTTATTCGGACTATTGTTCCCATCTTCATTGTTATTTGTAGAACATTTCGGCCGATATGCCCTCCGGCCTTCTTCAGGTATTTCTTGTCGGACTCGGGAACATTCTCGGACTCGGGAACCTTTTCGGACACGGGAACCTTCTTTTTGAACTCGGGAACTAACTTGTCGTAATCGGGAGTCATCACGGAACTTCGAACTTAACCCTTTATTCAGTCCACGGGGGTATCCTGTTCTCATTCCGCAAACCATAGCTGGCGTAGGAGTTGTGTTAATTATTGTTCTATGTTACTGCCTCTACTCAGGATTGAACCCGTAATCCAGAGATAACTGTCACTTAGAACTGTCTTAACCTAACTACCTTATCCACTAGGCCATGTGTCCAATTGTCCGATTACGACAAGAAAGTTCCCGAGTTCGAAAAGAAGGTTCCCGAGTCCGACAAGAAATAGTTCAGGCTTTTTACTCAGGAAGATTTTTGTTTTTTTGCGTCTGAACTGCAGCAACACACCTACTATCAATTCCTCCCATTAAAGCTCATACTCAAGCAGAGCTACCCAGGCGCTGAGTTAACGGGAGTCGGTATCGAACCCGGAACCTAGTCTCCCCCAACCGATCAATAATTATCCTAAACTTTGATAAAAACGACTTTACGTTCTTTATCTTGAATAATGTTCATCACACAATTCGTATGTAATATGGATAAGTAATAGTTACGAATAATTATCCTAGACTTTAATAGTATGAATATATTGAGATATATGCATAGCTAAGTCGATAGTTATATATTAGCATAGATAGATAGATAGATAGATAGATGGATTTTAAGAGACTGAGATGGATAGATATTTTCATAGCTAGCTAGATAGATAGATGTATTAGTATGGATAGATAGATTGGAACAGATTAAGATAGATAGATAGATAGATAGATAGATAGATAGATTTTAAGAGACTGAGATGGATATATATTTTCATAGCTAGCTAGATAGATAGATAGATTAGTATGGATAGATAGATTTGAACAGATTAAGATAGATAGATAGATAGATTTGAACATATTAAGATAGATAGATAGATAGATTTCAACATACTGAGATAGATAGATAGATAGATAGATAGATTCCAACATACTGAGATAGATAGATAGATAGATAGATAGATAGATTCCAACATACTGAGATAGATAGATAGATAGATAGATAGATTTGAACATACTGAGATAGATAGATAGATAGATAGATTTCAACCTACTGAGATAGATAGACAGAAAGTAAATGTAATAAGTATTATGCCAGATGCCTAACAAAAAGTGTCCATAACAGAAAACACATGAGATATAAATCACGAAAAGACGACCGAAGATTTTCAGCGGACATCGAGCGACAAAAACACGAATCGTTCAGCAAAAATATAAACAAATAAATAAAGATAGGTAATAGTTACACAAGACAATATCTACATTTAATCCTTTCTCTTTCCTCCATTTTTCTTTTTTCTCGGTCATGCGCAAACATTCCCCAAACAACAGCAGGAGAAAGAAAAAGGAGGGACAAATTTGATAAAGACGGTGTTTGCCAGCTTCTTTACAAGCTAGTCGGGACAGATTTAGCGCTCTGTTGGGAATAGGCGATTGCCTTTACGATAAGGAGAGAGAAATTTCTTTGGAGAAGGTGAAGGAAGAAGAGAGAAAAGAAGAGAGGTTAAAGATGGCGGATGTGATGTGAGTCAGAGAGAGATTGGGCGAAGGAAAGTTAAATCAATCAGCCCAGAAAGACCAAACAAATAATTCAGTGAAGAGATAGACGAGGCAAATAATGAAATAAAAGAATTATATACATCGTACAATCAAGCTCGTCGAAGTCAGAAAAGGTATTTTTGGTTTGGTTTGTTTTACGGCATATCAACCTCAGTGGGTCATTTAATGCCGATAAAGTTTTGAAATAAATCAATTCTTAATGGATAATACAATTTTTTTATAAATACATTTTTCTATTTAACCCATAGATGGGACCCTAACAGGTACTACCACTCCGGGTCAGAGTGGACCAGGAAGCAATGGTGATGAATGGGGTGCTCCACATTCCACAAACCTCCAAAACTGGAACCTCACCATCAGATAGAGTTTAACGTTATTCCCAGGACATGTAGACCCTCAGTCACCGCTTTCTATCACACATATAATAAAAAGGGGTTGGGGCTTGCCATAAGGGCAATAGGGTTGGGAAAATCATATAGGTGCTAGGGCTTGACGAGACCAGCCGATTGATCGGAGGGGGCCTCTCCGACCGCCCGTCTAGCCCAAGATAGGGCCAAAGTGGAGTATTGCATGTCATGAACTGCTCACCCACCTGGGCTCCATCCTTAAGCATCACGGGTCGCCACCCACGGCCAACAGGTGGCCCCATTGGGGGAGTCTTACCCCTCTGCAGAGGTGCAGTCGGTGTATTCTAATGCCCCAGCCGACAGGGCGGAAAAGGTATTTTTGAAATTGGTTACTTTAGGTAAAAAAATAGAAGCGGCTACCCCGTGTCGGCTGGGTTAAGGAGGGTAGGGTAAAATACCTAGTGTATTGATTTGTTTACTTTTGAGATTCACAAATTCTGAACATTTTTAAGTATAATTTCAATGGCATTTCTATGTATATTTTAATTTCTAGATATCTTCCATATAAAAAAGCCTCCCCAGGTATTTTTTTTATCGAAAAGTAAATGTAAATATTTTATCCCCCTTTAAAAATAAAATATATATATATATATATTATATATATGTGTGTGTGTGTGTGTGTGTGTGTGTGTGTGTGTTATTTTGGAAAAGGTGACTTACCGGTGAAGATGGTCACAATGGTTAGTTGATGCAAAATTCAGAAAGGTAAGTCAGCGATATAACAAATAAAAAGTGCTCAATACGTTAGTAGAGCCAATTTATTGTAATACAGGTACAAGTGATAATCTATTCGAGTTTCACCATAAGGATCTTCAGGTTTAAATCCACTGGATTAATCAAGATATTTATTAATTGCAGTCGATTAGACGTGTGAAAGACACACACTGTACCTGTATTACAATATATATATATATATATATATATATATATATATATATATATATATATATATATATATTATCATGAGGATTGTGTGTTTTTCTAAATGTAACCCAAACTATATTACTACTCAAGTTACAATTCCCTTGATTATTTACGTCATATTCTCCTCAATTATTAATAGAATTGTTTTACATTATTATTACTGCTGACCACACTACATACCTACATGTTTACAACTTGTAATTGTATTTATATATTCGCCAAAATAGCGGTTTACAGTTAATTTGCATATTGACGTTTAAAATTTGATTTTAATAAACATGTGCTTAGTATTATTGATTTCTAAATGTTTGGTTTTATCTTAATGAATATGAGCAAAAATCTCGTGGATAAATCTTAAAAGAAATCCGTTGACCAGAAGAAATAACTGTAATTTTATTCTTTGCTTCCTATTCTAACTAAATAGTTTAATTAGGAAAATTTAGCAATGAAAGGCGGGAGTAATGGAAGAATAAGTTTCAGTTGTCTTATATTTTGATAATACTCACATCTCTTTCAAATCTTATTATCTGCATTCTTATTTAGTTTCATTAACATTTTTAATTTAATATAATATTTCATTATATTAAAACTTAAATACTTGCATCTGGCGGGTGTATATTTTTGCCTGTGTACTTAATTTCCTTTAAAAGATTCGGTTATTGGCTAAATATTTGAAAATGATAGTTTTATCAATACTGAGACTTTTCTGCGTGCAATCCGTTTCACTTAAATGCACTGTAGAGACCAGTATCAAAACCCGCTAATTTGTATATATATACACACACACACACATATATATATATATATATATATATATATATATATATATATATGTGTGTGTGTGTGTGTGTGTGTGTGTGTGTCTGTGTTTGTGTGTCTGTGTCTGTGTGTCTGTGTGTCTATATATATGTATATGATGAGACGTGAAACGTTGAAACACGGTATCTGTGATGACTATATATATATA
>CM042181.1:28190284-28194424 GCA_023376005.1 Doryteuthis pealeii
TTCAATCACAGTTTTATTGTATAAGATTAATTATCACTAATTAACGAACGTATCACTCATCCAGGGTCAAGGGAAGGGGGAGGGGAGGGGAAGGGAGAGGAAAAAATGGCGGCGCCCCCTAACACACGAAATGAGACAATTCGTACAATGGACAACTTGAAAGTTATAATTTTCCCAATTCATTTTCTTGTCAGACTTGCATGATTGTTCTTCTACTTTTGTATCATCGTTGTATTCCTTGGTGAAAAGGATTTCTGTTTCCTCCTCCCCTTCTGTCTCCTTTTCACACTAGAAGATGTGTCGGAAGAGAATAGGTATTTTTAACACTCACCAGCAATAAGGATTTGTTTATTAAATTTATCTTATCTCATCTTAGGTTTTATTTCTTTAACTCTTTTTCATTTTGTCTTTTAAACTACCTTACTTGCATCCATTTATTCCATATATCTATCTCAGTCGGTTCGTATTTATCTATCTCGAAATGTTTCTCTATATATATCTCACACTGTTCCTATCCATTTCTCTCTCTCTCTCTCTCTCTCTCTCTCTCTATATATATATATATATATATATATATAATATATATATATATATAATATATAAGAGAATTCGTCTAGTTTCAAGCTTGTTAATATGTCTTCTTTTTAAAAAACTGTTTACAATAAGATATACATAATCCGATGACCGAGAAAAATGCGGCGGAAGTGCTCACATTCGAAACTATTGTATTACTTTTTTTTTCTTTTTTGCAACATCAAGGTTTTTGTTTTGAACTCATATGACTTTTGTCTCCGCTCTTAACAACACAGAGTATAAACAAGCTCCGAAGATGATTTTTATAAAATCGAAATATTGTTCAATATCAGCTATGAATATGTTATAAAATGTTTTCACTTTAACAACATTTTGTGGTGTTTTAATATCCTTTTATTTATACATTATATATATAATATATAATATATATATATATATATAAGTTAAGAGTGAGGAATGAATCCAACGGTATAATTATAGATAAAAGGATATGAAAACACACAATGCTGTTAAAATGAAAAATTCTGTATCATATTCATAGCTAATATTGAACAATATTTCGATGATGATTTAAAAATCGAAATTATTGTTCAATATATAGCTATGAATATGATATAAAATATTTTCATTTTAACAGCATTGTGTTTTTCATGTCCTTTTATCTCTCTCTCTCTCTCTCTCTCTATATAAATATATATATATATATATATATATATATATATATATATATATATATAATATATATATATATATATATATATATATATTCATTCATTATCTCTTTTGATCTTCCTTAATAAACCCTTTTATTTTATTTCAGTCTGTTCATATTTATATATCTCAAACTATTTCTATCTATCTATCTATCTATCCGTCTGTCTGTCGGAAGAGAATAGATAATTTTAACTCTCTCTCTCTCTCTCTCTCTCTTCTCTCTCTCTCTCTCTCTCTCTCTCTCCTCTCTCTCTCTTAATATATAATATTATTTAACCCTTTTATCATTTTCTTTTGATCTATCTTAAAACCCTTTTATTCTATCTATCTCAGCCGGTTCATATTTATCTATCTCAAATATTTCCATCTATCATATATATCAGAGAATAGATATTTTTTAACAGTCCACCACTAGGACATTGTTTTATTAAACTTATTTATTTTATCTTAGTTTTTTCTTTAACTCTTTTTCATTTGGCCATTTGAATCTACCTTATTTGTCTTTTCTTTTTTATTCCACCTATCTATCTCGATCGGTTCGTATCTATCTAATAAGTAAAAGGCCAGGTTAGCTCAGCTCGGTAGAGCGTCGGCTTAGAAACCACAAGGTTCCTAGTTCGATACCCGCCCTCGCCAACTCAGCGTATGAGTAGCACAGGGAATCTGTGCGGTAAAAGTAAGGAGCTGATGGTAGGTGTGGCGCCCCCACCTCAGACGCTAAAATTAATCTCCTTGGTCTAGCGCTAGGGAAAAGGGGATAGACTCCCTCGCTTGCATGGCTGATACGACATTAGGCCGCCCAGACGACTTTACTTTTACTTATATCTAAAAATGTTTCTATCTATCTCTCTATCTATCTATCTATCTGTGTAGTATAGTTGAGAAAATTTGGAAAAAATACAGGTTTTAAATAAAAATGAGTGGTATAAGTTTATTAGCCGAACGCTGCAGTGTTTCGATCTGCTGAAGTAGATCTTCTTCAGGGCTTTTGTTGATATAAGAAGAATAAATAAAAAAATATGCGCTATCTATCTGTTCTGTCTTGGTTTTTACACCCTTTTTTTAAATTTTATCTTTAATCTACTTTATTTACTCCTTTTATTTATCTGTCTTTCTATCTTATCTAATTAACGAACATCTATTAATATTATGGAGATTTTGCTTCCGGTTTTTTCGTCTGTAAGCAAAAATTACGTTCACTGCTTACGTCAATTACCCAAAATTCGCCATATTGAACATGCAACATTATGACCAGTCCTCATGATTTTAAAAACAAGTTTTAAATTAAATACAGATGGTATATATATCGTATATGATAGTTGTTTTATTTTAATACATATTAAAGTTTACATTCAAATTGTTTTTATTTTTTTAGATCCTTTAATGAATTTGATGATTTTACTTACTAGGGTACAAACTCGCACCCCTCAGGCATTATGTTTCAAAAATCTATTTTACCGATCGCCGAGGGTGTTTTTTTATTTTACTAGTCTAATGTAATTAAACATACAATTAATCTTGAATAGGATACCTTTTGTAATCTCGTGATCCGTATTATTAGTCGATAGTAATGCTATTTTTATTTTGAATTTAATTGTAACCAAAACATAAACGGCCCACACATATATATAAAGAAGGTATACTTATTTTTCGTTTGCCACTTTAATCATATTTGTTACAGTGTTTTAATGCTGTACAGGTTTGGTTTGATTTGCGTTTGGTTTACGGCATATCCAACTCGTGGGTCATTTAGATTGCCGACCAAAGTTGTGAGATAAATTCATTCTAATGCATAATACAATGTTTGGCGAATGGGTTGGGAAAAAGGCTCCCATGACATGGTGAGCAACGCTAGTCTCGCAATTCCATTACAACGGAATAAACAAATTCGATTCTCGCTGGATGCCTATACTGCGAATTGTGTCACATCCTACTCATGCGAATTAGTTTCTGGAAAAATGGTTTGTGCAATGGTGAAGCAAGGTAGTCTCGCAGATATTATTATTACGGAAAAGTGAGTTCGATACCCACTTGATGCCTCATACCCTGACTTTGTCACCTCCGCGACCCGTGACGAACGGTTGGGTAAATACCAATTCTCAAGCATATCCAAAGAAGCGGCATCTCATCGGTTATTTAATGGTTGAGCAAGTTTGCTCACAGCTCCAGTACAACTGAATAACGGAATTCGATTCCTCGCTTGATGCCCATACCAGTGACTTTGTGTCACCTCCGGAACCATGACGAAGGTTGGCGAAAAAGAGGCGTCACATCGGTGTTAAAAATGGTGAGCAAGCTAGTCTCGCAGATCCATTGAAACTGAATAAACGAATTCGATCCTTGCTGGATACCCATATCTGAGACGTTGTATCATATTGTATCCGTAGCGAACGATTGTAAAAAGGCGTCCCATCGTGGTTGATCAAGCTAGTCTTGCAAATCCATTATTACTGAAACGTGTGTTCAATCTCACTTGGATACCTCGTAATGGCTGACTTTGTGTCACATCCTATTTCGTGCAAATGACAGTTTTTGGAAAAGGGTTTGTCCAATGTTGAGCAAGGTAGTCTTTGCGATATATTATTACTGAAAAGTGGTTCGACCCCTACCTGATGCCCTTCATACCTGAAAACGATATGAGACCACAATTGCATCCTTGGCGAACGAGTCGGAAAGAAATACTCCAATCGTGGTGTAATGAAGAGCAAGCTTGTCTCACATATTGGTTACAGTGAATAACGAAATTCTGATCCTACTGGATGCCACATACCAGTGACTTAGGTGTCGCTCTTGTCAACCCGTAGCGAAGGTGTTGGGAAAATACCTCCATGTCCTCATCATTACCTTGAAATTTATTTGAATGGTGTTGAGCACTTCAGTTGTACTGCACTC
>CM042181.1:28194524-28199524 GCA_023376005.1 Doryteuthis pealeii
AACATTTCGGCCGATATCCCTCCGGCCTTCTTCAGGTATTTCTTGTCGGACTCGGGAACATTCTCGGACTCGGGAACCTTTTCGGACACGGGAACCTTCTTTTTGAACTCGGGAACTAACTTGTCGTAATCGGGAGTCATCACGGAACTTCGAACTTAACCCTTTATTCAGTCCACGGGGGTATCCTGTTCTCATTCCGCAAACCATAGCTGGCGTAGGAGTTGTGTTAATTATTTTTCTATGTTACTGCCTCTACTCAGGATTGAACCCGGAATCCAGAGATAACTGTCACTTAGAACTGTCTTAACCTAACTACCTTATCCACTAGGCCATGTGTCCAATTGTCCGATTACGACAAGAAAGTTCCCGAGTTCGAAAAGAAGGTTCCCGAGTCCGACAAGAAATAGTTCAGTCTTTTTACTCAGGAAGATTTTTGTTTTTTTTGCGTCTGAACTGCAGCAACACACCTACTATCAACTCTTCCTATTAAAGCTCATACTCAAGCAGAGCTACCCAGGCGCTGAGTTAACGGGAGTCGGTATCGAACCCGGAACCTAGTCTCCCCCAACCGATCAATAATTATCATAAACTTTGATAAAAACGACTTTACGTTCTTTATCTTGAATAATGTTCATCACACAATTCGTATGTAATATGGATAAGTAATAGTTACGAATAATTATCCTAGACTTTAATAGTATGAACATATTGAGATATATGCATAGCTAAGTCGATAGTTATATATTAGCATAGATAGATAGATATATAGATAGATAGATAGATAGATGGATTTTAAGAGACTGAGATGGATAGATATTTTCATAGCTAGCTAGATAGATAGATGTATTAGTATGGATAGATAGATTTGAACAGATTAAGATAGATAAATAGATAGATAGATAGATAGATAGATAGATAGATTTGAACATATTAAGATTGATAGATAGATAGACAGATTTCAACATACTGAGATAGATAGATAGATAGATAGATTTCAACATACTGAGATAGATAGATAGATAGATAGATAGATAGATAGATTTCAACATACTGAGATAGATAGATAGATAGATAGATAGATAGATAGATTTCAATATGCTGAGATAGATAGATAGATAGATAGATAGATAGATAGATAGATTGGTTGATTGATAGATAGATAGATAGATGGATAGATAGATAGATAGATAGATAGATAGATAGATTTCAACCTACTGAGATAGATAGAAAGAAAGTAAATGTAATAAGTATTATGCCTGATGCCTAACAAAAAGTGTCCATAACAGAAAACACATGAGATATAAATCACGAAAAGACGACCGAAGATTTTCAGCGGACATCGAGCGACAAAAACACGAAGCGTTCAGCAAAAATATAAACAAATAAATAAAGATAGGTAATAGTTACACAAGACAATATCTACATTTAATCCTTTCTCTTTCCTCCATTTTTCTTTTTTCTCGGTCATGCGCAAACATTCCCCAAACAACAGCAGGAGAAAGAAAAAGGAGGGACAAATTTGATAAAGACGGTGTTCGCCAGCTTCTTTACAAGCTAGTCGGGACAGATTTAGCGCTCTGTTGGGAATAGGCGATTGCCTTTACGATAAGGAGAGAGAAATTTCTTTGGAGAAGGTGAAGGAAGAAGAGAGAAAAGAAGAGAGGTTAAAGATGGCGGATGTGATGTGAGTCAGAGAGAGATTGGGCGAAGGAAAGTTAAATCAATCAGCCCAGAAAGACCAAACAAATAATTCAGTGAAGAGATAGACGAGGCATATAATGAAATAAAAGAATTATATACATCGTACAATCAAGCTCGTCGAAGTCAGAAAAGGTATTTTTGGTTTGGTTTGTTTTACGGCATATCAACCTCAGTGGGTCATTTAATGCCGATAAAGTTTTGAAATAAATCAATTCTTAATGGATAATACAATTTGTTTATAAATACATTTTTCTATTTAACCCATAGATGGGACCCTAACAGGTACTACCACTCCGGGTCAGAGTGGACCAGGAAGCAATGGTGATGAAGGGGTGCTCAACATTCCCCAAACCTCCAAAACTGGAACCTCACCATCAGATAGAGTTTAACGTCATTCCCAGGACATGAAGACCCTCAGTCACCGCCTTCTAGCACCCATATGATAAAAAGGGGTTGGGGTTTGCCATAAGGGCAATAGGGTTGGGAAAATCATATAGGTGCTAGGGCTTGACGTGACCATCCGATTGATCGGAGGGGGCCTCTCCGACCGCCCTTCTAGCCCAAAATAGGGCCAAAGTGGAGTATTGCATGTCATGAACTGCTCATCCACCTGGGCTCTATCCTTAAGCATCACGGGTCGCCACCCACGGCCAACAGGTGGCCCCATTGGGGGAGTCTTACCCCTCTGCAGAGGTGCAGTCAGTGTATTCTAACGCCCCAGCCGACAGGGCGGAAAAGGTATTTTTGAAATTGGTTACTTTAGGTAAAAAAAATAGAAACGGCTACCCCGTGTCGGCTAGGTGAAGGAGGAGGGGAGGTAAAAATACATAGTTTATTGAATTGTTTACTTTTGAGAATCCCAGATTCTCGATAATCTTAAGTAGAATTTCAATGCTATTTCTATGTATATTTTAATTTTTAGATATCTTCGATATTAGAAAGCCTCCCCAGGTTTTTTTTATCGAAAAGTAAATGTAAATATTTTACCCCCCTTTAAAATATTTTCGTGTCATGTTTTGTTGAAATATATATATATATATATATATATATATATATATATATATATATGTATATGTATATATATATATATATATATATATATATATATATATATATATATATATATGGGAGAAATATTAGGAGGTTAATCCGACAGTATGTGGAGAAAAGTAGACAAACACGAGATGTTATGGAAACTGGATGTTTATTGTCGACGATGCGACGTTTCGGTCATTTCAGGACACAAATATAGTTCTTGCTTCAATGAAGGGCATTTTCAAAATGGTGAAAACAGTAAGTTGTCAGTAGGGGCAGGGGTAGTTGGGGGTGGGTAGAGGATTTTCTTCTCTCTAGATGGGGAGTGTTTGATATATATATATATATGTGTATATGAATATATATATATGTGTGTGTGTGTGTGTGTGTGTGTGTGTGTGTTATTTTGGAAAAGGTGACTTACCGGTGAAAATGGTCACAATGGTTAGTGCAAAATTCAGAGAGGTAAGTCAGCAATATAACAAACAAAAAGTGCTCAATACGTTAGTAGAGCAAATTTATTGTAATACAGGTACAAGTGATAACGTACTCGAGTTTCACCATAAGGATCTTCAGGTTTAAATCCACTGGATTAATCAAGATATTTAATAATTGCAGTCGATTACAAGTGTGAAAGACACACGTGTAATCGACTGCAGTTAATCAATATCTTGATTAATCCAGTGGATTTAACCCTGAAGATCCTTATGGTGAAACTCCAGTAGGCTATCACTTGTACCTGTATTACAATATATATATATATATATATATATATATATATATATATATATATCTTATTATAATGAGGATTGTATGTTTTTATTACTATTCAAGTTACAATTTCCTTGATTATTTACGTCACATTCTCCTCAATTATTAATAGAATTGTTTTACATTATTATTACTGCTGACCACACTACATACCTACATGTTTACAACGTGCAATTGTATTTATATATACAACAAAATAGCGGTTTACAGTGTGAACATGGCGGTTAATTTGCATATTGATGTTTAAAATTTGATTTTAATAAATATGTACTTAGTACTATTGATTTTTGCTCATATTCATTAATATAATGAATATGAGCAAAAATCTCGGGGATAAATCTTAAAAGAAATCTGTTGACAAGAAGAAATAACTGTAATTTTATTCTTTGATTCCTATTTTAACTAAATAGTTTAATTAGGAAAATTTAGCAATGAAAGACGAGAGTAATGGAAGAATAAGTTTCAGTTGTCCTATATTTTGATAATACTCACATCTCTTTCAAATCTTATTATCTGCATTCTTATTTAGTTTCATTAACCTTTTTAATTTAATATAATATTTCATTACATTAAAACTTAAATACTTGCATCTGGCGGGTGTATATATTTGCCGGTGTACTTAATTTCCTTTAAAAGATTCTGTTATTGGTAAAATATTTGAAAATGATAGTTTTATCAATACTGCGACTTTTCTGCATGCAATCCATTTCACTTAAATGCACTGTAGAGACCAGTATCAAGACCCGCTAATTTATATATATATATATATATTATATGTGTGTGTGTGTGTGTGTGTGTGTGTGTGTGTGTGTGTGTGTGTGTCCGTGTCTATGTCTGTGTGTCTATATATATGTATATGATGAGACGTGAAACGTTGAAACACGGTATCTGTGTATGACTATATATATATATATATATATATATATATATATATATATATATATATATATATATATATATATATATATATATATAGTGTGTGTGTATTTATGTATAATTTGAAAGAAGTAAAATAAGTAGGCGCGCGAAAATCCAAGTGTTAGAATCCGGAAAGGGGAAATAAAAACAGGAAGTGAACGCCAGAGGCCATATTGGATTCGGCATGGAGACGATGTGAATAGGAAATGGCGGGAAACTACCATTGATTACGAAAGAGAGAAAATAAGGAGAGGGTTTTGAGAATGAAGACAGACTAAAAGGTACAGGTTGATAGATTGATATGACCAGACTGAAATAGATAGAGATAGATACATAAATAGATATGACCATAATCAATTGGATAGATAGATATCATAGTCCGAAATAGATTGACAGATAGATAGATAGATATAACCAGACTTAGATAGATATGATCAGTCAGAGATAGATAGATAGATAGATAGGTAGATGAGACCAGACAAGGTAGATAGACATAAATAGATTTATAAATAGATATGATCAGACCGAGATCGATAGATAGATATGATATTCTGAAATAGATAGATAGATAGATA
>CM042181.1:28204524-28207024 GCA_023376005.1 Doryteuthis pealeii
CGCTGCAGTGTTTCGATCTGTTAAGTAGATCTTCTTCAGGGCTTTTGTTGATATAAGGAAGGGTAATAAAAAAAGTAGGCTATCTATTTGTCTGTCTTTGTTTAACCCTTTTTTTAAATTTTATCTTTTAATCTACTTTATTTACTCCTTTTATTCTATCTGTCTTTCTATCTATCTAATTAACGAACATCTATTAATAATGGAGATTTGCTTCCGGTTTTTGTCTGTAACAAAAATTACGTCACTGCTTACGTCACATTACCCAAAATCGCCATAATTTGAACATGCAACATTAGACAGTCCTCATTGATTTTAAAACAAGTTTTAATAAGTACATGACTGGTATTATATATCTATATATAGTTTGTTTTATTTTAATACATATTTAAAGTTTACATTTCAAATTGTTTTATTTTTTAATCCTTTAATGAATTTGATGATTTTACTTACTTAGGGCACAAACTCGCACCCCTCAGGCAATATGTTTCAAAAATCTATTTTACATCGCCCGGAGGGTGTTTTTTATTTTGTACTAGTCTAATTAACTAACATACAATTAATCTTGAATAGGATACCTTTTGTATCTCGTGCTCCCGTATTATTTACTCGATAGTAATGCTATTTTATTTTGAATTTAATTGTAACAAAAAAAATAAAACGGCCCACATATATGTATAAGAAGGTATACTTATTTTTCGTTTGTCACTTAATTGTAATTTTGGTTACAGTGTTTTAATGCTGTACAGTTTGATTTGGTTTGGTTTTGTTTTACGGCATATCAACCTCGGTGGGTCATTTAATTCCGACAAAGTTGTGAGATAAATTCATTCTTAATGCATGATACAATTTTGGCGAATGGCGAATGAGTTGGGAAAAAGGCGTCCCATGGATATTTAATGGTGAGCAAGCTAGTCTCGCAGATCCATTACAACTGAATAACGAATTCGATTCTCGCTGGATGCCTCATACCTGCGACTTTGTGTCACATCCTACTCGTGGCGAATGAGTTTGGAAACGGGGTTGTGCAATGGTGAGCAAGGTAGACTCGCAGATATATTATTACTGAAAAGTGAGTTCGATACCCACTTGATGCCTCATACCTCTGACTTTGTCACCTCCGACCCGTGCCGAACGGGTTGGGTAAATACCAACTTCTCAAGCATATCCAAAGAAGGGCATCTCATCGGTATTTAATGGTGAGCAAGTTTGTCTCACAGATCCATTACAACTGAATAACGAATTCGATTCTCGCTGGATGCACCATACCAGTGACTTTGTGTCACCTCCGAACCATGACGAAAGGGTTGGGAAAAAGAGGCGTCACATCGGTGTTAAATGGTGAGCAAGCTAGTCTCGCAGATCCATTGAAACTGCATAACGAATTCGATCCTTGCTGGATACCCCATATCTGAGACGTTGTGTCACATTGTATCCGTAGCGAACGAGTTGTGAAAAAGGGCGTCCCATCGTGGTGAGCAAGCTAGTCTTGCAAATCCATTATTACTGAAACGTGTGTTCAATCTTCACTGGATGCCCCATAACTGAGACTTTGTGTCACATCCTACTCGTGGCGAATGAGTTTGGAAAAAGGGTTGTCCAATGTTGAGCAAGGTAGTCTTGCAGATATATTATTACTGAAAAGTGAGTTCAATCCCCTCCTAATGCCTCATACCTGAGACGTTGTGACACATTGTATCTGTGGCGAACGAGTCGGGAAAGAAATACCCCAATCGTGGTGTAATGAAGAGCAAGCTTGTCTCACATATTGGTTACAGCTGAATAACGAATTCGATCCTTACTGGATGCCACATACGAGTGACTTTGTGTCACCTCCGAACCATGACGAACGGGTTGGGCAAAAGGGGCGTCACATCGGTGTTTAATGGTAAGCAAGCTAGTCTCGCAGATCCATTGGAACTGAATAACGAATTCGATCCTCGCTGGATGCACCATACCAGTGACTTTGTGTCACCTCCGAACCATGATGAACGGGTTGGGAAAAAGGGACGTCACATCGGTGATAAATAGTGAGCAAGCTAGTCTCACAGATCTATTACAAATGCTGTCACCTTCGACCCGTGGCGAACGTGTTGGGTAAATACCTCCATGTCCATCATACCTAAATTGTACATGGATACAGAGGCAGAGGAACTTGCAATCACTCCTTTAAGTAAGTCGTGTAGCTTGTCTAACTTGGTGAGAACAGTTTATAGAATTGAAGTTCTCCTTGTAAACGAAATGAACGCAAATAGAAACGAAATCAAAGAATCTTTTTTTATCTACAAATCAAGGAAAATTAAATCAACTAAACTTATTTTTATTTTTATTATTTCCTTTTTTTCCAATCTATTTTCCACTTAATACCTTCCATTTTAACAACGTCTTTACTTTTCTTATTTCTTCTACATTTTTTTACTTTTTTTTCTGTAAATGTATTCTTTCCTTTTTACTTCTTTATTTCGTTTCGTTTCTTATTTCCATTTAACATTAACTTTTGCCT
>CM042181.1:28214524-28232481 GCA_023376005.1 Doryteuthis pealeii
CCGGTCTATTGTCCTCATTTTTATTGTTATATACACAACTTATATACAGAAACTTATTTGTCTGAATTTTTTAGATCTGGCTTGATAATTTGTATTATTTGGATTTTTCCGACTATTGTCCTCATCTTTATTGTTATATACACAACATTACGGGCAATGTGCCGTCCGGCTTCCTTCGAGAAAGTTCCTGAGTTCAACAAGAAACAACTGAAGTAGGTCGGAGGACAGATCGACCGAAACGTTGTGTATATAACAATAAAGATGAGGACAATAGTCCGAAAAATCCAAATAATATAAATTTAGCCTACACAGTTTGAGAAGTTTAGTTTAGATACCTCACCGTGGTCTACTGGTGAACGAGCTCGATCGGCAGACCAATTAGTAGCGAGTTTAAACCTTATTAAAAGTCCCATCTGTCCAGCTCTTTGTCAAATCAAAACTAGCTTTCTTCTCTATTTTTTTTTTGAGAACGTCATGGTATGATACTCACCGTCGTAATAAATGGAAACTGCGACCCGAGTTCAATTCTTGAATGAGGGAGTTTGCATCTCACATAACGCTAATACCCTTGGGGAAAGGGATGAATCTATTCTCCCTCTAGCTATGGGTAAATAGTAGGATAGACTGGTCTCTTTACCCGTTGTATGGCAACAGGTATACGAGAAGGAAAACTCGAAATTCAAATATTTGTGTCGCATCCTGCAAGTGCGGATGGGTTGAGTAAATGTATTGAATTGACGCTAAGTTGTCGTAAAATTGAATGATTGGCCTAGTGTCGGTATCAGACGGACGGTGAGGGAGTCTATCCCCTTTTCACTAGCGCTAGACCAGAGAGAATTTTTTGCTGGGGTGGAGCGCTACATCTACCGTCAGCTCCCCACTTTACCTCACAGATCAGATAATCCAATCTGGGCCACTCATGCGCTGAGTTGGCGGGGACCAGTATCGAACTAGGAACTTTGCGACTCCTAGGCAGTTGCTCTACCGACTTAGCCAGACCGGCCCCTAACAGGTACTAACACTCCGGTTCATTGGACCTATGATTAATGATGACAATGGGGTGACTTAACGCCCCACAAACTTTAAAACTGAAGCCTCAACACTGGATACAGATTAGTTTTATAGTCAGAAGACTCTTTTTTGAAGGATGTAGATTCAGTCGGTGTATTCTCAGCTCCATTGCCAGGTGAAATAACATTGAGATTTGGTGCTGACTATATGGCTTGACCTACGAAGATGATCCGGGATCAACACTGATCCTAGAGTTGATCCATACGTCAAAAATGATAGGATTTTATTCATTTTACCGAGAGTTCTTAAGTCATTTATTATATAGTCATAACGCTTTTTCGTACTCAACCGACAGGAGAATTATCTTACTTCATAAAATTGGTTTGATTTGGTTACTTTTTTAATGGCATATAAATCTTCGTGGGTTATTTCATGCCAAATTCATAATTGTTAAAGCGGAGTTTAACATTGTTGGATTATTTTATGCCGAAGACATTTTGTTTTATGGATTCTTGAGAGTTATTCAAAAAAGACTTTAAACTCATTTTTCTATTTAACCCATAGATGGCTCTAACAGGTACTACCATTCAGCGTTTTCCTTATTTCATACCAGTTGACACACCAAAGTTAACTCTTTGCCTACTTTAAACCGCTTACAGCGACTCTCCCGCCACTGCGATAAAAGTACAAAAACCGATGGTCAGTTCATCATAATTGTGAAAGAAGAACTCAGACTACACTAATAATAGGACTTTATTTGAATAGAACGAGTTCTGATATGAATAGATAGTGAACTTTGAAATATCCCATTGTACAGGTATGAAATACCATAGCTGGGGAAATTAGGGGTTCATACCTTTCCCACGGGTATTATTTTGAAAGGCGCCATTATACCTTAAAATCTAGATGACCTGGCCCCCAACAGGCATGTAGGCGAAACATGTGCCGCACAGGAACTGAGCGGTTTAATATTAAACTCAACATGACTGCCGAACAACGATATCTTCGTTGTCATGCACCACTGAATCCAGATGGAAATTTCCCTTGTGTGTGACCGCATTTGCAAGTTCAGAATTGGACTAATTAGCCACCAAAAAGTTAAACTTATCAACGACATGGAGTGACGTCATGCAAAAAAATTCTGAAAGTGAGCGTAATAGCACGACTCGCTGTCCAGCACTTTAATGACTGGAACTACCCCCTAGAATGTAGATAGAGTTAGATTTCAAATTTCGAGATGGGTCTTCCCAATTCATTTGGTTGGTTGTGCGTGGTTGGTTGGTTGGATTTTACGGCATGTCAACCCTTGTTGGGTTATTTTATGGCGAACGTTTTGTTTTATTCATTCTTGTGTTGGTTGGATTTTACAGCATGTCAACCCTTGTTGGGTTATTTTATGCCAAGACGTTTTGTTTTATTCATTCTTGGTGGTTGGTTGGATTTTACAGCATGTCAACCCTTGTTGGGTTATTTTATGCCGAAGACGTTTTGTTTTATTCATTCTTGATGGTTGGTTGGATTTTACAGCATGTCAACTTGTTGGGTTATTTTATGCCAAAGACGTTTTTGTTTTATTCATTCTTGATGGTTATTCAAAAGAAGACTTTAAATTCATTTTATTCTATTTAACCTATAGATGGTACTCTAACAGGTACTACCACTCCGGGTCAGCATAGACCTGGGAGTAAAGGCGATGAATGGGTACGCCACACTCCCCAGATCTCACCACTAGATACGGTTTAACGTTATACCCAGGAAACCCCATTCATTTGAAGTGTGACATTGGCGTAATCATGAGTCAATGTTAACCGTCATCGAATATCGATAGTCTGTCACCAACTAAGGAAGTGGACATATTTGTAAAAGAAGGCAGCTAATTTCCTTGAGTTAGCTAGTTTAGTTTGCTTTTCAGCGGCTGTGTTTGTTGGGTGTCCAGTTTGACCACGCAAACATGGCATGGCTTGTAGCAAGAGACAGCTGGAAGGAGCGATATACGATTAGGAAATTTAGATTGAGTTGTGATATAAAGGGGTGTTGGGGAGAAGAGAAAGAGAGAGAAGTGGAAGAGAAATATAACTAGAGTAGTTACAATCAAAAGAGATAGATAGGTACGAACAGACTTGGATAGATAGACAGATAGATAGATAGATAGAGAGAGAGAGAGATAGATATTAAGAGAGATATATATATATATATATATATAAGACTTAGATAGATAGATAGATAGATAGATAGATATTAAGACTTAGATAGATAGATAGATAGAGATAGATATTAAGACTGAGATAGATAGAATAGATAGATAGATATGAAGACTGAGATAGATAGATAGACTGAGATAGATAGATAGATAGATAGATAGATATTAAGACTGAGATAGATAGATAGATAGATAGATAGATAGATTAGATAGATAGATAGATATTAAGACTTAGATAGATAGATATTAAGACTTAGATTAGGTAGATAGATAGATAGATAGATATTAAGACTTAGATTAGATAGATAGATAGATTAGATATGAAGACTGAGATAGATAGATAGATAGATAGATAGATAGATATTAAGACCTAGATAGATAGATAGATAGATATGAAAGACTGAGTAGATAGATGATAGATAGATAGATTATTTAAGATAGATAGATAGATAGACAGATAGATAGATAGAAGATGAAGATAGATAGATAGATAGATAGATAGAATATGAAGACTGAGATATATAGATAGATAGATAGATAGATAGATATGAAGACTGAGATAGATAGATAGATAGATAGATAGATAGATAGATAGATATGAAGACTGAGATAGATAGATAGATAGATAGATAGATAGATAGAGATAGATATTTAAGACTGAGATAGATATTATAGTAGATAGATTAGATAGATAGATAGATAGATATGAAGACTGAGATAGATAGATGGATAGATATATAGATAGATAGATAGATAGATAGATAGATATGATAGCAGAGCAGGATAGATAAAGTAAATAGATAGACGTGCATCTAATGATATGATAGGTAAATAGATATATATGAATAGACTAAGATAGATAGGAAGATAGATGTGCACAGAAATAAGATATATAGATTGGTATATGATAGACAGGAACAGACTGAGATAGATAGATAGAAATGAACAGCCTTGATAGATAGATAGATAGCTAGATAGATTGGTGGGATAGATATGAACAGACACATATAGATAGATAGATTGCATAAATAGATACATTGAAACAGACTTAGATAGATAGATAGATAGATAGATAGATAGATGCATAAATAGACAGATATGATGACAGACTATAGATACGATTGGATAGATAGATAGATAGATAGGGATAGATAGATAGATAGATAAGAACAAACTGAGATAGTTACGGTTCGCCTGAATCAAAACTATGAATAGTAGAGATTAACATAATCTAAAAAAGAAAACAATGAAGCTAATGTTTTATTATGAAACGAATATATTCAACACCTCTCAATTAATCTGTCGGACACAAGGCCACAATATCGGAGTAACCGGTAAAAAATATTGATTATGAGCCGAGCGAATAAATTTAAGGTCCAAGATACTTGCCAATTGCCATGGTTATTGATTTCCACCTGTGTTTACGTCACTGAATCTTTTCCAGATAAATGCAAACAGGACAGAAAATAAAGTTCTGCTAGAAAACAGGGTACACGGTATGTAGAGAAGGAAACAACAATTGTAAAATACAGTGGTACCTTGATTTACGAGTTTAATTGGTTCGGTGGTTTGTCTGGGCTACACATATTCTTCGTATACCTACTTCGTTATTGTAGCAAAGATTATTTTGTTAGTTCTTATGGAGCATAATCTCCTATATACATTATATTATTATATATATATATTATTATATTTATTTTTATTATTATGTTTGCTCTGGTTCCAATCGGTAAGAATATTCAATAATTTTTATAAAAAATGAAGTGTACTGGTATTCTTTCCTTTCAGGCTTTGAAATCTTCTGAAGTATCATTCTTCCAGGCATCTGATGCATATTAATCAATCAAAGCCTGAAGAAGTACCAGAAGATCTGAAACACGTGTTTTGCAATATCGTAAGATACCAATAGATATAAAACATTTTTTTTAAACATAATACATTTTGCGGACCTTCTTTTTTATAATATATATATATATATATTATAATATATTATTATTTTATTATATTTATATATATTTATATATTATGGGAACGGTAAGGATTTTTTAATCACAAAGAATGTAGCTTCTGATGATGACTAGTGATATAAAAGTTTAGCATTGTTTTAATTTTAATTTTAAAAGGATTTCAAATTGAATTTATCATTTTATATAACCCTATATAGTTGAAACAGACGTTTGTTAGCAAATATTCACTATGTCCTTTTTATTATAATATATTTAAACACCTACATATCTTGTCGGTTTATTCGTCATTTTTATATAGTTTCATCTGGTCTAACATAAAAACAAAACATGGATTAACTATTTTCGTCAATTAGTGAATAAGCCGTAACATCAGGGATTTATTCGAACATATATTTCCCGGATTCGTGTCCTGTTTTTTTTCTAGAATTGTATTGTGACTTTTTTACACTCGGTTAACGGTGGCTGGATTATATCTGACAATCTTTTTATATCACCTTTTATCTTTTATATTATTCATTTGATTTAAAATATTTTGTTGGTTTTCTCAAATCGAATTTTTTAAGTTTAAAAATAAATATTTACATTATTTTTAAACAGCAAAATTACGATTTTTTATACAATTTATACATAAACTTTTTTTTATACAGTTTGTACCCAGAACGCAAGCGTTAAATTTCAACTCTTGTGTCAACGTTAAATTATTTCTTTTTTTTTCATTCAAACCAAAAAATATGCTCTGCATGATGATATAGTGTTTTATAAAAATGTCTTTCACAATTGTTTTTAATTTTAATATACATATTATATATTGTAAATATAATATTCTCAAATCCGAATTCACAAATTATTTATAAACCCCATAGAAGTTTTTGAAACATGCAATGTTAACACAATAGGTTTACTATAATGTTTTTCGCTATTGTGTAGTGTGTATAATGGTGTCTCGTGTTTTGTGTTTTGGTATTGTTATATTGTTATTTATGTTTCTTGGGTAGGTTTGTTTGGGGCAGATTGATTTTAGATAGGGATGATAGTTCTGGGGTTTGCATTTGGTTTAATTATATATTATTAGATTGCTGGATTTATTTTTTTTTGTACTTACGGCCATTAGATATATATAGATGTGTGTGGTGTGTGTGTGTGTGTGTGTGTGTGTGTCGTGTGTGGTAGAGATGAGGAACACAAAGAAAAAAACTCAGACAAAACTTATGTAGGATATATTTCCTAGACATGAGCTCGGCATCATCAGTCGGCTTCTACGTTTGTCTGAGTTTTGTTCTTGTGTTCCTCATATTCTCTACTCTGACATTCTGGTTGGCATTCATTCCTCATCCTCGGTTCCTCATAGGTATATATTATAATATATATTATATTAATATTATATATAAGGCTTATAGATATATATAATTACAACTACCATCAGTTGTATCTTCTCAACTTGAAGATGGGCAAGAGCTCGACATGCCGTAAGTGCTTCGCAAGAGACACCTTTGTGGACAATGCTACACCAGTTCCACCCTGACCACCAAAGAGATGGCCACACACCTTTAGACCGGATTGAAACAGAACTGGTACGACAACCGGAATTGTCAGTTCGGAGGTCAAAATCAAACATAGATATATTTTTATTTATATTATATATTAGTTTATTTATGTTTTATTATTATTATTTAATAAGATTTTGTGATTTTGTTATATTTTAAGAAACGTTGCGCTTGAATAAAGTATATATAGATTTTTATTTTTTACTTTCAGAAGGCAATAAACACTCTCCTTTACCTATTTATGGTAAGAATGGCTTGGAAGTATTCACCATGACAAGATCCTAATTTCAGACTGCGGATGGTTCTAAGCTGTGATACTTGTGCCCGCCGGATTGGCGATTAAATAAGTGTTTCACTTTAGTGGTTTTCATCTGTGTCTGCTGAAGTCCGGTTTTCGATTTTCTGTCCGGAGGCGAAATCCGTTTAGTTATCATAACCAGCTGATGAGACTTAATAAAAGTCGAAACCAGTCTGTAACGGTATTCACATCACCGAGCCATCTCTTTGCTACGGGAATTTTACAACTTAGTGCAGTTTATTTCTAATATTTGAATTTTTAAGTACTCTGAATTTTATTTGCGATAACATGCGTATGTGTTGACGTGTGCGCTTCCGCAGAAGTATTATCATTATTATATGATTATAAGTAGGGTAGGCAAATATTATATATATGTTTTGCTGGTGTATTTTTTTATTCTTAATATATTCTTTATATAAATAGAAATTTTCGAGGTGGATAAATCTCATAACTACGTAAGATCATCACCGAAAGAGAAATGTTTGTTTGCTAGTGGCTGTATACAACACACACCACACACACACACATGTGTTGGGACTTAAGTTACTACCACACCACACTACACACAGAAGACAAACCCACACAGAAAAAACAGAATTTTTTTTTTGATTTTGGAATAGGGCAGTGGAAATTAACACACACACCACAACACCATAAATTTAACAACAACTCACAAATATATAAAATAGGGGGGTAGGGCCAATCTGAGAAATGATAATCAGGAATCAGAGTGGGGTTTTTCTCTGTTAATAAATCAAGCTAATGCTTTGGAATTGTGAGCTCAGACCTGGAATTTATTATTTCTAATACATTTCGTGTTAAAATCCAGTGATCACACCCAATTGAGCCAAAGTCACTGGGTGCACTCACACACACAGCACACACACACACACACACACATAAACATAACACCCCTCCCTACACACACAGAGTTTGGGAAGACATGAGACAAAACCAAATGGACAGCCATTAGCAACATGCTTCAGTTTCGGAGATTTTCTGTAGATTAAATTTTTTATCTCGAAATAATTAGGAATTAATGAGCATAAAATTTTACTAGGTTACCAAGACTAGCAGCATAGTTTACCTATATTTTTTTTACTACTTGCAATGGGGATACGCCCTTCAACCAACACGACGTTATACCAAAACCAACCAATATTAACCCAAATGCTTCGGCAAATTATAGTAATATCCCTTATTATTATGTTATATTATATACTATGTATAATCGTGTGTGTGTGCAACACACAAAAGTAACATAGACACATATACATACCGACAGCACACATACCACACCCAAAGAGGTATGAGATTCTAAGTAGAACAGAATTCTACTAGAACAAAAACAAATTTCAAACACACACACACCCAAGCACTTGCATATCAATATGAAACATCTTGTATGAACTATTTACCTATTAAAAGGTAATTGAAAGCTCAGTTTAATAAATTTTTATTACTAAGTGTGCCGTTGTTACTGTTTCCGCGTGCAGTACTTATCGCGGCAAAGATTTGATGGAACGTTTACAAATTTCATTTTTTTTCTCCAATTTATGCACGCAGGTCGCATGCAGTGTCACGCTCCGCAAATTCGTTAACGCAAGGATTGGAAAAAAATAACTGTAGCTTGGGGTTCAAACCGTTCATTTAAACTCAGCCATTTGATTAATTTAGAAAGTTGCAGAAACCACACAAACGCTATATCAAATATCGGACATATTCTGCCAGAATTAATAACTAATGCTGAAGAAGATCATAAACACGTGTCGCGTATATAAGATAAAAAGAATAAAAAACTTTTTTGAGGAGACTCATAAACATTTGCGGGCCTTCTTTCTTTTTTATAAATTATTGGAATTTTAATCTCCGTTGGAACCAGAACAACTATTATATATATATATATATATATACTATATATATATATATATTATATATTTATATATATATCATTATTATATTACTTACAATGTCTACGGAAAAATATGTGTTTCAGTAAAGATGAATTAACATTTACATTTAATTTATCTTTGTTTATTCGTCTAGAACACTGGTTCATAGAAATAACACGACAATCGACATTATTCATTAACTTAGAAGCCTATTTTAACCCGACAACGCTAGAATAACCTTGCTGGTTTTTAAATTATTTACAAATTCAAACCAATCAAGAACATCATTACCCGTTCTAATAGACACTTCACACGTTGGTGTGTTTTTCCTTTTTCACCGGAAATTAAGATGAAACTTCGGTTCATTCAGTCCCCGGGGGGTGTTTCCGCCGCCATATTGTGCATTGTTATTCCACATTTGTGTAATCCCGTTCTCGATTAGATCTCAACTTCAACGAGAAGAGAGAATTAGCGGACAGCTAAATTATTGTTGTTGAAGAGCGAAGCACAAACAACCATTGTGAGATGGGAGAGTGTCGTCTGCTCCTCTCATTTCATCCTCATTCTTCACTCGTAGTCCCGCTTATATCAAAGCATTTCTGCTGTTCTTTTAATCTAAGTTTTCAAACTATTTATTATACTTAGATAATAATGTTAAGCCCCCCCCGGCCCCCCCCTTTTTTTATTAATATATTAAGTCTATTGTATTCGGTTTTATGCAGGTGTTTTTTTTTTTTTTTTAATTTCATCTATAATTTATTTTTATTTATTTTTATAGAAACATTTTATAAGGATAATAGAAATATAACAAACATGACTTGAATATATCACAGTATGATAATTTAATTTTTACAAAGTTTGATATGTTTATTTAGAGCTTGCGAAATAGTTCAATATGTAAAAAGTATAATAAACTTGATTTAACTCTCTCGTCTCTTCTCTTGCTTCTCTCTCTCATCTCGTTTCTTCTGGTCTTTTTCTCACTTCTCCCTTTTTCACTTCTGTTATTTTTCTTTTTTTTACCTTTAGGTCTGTAGGATTGTTTTGGGCCTGATTCCTCTCTTTTTGTATTTAGGATTATAAATAGTTGGATTTTTTGTTTTTGAGGTTTATTTCCATCGAAAGATTCTTTTCCTCTCGGCGATCTGCTCTATCTATCTATCTATCTATCCTATTCGATCTCTATCTCACTCTTTCTCTCCCTCTCTCTCACACACACACACTCTCTCTCTCGCTCCTCTCTCCTCTCTCTATTCTATCTATCTTATCTATCTATCTACTCTATTCTCCTTTCTCTCTCTCACACACACACATCACTGGGGTGGGGTTTTTTTTGGCGGCGGTGGGTCGACTAAAAAACACAGAAACAGTTTTGTGTTGTTTTTAAAAAGTAAGACACATTGTTATCCTGTCATTATTTTTGAATTTTAAATTTGTAAACTCGTTTTCAGTTTCTTTTTCTCCTTCCCCTCTTTTCTCTCTCTCTCTCTCTCTCTCCTCTCTCTCTCTCTCTCTCTCTCTCTTATGCATGGTGTTATCGCATATTATGATAAATTTAAATTATTAAATACGATCTGATATGCTTATCCTTAAGAGCAATAGGGAAATAATTCATATGTAAAGATAAGTATATTTTACAGTCTCTTTGATTTAACTCTTTCTCACGGAGTGTTATATCACATTATGAAATGATTTAATTATACAACCCGTTTACAAATAGTTCAATCATGTAATTCAAAGTATTGATTAATCTTTGATTTAACTCTATAAAGTATTTTCTTTTTACTTTTTATCATTGTCTTTTCATCTTTAATCATTATGTTTCGATTGAAAGCTAGATTTAGCGTTTATCTCTGCCTTTCGAACTCTCATACTCTCTACTCTCTCTCTCCTCGTCGTGTGTCCTCTCTCTCTCTCTCTCTCTCTCATCTCTCTCCTCTCTCTCCTTTCCGTACTGCTCTTTCGAACGAATCACTTGTAAGTCTCTATGCGCTCTGTCACTGTACTTAGTCAACTCAGTATTAGTTTTGTAACCAATTTATATTTTTCCTTTTGTGCTTCTTTCTGTTTTCCCTTCACCTATCTCATAACTTTTTCACTTGAACATTCAACATTTCGCTTCTTTTTTCTTTATTTCTCTTCCTCTTTCTTTTCTTTCTTTCTTTCTTCTTATCGATAACTCGATCAGTCTTTCTTTATGATTTTGAATTATTTTTGATTTTAATTTCTTATTTTGTCTTGATCTTTCATTTTATTTTACTTTTTCCGCTTGTTGGGTTTGCTGCTCTCTTTCAGTAATCTTGACTTATCCTGAACCAAAACATGCTCAGAGTTGTGACTACAACGCGCCGAAGTAATGGGGCGATCAGTGGATGTAAAACTATTTAATCTCTTAATCTGCCAAACATGCAAAGTTGTGCACTAAGGCCCGAAGTAGGGGCGTCTCCAGTGAGAATGTAAATATCCTTTAACCTAAATCCTGCCAATCATGCAAGTTGTGACACTCAATGCCAGAGTATGGGGCGTCGCCATGTGAGAAATGTAAAATATTATTAACTTAATCCTGCCAAAACTATGCGCAAGTTGACTGGCAACAAAGGCCCGAAAGTAATAGGGCCGTCCAGTGGAGAATGTAAAGACGTTATAACCTTAATCCCTGCCAAACCATGCAAGTTGTGGGCGAGGAGGGCGAAGTATGAGTACTCTCAGCGATAATGTAATAGGCCCTTTAACTTAATCTTGACAACATGCAGATAGTTATAGCGATTGCTCTATCTTCTCGCAGATTAGGTGTTATTAGAATTGAGACAAAAGAGAAGAAGATAGATTGAAAGAATGAAAATAATGAATGAAAGTGAATGAGGAAGGAAGAAGAAAGGAAATATAGAGAGGGAGTGAAGAAAGGAAAATAACTAATCGAATGAAATAGAAATAATAGAGAGTGAAAAGATTAACAGAAAGAAGAAAAAGAAAGAAAGAGAAAAGAAAAGAAAGAAGCGAAAGAACCGCTAGGAAAGGAAATTGAAATGAATCAAGAAAGAAGAAAGAAGAAAAGAAAAGAAAGAAGAGAAGAAAGGGAAAGAAATGGTACAAAATAAGATTTTTAAAATGAAATAAATAGAATGAAAATTATTGACAAAGAAAGCAAACAAAGAAAGAGAGAAAGAAAGAAAAAGAGATCCAGAAAATAAGGAAGAAGAAAGATAGATTGATAGATTTGAGACTTTAAGAGAGAATGAGAACGAAGTATGAATATAAGAAAAAAAACAAATAATTGAGAAAAGTCGACAAGATAATAAAGCTCTAAAGAAGCATAAATGATAAGAAAAGAAGAATGTGATGTTTCCAGATAATATAAGATCGTCTCATAAGAAGGAAAGAGAAAAAAAACATAATAAAAAACAAACGATGACAACCGAAACGGAGGTTTTGGTAGGAACGACAAAATGCCGCGGTCTCAATAGGATAAGGCTAGCTCTCCACCCTTCCCTAAAACTGCAAGTTCGCTCTCGTTAGTTACCGCAATATGATTGCTCCTTGAGAGCGAAAAACGCAACACTGCCAACGAGAGGAGAGGGCAAAACTATCAAATCGCTCCTCTTCTTCGTTTGGCGTTCACTAATATTCTCACTTCTTTTTAGGATGATAAAACTCAGTGTTTTCTACTGATTTTATGATACGGACCCGCAATAACATCTCAGTCCACAGAGCCAGAGTCACTGGTTTAAAACCAATGCATTCCATTTTGAATCTCTTCGCCGCAATTTCTTAGAGAACTTGTATGAAACATGCAATGGTTTTCCTATGTATCTTTTTTTTTTAAATATAAAATGAAAACTATTTATCATAAACTGTGTTCTATCGAGTGGAATATAACACGTTAACTCTTAAATGTATCTCTATTGATTATGGTTCAACTATTTCTCTTGAATATGTCGGTTATTGGAAATACAACTAACTATTTGTATCTATATTAGAAAGAAAGATTCTATATGTCTGTCCTTTCTGTTTGTGCATGAACCGAGGCATATTCTTTTATAAAGGAACATTTTCCCCATTGAAATGTTTTTAGTGAACTATCAAATAGTGTAACCCTCGTGAAGACTCACTCGTACCTTTCAAATTATTTAAGCTTCTCAGCACCAGAGCCCAAAAAATCACAGAGTGACAGCTCGTAACTGAGAAAAATCTCGTAAGTTGGGTTTTCACTTATTAAATTATGGTTATGCGTTATTATATATTATATTTTTAGAATTTATTTATATTTATAAATTGGTTATATTTATTATATATATCATAGTATCTAATCTCATAATAAAAATGAAAAACAAGGTTTAATGAGTTAAGTGGGAATAAGTTATTGGACCGACGCTGTCAGTGTTTTCGATCTACTTAATTAGTATCATTCTTTCAGGGGTTTAGTTGGTATATGAGGTGATAATATAAATTATTTTATCTCAGAATTAAGGAGAAAGGCGAGTAATTTGTTTCTTGTTTATCGGTCTCTGTTTAAATTAATGAAGTCTTGAGAAAAAAGAGTGTGAAAAATGAACGCTGAAATTGGACGTAAAATATTATTTTGTTGCGTGTGAGTTATTAGATATATGTTGTACAGTTGTGTTTGTATTCGTTAATATATATATATGGGTATATCCTATTATATATCTTTTATCATTTACCTTTAGAATTCAAAAATCTATTTTGCATTAATTATCTATTTCTGTATATTTATAGGTGATTTCTATTGTATTCAATATTAATCTCGCTCTCGGTCTTATCACATGGTGTGAGATTTTCGCATGTTCCTTCAATTTTGTTTTTCCCTTTTTTTTTTCAAAATTAAACGCGTTTTGTTACTACTGTCCTACCAGTAATATGCAAAATATATATTATTCTATGTCTATTATATATATCGTTTGAGTTTGTCCAATTTATAGGATTGAATCCTATGCAAAGTAAACACTATGATACCAATCCAGTGGTATATATATAATAAATACGGTTATAAACACTTGATATCAAATCCATATCTCTCTATAAATACGTATATAATTTTTTTATATATTATTATATTATATACACTCATATAGTATTATATATATTATAATCCAAAGTCAGAGAAGCAATCTTCCTTAGCGACACAAGAGTTTATTTAACACCTGTCGCAGTTTGAGAGCTCAATGGTGCTCTTAATGTTGAAGTCACAGAGCAAATATATAAGTAATAGAAATTAATAAAAGACTTTAGAGATTTAGCTCGACTCAGTCTAGTTTCAGGGTGGCTTAGACAAGTGTCCTAACTCTCCCGACCTCATCAGATGCGAGATGATGAGTCGGCAGAGTTAGATCATCTGATGAGTGCGGAGATTAGGACACTTGTCTAAGCTCGCCTTAAAATAGACTATCAACGCTAAATCTCTAAACTTTTGTTAATTTCTTAAACTTATATTAATATATTTGGTTGGGTTTATATTATATAATTTAAATATATAGTACTATATGTATATATGAGGGAAGAGAGAGAGGGGGGAAGTTGGAAACCCATGTAAACGATGAGATGCATGCGTACATAAAACATCTCGTATTCCATTTTCTGTTGTTCGAATTACAGCATTTTGTCATTGAGCGCGTATTTTTCATCTCCTCATTGGATGCTTCCGCTTCCGGTAACCTGTTACTGAAAACAACCGGTAAATCTTTTAATTTGTTCTTTTTTTGATTTTGTACTTTCTGGGTAGATCCAAGCAGCCAAAGAACTTTAACAATGTCAAGTGAAATGGATTATCTACCAAAGAATGCACAGCACACGCAGCACAGCGCACGCAAACACGAATGCATACAGACATGCATGCGCACACACACGAATGCAGACACAACACTACATAACACACACCACACACACACACATACACACGAACACATTAACACAACACACACACCCTCATAACACAAATTTTTGCAACTTCACGGAACTTCATCTCTCTCTCTTTCTTCTCTCTCTCCTCTCTCTCTCTCTTTCTTCTTCTCTCTCTTCTCTCTCTCTCTGCTCTCTCTCTCTATCTATCTCTATCTCTCTCTCTCTTTCTCCAGTTCGTCCTATCGCCATTTGTTCCCTGGCAAGTCCCTCTTCACGACATGCTAGTATTGCACAAAGTTGATCAATCTAAGTATCTGTCTAGTTTGTTGATTGGTTAGTTTGTTTTAACGGTATATCAACCCTTTTCGGGTCTTTCTGCCGGAATCAATTCATTTGATATCAATTGCTTAACAGTACGCTGCTATTGCTTACAATAGTCAACCCATATAAGGTCTTGAAAGCTCATCACTGTTAACTTCGTGATCTTACTGTGCTTTTAAACATGATGTGACCGTAAGCCTCTTAAGGAAGATGTCTTTTTGTTTTACGGCATATCACACCTTTTCGGCTCAAATTTGATGCTGAATCAAGTCCATTTTGATATTAGGTTGCTTACAGTACCTGATGTTGCTTAAACGGTCACCCATTTAAGTATAGTGTTTGCTGGTCAGCCATCTATGGTGTGTATATGTGTAATTGTCCACGTCAGTTAGGAGATCTTTCTTACTTCTCCAGCAGTATCCAGCATGTTAGTCTTACTTAGATGGTTTGCGTGAGAAGAGTGGTCGTACAGCTGCTTTTTGCGGGGGATTGCATCCAGGATTTCTTTAGGACAGTTTCCAAAAGATTAAGATTTCAAGATACTTAAAGTATGTATTTACCCCCACCCCCACCCCAATGGACAAGATGTTGTCTAGGAAATATTAGTTTTCTTCGCTTTTTTGCAGAATCTCCAAAAAAAGAACATAATAATTGTTTTGGCTCAAAGATAAACCGAACTTAAGTAACCAAACCAAACCAGTATTAATATTAGGAATATCACTGGGTTTTCAAAAATGTTTGTGAGTCTGTTTCAAGGGTAATAGGATTATTCTTCTTCTCCTCCTCCCTCCTTCTCCTCCCTCCTCCTCCTCCTCCTCTTCCTTTTCTTCTTCTTCTTCTTCTTCCAGTTGGTCCTTCTTCCTTCCTCATTTCTTCTTCTCTTTTCTTTTTCTTCCTTCTTCTCTGTGCCCTATACATAAATCGAATGCTAATAACCAAGAAATCTCTTTCTTTTTTCTATTATTATTATTATTCGTCCTTTTTATATCCTCTCTCTCTTTGCTTCTTGTTTGTTTAGCCTATTGTGATCAGTCGATGACAAACATTTAAAACGTCTTGTATTTTTAATTGGGCCGGATAAGTTTAAGGTGAAGACACTTGAGATTTCGGTCAGAGAAAAATGAATGGTAAACTATATCAATGTCGGTTGGACAAGAAAACTCGAACTTAAAATATCTGGCAGTCTCAATCAATAATGATCAATGCTCCTCTTAAAATGATCGGGTTTTTGATTTAATCATTTAAAACGCGCAAAGATTCTCTAAGAAATGACAACATGGCTGATATGGAGGCGCACTTTCGTAACGTTTATCTTCGTAGGGAAATAGAATTTGGTTGAATGGCTGGTTGTTTTGTTTTAGGGCATATTGTTACATAATCCCTATGCGGTTGCATAGATTATTGTCCAAATCCCTGTAATTTCTGAGGGGATGAACCCTTTTAATACCATGGCAGAGGTCCTTCCTATGGAAAATTACAAGAAGCCTGCCAAATATGTGAAGTCACGTGGGACCTTTTCAGAGTCCCAGTTTGCAGTTGGACGTCAGGCAGAGCAGTCGGCCATTTCGTGCTCTGCCTAAGGCTGGAACTCGCGGCGAGCTATGTTGTCAGATATTTAGTTACATGATGTATAGTTAAGGAAATAAAAGTTTGTTAATTAATATGTTTCTTGTGTTGATGAATGTCTTAGTTATACAAGACTAAGAAGATCCAGGACGACCGCCAGCAGAACATAGCAACAGAAGACCTTAAGAAGAGACCAAACCAAGAATGCCCTTAGAAGAATAGACGTGCCAGAATAGCAAAGCCAGCCCAGAGAAAATACGACTGAAGTAAGAGTAAGAAAGGGTATCAAACATTATTCGATTTGTTCGGTTGAAAATCTCAGTATATAAAAGAATTATTTCGGTTCATTTGAGCGAATGCAAAGCCCTTTTGATAACAAACATCAAATTCCTCTGAATGTTGAGATGAGCCTTGATGATTAGTATTTCTGCGTTATTTCGGACTATTGTCCCCATGCTTTATTGATTATTTCGGTAGCAACGTTTCCGGCCGATATGCCCTCCGGCTCTTCAGGATTTCTTGTCCCGGACTCGGAACCTTCTCGACTCGGGAACCTTCCGACAAGAAATACCGGCCTTCTTCAGGTATTTCTTGTCGACTCGGGAACCTTCTTTCTAGGACTCTGGAAATAATTAACACAACTACCTACCCAAGCATGGTTAGCCATGGGTTAGCGAACTGAGAAACAGGATACCACGTGGACTAAAAATAAAGGAGTTAAGGGTTCAAAGTTCCGTAGATGCTCCCGATTACGACAAGAAAGTTCCCGAGATATATCATATATAATTGTATATATATTATAATTCTTAACAAAGTAGCTCTAATCACAGATATTGGAGGGCACTCTCCTAATAGTACCCTCCAAGATATTGGCCCACCACTAAGGTTGGCAAGTGGACAAGTGAATAGTATAACTCTTGTTGCAATAATATATATATTATATATTATATATAATATCATTCATCATGTCGCGCAATTGCACGGATATCCATGACATCTCTCGCCAATCTCCCCTATCATTCTTGTGCCAGAGAGGTCCTCTGCGCAGCCATCCAGTATCCCTGCATAAATTCGGTAGGCCTTGGTGGCCGGCCCACTCTAGCATGTCATGTGTTGGCTTCCCATAGGAGAACGTCGCTTATGAGCTCGTCCTTGCTTCTCTAGCAGTGCCCATCATGTTTGTCCGTCTCAACTGGGTGGTTTGTGAAGATGGGGGGCAGGTGGCCAATACCAGCTGCCTTCCCTTGTAGGGTGCTGTTTCCAAGACTTGTTCAAACGACCGCACGCAGCATTCTTGTGCAG
>CM042181.1:28232581-28271638 GCA_023376005.1 Doryteuthis pealeii
CCTGATTTTTAGCAGAACTTTTATTTTCTGTCCTGTTTGCATTTATTCTGAAAGATTCAGTGACCGTAAACACAGGTGGAAATCAAATAACCATGCAATTGGCAAGTATCTTTGGCCTTAATTATTCGCTCGGCTCATATCAATAATTTACCGTTACTTCCGATATGTGGCTTGTGTCCGACAGATAATTAGAGGTTATGAATATAATTCGTTTTTCATAATACATTAGTATTGTTTTCTTTTTAGATTATGTTTAATCTCTACTATTTGCATAGTTTGATTCAGGCGAACGTAACTATCCAGTTTGTCTTTATCTATCTATCTATCTATAATCTATCTATCTATCTATCTTATCTAAGTCTGTTCATATCTGTCTATTTAATGCATCTATCTATCTTATCTTATCTATCTATCTATCTATCTAAAGTCTGTTCATTATGTATCTATTTATGCATCTCATCTAATCTATATGTGTCTGTCATATCTATCCACCATCTATCTAGCTATTCTATCTATTTCTATCCAAGGGCGTTCAATTTTCTATCTATCATCTTCAGTCTGTTCCTGTCTATCATACCAATCTTATACTTATTCTGTGCACATCTATTTCCTATCTATCTTAGTCTTATTCATATATATCTATTTACCTATCTATCTTATTAGATGCACGCCCTCTATCTATTTACTTATACTATTCCTGCTCTGATTCATATCTATCTAATCTACTATTATCTATTCTATTCTATTACTATATATCTATCCATTCTATCTATCTCAGTCTTTTCATATCTATCTATCTATCTATCTATCTATTCTATCTTTCTATTAATATCTATCTCAGGTCTTAAATATCCTATCTATCTATCTATCTTATCTTCTTATCTACTCAGTCTTCATATTCTATCTATCTATCTTATCTATCTATCTATCATCTATCTCAGTCTTCATATCTATCTATCTATCATCTATCATATATCTCAGCTTCATATCTATCTATCTATTCTATCATCTACTCAGTCTTCATACTATCTATCTATCTATCTATCTATCTATCTTATCTCAGTTCTTAATTTCTATCTACTATCTATCTATCTATCTCAGTTCTCTTATCTATTCTATCTATCTATTCTAGGTTCTTAATATCTATCTTATCGTATCTTATCTATCTATCTCAGTCTTCATATCTATCTATCTATTCTATCTATCTAAGTCTTAATATATTAGACTGAGATAGATAGATTAGATAGATAGATTGATATTAAGACTGAGATAGATAGATTAGATAGATAGATAGATAGATAGATTAGATAGATATTAGACTTAGATAGATAGATATTAAGACTTAGATAGATAGATAGATAGATAGATTAGATATAAGACTTAGATAGATAGATAGATAGATAGATTATAGAAGACTAGATAGATAGATAGATAGATAGATAGATATAGATAGATATAGATAGATAGATAGATAGATAGATAGATATGAAGACTGAGATAGATAGATAGATAGATAGATAGATATTAAGACTGAGATAGATAGATATAGATAGATAGATAGATAGATAGATAGATAGATATGAAGACTGAGATAGATAGATAGATAGATAGATAGATATGAAGACTGAGATATATAGATAGATAGATAGATAGATAGATATGAAGACTAGATTAGATAGATAGATAGATAGATAGATAGATAGATATGAAGACGAGATAGATAGATAGATAGATAGATAGATAGATAGATATTAAGACTGAGATAGATATATAGAAAGATAGATAGATAGATAGATAGATAGATAGATATGAAGACTGAGATAGATAGATGGATAGATATATAGATAGATAGATAGATAGATAGATAGATAGATAGATAGATAGATATGAACAGAGCAGGATAGATAAGTAAATAGATAGACGTGCATCTAATAAGATAGATAGGTAAATAGATATATATGAATAGACTAAGATAGATAGGAAGATAGATGTGCACAGAATAAGATATATAGATTGGTATAGATAGACAGGAACAGACTGAGATAGATAGATAGAAATGAACAGCCTTGGATAGATAGATAGATAGCTAGATAGATTGGTGGATAGATATGAACAGACACATATAGATAGATAGATGCATAAATAGATACATATGAACAGACTTAGATAGATAGATAGATAGATAGATAGATAGATAGATGCATAAATAGACAGATATGAACAGACTTAGATAGATAGATAGATAGATAGATAGATAGATAGATAGATAGATAAGAACAAACTGAGATAGTTACGTTCGCCTGAATCAAACTATGAATAGTAGAGATTAACATAATCTAAAAAGAAAACAATGAACTAATGTATTATGAAAACGAATATATTCATAACCTCTCAATTAATCTGTCGGACACAAGGCCACAATATCGGAGTAACCGGTAAAATATTGATATGAGCCGAGCGAATAAATTTAAGGTCCAAGATACTTGCCAATTGCCATGGTTATTGATTTCCACCTGTGTTTACGTCACTGAATCTTTCCAGATAAATGCAAACAGGACAGAAAATAAAGTTCTGCTAGAAAACAGGGTACACGGTATGTAGAGAAGGAACTACAATGTAAATACAGTGGTACCTTGACTTAGGAGTTTAATTGGTTCGGTGAATTGTCTCGTAACACAATATATATATATCATATATACTTTGTATTGTCAAACATATTTTATTGGTCTATGGAGCATTATATACAATATACCTTTTTGGAATGGATTTATTTCCACATTCTACTCCCATATATACAACGCTCTTCTCTATAAGGAATGGAGCACTCTGTGACGGCCTTTACACACAAAGCGATGTGTGTATTAAAACAGTTAAAATCCCCTTCCCTTTCTGTAAGTGAAGACAGCCTAATGGTTAAGGTGCCTGACTGACACCCAACCGACCGGAGTTCAATTCCGGCTGTAGGTAGCATACAAAATGTCTAGCTACACTGAAGAGACTTGACAAGTCGAAACACGTGTCTGTGGATGACCATATATATATATAATGTTGTTCTGGTTCCAAAGGGAGAAAATTCAATATTTTATAAAAAAGAAGGTCCGCAAAATGTATTATGTTTTTAGAAAAAAAATTTATTCTTTTTATCTTACATATGCAACACGTGTTTCAGATCTTCTGGTATCTTCTTCAGCTATATTATCAATCAAAGCCTGAAGAAGATACCAGAAGATCTGAAACACGTGTCGCGTATGTAAGATAAAAAGAATAAAAAAATATTTTTCTGAAAACATAATACATTTTGCGGACCTTCTTTTTTATAATATATATATATATATATATATATATATATATATATATCGTCGGGCGGCCTCAAGTCGGTATCAGCCAATCATCGAGGGAGTCTATCCCCTTTTCACTAGCGCTAGACCAAGGAGATTGTTTTTTGGCATCTGAGGTGGAGCGCCACACCTACCATCAATGTACTCTGATGATGACTAGTGATTATAAAATGTTTTACGATTGTTTTCATTTTAATTTTAAAAGGATTTCAAGTGAATTACATTTTATAAACCCTATATAATTGAAACAGACGTTTCTTAGCACAATATTTACTATTGTTTTATATATATATATTATTTACACCTCATACTGTCGGATTTATTCCATTTTTATATAGATTTCATACTGTCTACAGAAAAACAAAACATTGGATTAACTTTTCGTCAATATAGTGAAAGCCGTAACATCAGGGATTTATTGAACATATATATCCCGGATCGTGTCATGTTTTTTCTAGATTGTATTGTGGACTTTTTACACTCGGTTACGTGGCTGGATTATATCTGAACAACTTTTTTATACACCTTTATCTTTTATACACATTTGATTTTAAAATTTGTTGAGTTTTTCTCATCGAATTGTTAAGTTTAAAAATAAAATTTACATTATTTTTAAACCAAAATACGTTTTTTATACAAGTTTTTATACAAATTTTTTATACAGATTTTGAACCCAGAACGCGAGCGTTATTTCAACCGTGTCAAACGTTAAATTTTCCTTTTTTTTCATTCAACAAAGAAATATGCTCTGATGATGACTATAGTGTTTATAAAATGTCTTTCACAATTGTTTTAATTTTAATTCTAAAATGATTTCAATTGAATTACATTTTATAAACCCCATAGAGTTGAAACATGCAATTGTTAACACAATATTTACTATTGTTTTCCTATTGTGTGTGTGTTTGTGTGGGTGTTTGTGTAGGTATGTATATGTATTTAAGCATATATATATTTAGAGAGATATATATATAGATATATATAGATGTGTGTGTGTGTGTGTGTGTGGTAGAGATATGAGGAATACAAGAACAAAACTCAGACAAACTTATGTAGGATATATTTTGCTAGAGCGTTGAGCTCGGCATCATCAGTCGCTTTACGTTTGTCTGAGTTTTGTTCTTGTGTTCCTCATATCTCTACCACATGCTGTCACATTCATTCCTATCCTCTTTCCTCATATATATATATATATATGCAAAAGTATGTGGTTCACTAAATAAGAATTAACATTTACATTTAATCTATCTTTGTTTATTCCGTCAGAACATGGGTCATAAGAAATAACACGACAATCGACATTATTCATTAACTTAGAAGCTATTTTAACCCGTACAACGCTAAATAACCTTGCTGGTTTTAAATGTTTACAAATTCAAACCAATCAAGAAACATCATTGCCCCGTTCTCTTAGACACTTCACACCGTTGGTGTTGTTTTCCTTTTTCACCGGAAGTTAGATGAAACTTCGTTCATCAGTCCCCGGGGGGTGTTTCGCCGCCATATTGGCATTGTTATTCACACATTTGTGTAATCCCGTTCTCGATTAGATCTCAACTTCAACGAGAGAGAGATTAGCGGACAGCTAATTATTGTTGTATGAAGAGCGAACACAAACAACCATTGTGGAGATGGGAGAGTGTCGTCTGCTCCTCTCATTTCATCCTCATTCTTCACTCGAGTTCGTTTTTCATTCCCGCTTATATCAACATTTCTGCTGTTTCTTTTATTCTAAGTTTTCAACTATTTATTATACTTAGATAAATATGTAACCTTTTTTTTTATTATATTATTTTAAGTCTATTGTATTCGGTTGTTATCAGCTGTTTGTTTTAAATTTCATCTATAATTTATTTTATATTTATTTTTATAGAACAATTTTATAAGATAATAGAAATATAACAAACATGACCTTTGAATATATCACAGTATGATAATTTAATTATTACAACGTTTGATATGTTTATTTAAGAGCTATTGCGAAATAGTTCAATATGTAAAAAAGTATAATAAACTTGATTTATCTCTCTCTCTCTCTCTCTCTCTATCTATCTATCTATCTCTATCTCACTCTTTCTCTCTCTCTCACACACACACACACACTCTCTCTCTCTCTCTCTCTCTCTCTCTCTCTCTCTCTCTCTCTCTCTATCTATCTATCTATCTCTATCTATCTATCTCTTTCTCTCTCTCACACACACACACACACTCTCTCTCTCTCTCTCTCTCTCTCTCTCTCTCTCTCTCTCTCTCTCTCTCTCTATCATGGTGTATATACCATATTATGATAATTGAATTATTAAAACGTTTGATATGTTTACTTAAGAGCAATAGGGAAATAATTCAATATGTAAAAAGTATAACAGTCTTGATTTAACTCTTTCTCACGGTGTGTATATCACATTATGATGATTTAATTATAACAACGTTTACAAAATAGTTCAATATTTAATTCAAAGTATTGATAATCTTGATTTAATTCTAAAGTATTTTTCTTTTTCTTTTTTCATTCTTTTCATCTTTTCATTATGTTCGATTGAAACAGATTAGCGTTATCGCTTTCGCGCACTCACCCCCTCTCTCTCCTCTCTCTCTCTCTCTCTCTCTCTCTCTCTTCTCTCTCTCTTCTCTCTCTCTCTCTCTCTCTTTCCCGTACTTTCTTTTCGGAACGAATCAAACTTGTAAGTCAAGCTATCACTGTACTTAGCAACAGTTATAGTTTGTAACAATTTAATATTTTCTTTTCTTTCTGTTTTCCTTTCCTTCTCTATCTTTTTCCACTTGAACATCACATTTCCTTCTTTTTTTCTTTCTTTCTTTACTTCTTTCTTTCTTTCTTTCTTTACTTCTTTCTTTATTTTTGAATAATTTTTATTTTATTTCTTTATTTTTGTCTTGAATCTTTCATTTTATTTTCCTTTTTCTTGTTGGGGTTTGCTGTCTCTTTCGTATCTTGACCTTAATCCTGCCAAAACATGCAAGTTGTGACACAAGGCCAGAATTATGGGGCGTCCAGTGAGAATGTAAAAACTATTTAACCTTAATCCTGCCAAAACATGCAAGTTGTGACACAAGGCCAGAAGTATGGGGCGTCCAGTGAGAATGTAAATATCCTTTAACCTTAATCCTGCCAAAACATGCAAGTTGTGACACAAGGCCAGAAGTATGGGGCGTCCAGTGAGAATGTAAAGACCGTTTAACCTTAATCCTGCCAAAACATGCAAGTTGTGGCACAAGGCCAGAAGTATGGGGCGTCCAGTGAGAATGTAAAAACTATGTAACCTTAATCCTGCCAAAACATGCAAGTTGTGGCACAAGGCCAGAAGTATGGGGCGTCCAGTGAGAATGTAAAGGCCCTTTAACTTTAATCCTGCCAAACATGCAAATAGTTATGCGATTGTTATTTCTCGCAGATTAGGTGTTATTAGAATTGAGACAAAAAGGGAAGAAAGATAGATTGAAAGAATAAAAGAATGAATGAAAGTGAATGGAGGAAGGAAGAAAGAAAGAAATATAGAGAGGGAAAGTGAAGAAAAGAAAATAACTAACGAAATGAAAAATAAGAAATAATAGAGAGTGAAAAAGATTAACAAAAGAAAGAAAAAAGAAAGAAAGAAAAAAGAAAGAAAGAGCGAAAGAACGAAGGAAAGAAAGAAAGTGAATCAAGGAAGAAAGAAAGAAAGAAAGAAAGAGAGAGGAGAAGAAAGGAACATAAATGGTACAAAATAAGATTTTTTAAAATGAATAATATAGAATGAAAATTATTAACAAAAGAAGAACGAAGAAAGAAAGAAAAAAAAGAAAGAAAGAAAGAAAGAAGAAAGAAAGAGGAAGAAAGAAAAGAAAGAGTCCAGAAAATAAGGAAGAAAGAAAGATAGATTGATAGATTGAGACTTAAGAGAGAATGAGAACGAGTATGAAATATAGAAAAAAAAACAAATAATAGGAAGTGACAAAAATAAACTAAAGAACAAAAGAAAGAAAAGAAGAAATGTGATGTTCAGAAAATAAATCGTTAATAAAGGAAAGAGAAAAAAAAACATAACAAAACGATGACACCGGAAACGGAGGTTTTGGAAGGGAACACAAAATGGCGGTTAAAGATAAGGCTCTCTCCACCCTTCCCTTAAAAAACTGCAGTTCGCTCTCGGTTAGTTACCGCAAAATAATGATTGCTCCCTTGAGACCAAAACGCAAACACTGAAACGAGAGGAGAGGGAAAAACATATCAAATCGCTCCCTTCTTCGTTTGAGCGTTCACTAATATTCACTTCTTTTTTAGGATGATAAAATCAGTGTTTCTACTGATTTTATGATACAACCCCCAATAACATCTCCAGTCCCACACAAACCAGAGTCCTGGTTTAAAACCAATGCTTCCTTTTGAATCTCTTCGTGCAATTCTTAGAGAACTTGTATAGAAACATGCAATGGTTTCTATGTATCTTTTTTTTTTAAATAAATAAAATGAAACCTATTTATCATAAACTGTGTTATCGGTGGATAATCAACATTAATCTCTTATAATGTATCTATGGATACATTAACACTGAATATGCGGTATGGAAATACAACAACTAATTTGTATCTATATATAGAAAAGAAAGATTCTATGTCTGTCTTTCTGTTTCTTCAATGACCGAGTGCACATCCGTTTATAAAGAAAAACTCGTAAGTTGGGTCACTCGTTAGTTAAGGTACGATATATAATATATATATATATATATATATATATATATATATATATATAAACACGAACTAAAACCAACTCATATACCCCATGATGACGACTGAGGAAGCAGTCGAAGGCGCACGGGCTAACTGTAGAGGAAATATCCTATTTAAATTCAATCCAAACACCAGAAAGATCGCCAGACTACTGGAAAAGACACAGATTCAAATAATGAAGAAGCACTTCGTGGTATTCTATAAGACATGTCTGAAATATATATATATATATATATATATATATATATATATAGAAAATAAATCTATTTCGACATTATTATCTGTTCAGTTATAATTTTGTGTTTCTTTGTCTTCAATATTTCACCCTAGGTCTTACTGTTGAGATTTTCCAGTTTCTTAATTTTTTTTTTTTTTCCCTTTTTTTTTTTTTTTCAAAATTCCGCGTTTTTATATACTCCGTATATGAAAAAATATATATACATGTCTTTATATATACGTCTGAGTTTTCAATTTTGGTTGAATCCTATCATAGTAACACTACATATCATCACTTATATATTATATATATATATATATATATATATATATATATATAAGTGGATGATATGTAGGTTTACTATGATAGGATTCAACCAAAATTGAAAAGGCTAAATAAAATATATCAGTGGTCTGAAGAAGCTCGTGAGCATACTCGCGAGTGGAAATGGCCCATAATCACGATACCCATGGTATTTAAGGCCTTTTTATTCCCAAATAACTTTGCTCTGTTTACAATAATTAAACATTGAGCTCTCATACGGAACCTGAACTCTACAACAAACTACTGGTAGAGAATTAGGACCCACCTAGAATCACCTTGTACCAAGAAACTTGGTACCGCACCAAAGTATATATATATATATATATATATATATATATATATATCAACCGTTTATCGCGAAAATAAACACACGTGAAATCGGCAGCAATTAATCAATATCTTGATTAATCCAGTGGATTTAACCCTGAAGATCATTATGGGGAAACTCGAGTAGGTTATTACCGTGTACCTTTATGATAATAAATTTGCTCTACTAACGTATTGAGGACTTTATATTTGTTATATCGATGTCTTATCATTGTGAAACTTGCACCAACTAACGATTTTTCAACAAATACCATAATATATATATATATATATATATATATATTTATATATATATATGAGAGAGAGAGAGAGGGGGGAGAGAGTTGGAAACCAATGTAAAGATAGATGCATGCGTACATAAAACATCTCGTATTCATTCTGTTGTTCGAATTACAGCCATTTTGTCATTGAAGCGTATTTTTTCATCTCCTCATTGGATTGCTTCCGCTTCCGGTAACCTGGTTACTGAAACAACCGGAAACTTAAATTTTGCCAACAGCCAAAGAACTTAACAAATGTCAATGAAATGGATTATCTACACCAAAGAATGCACACACACGCACACGCTTACACACACACGAATGCATACAGACACACATACACACATACACGAATGCACACACACATACACACACACACACGAATACAACATACACACACACCCATAACACACAAATTTGCAACAGACGTGCGCTCGTTACAAAAGTAACTTTTATTTTAAATCATCATCACGTCCCTCTGACTTCACCGACTTCCATCTCTCTCTCTCTCTCTCTCTCTCTCTCTCTCTCTCTCTCTCTCTCTCTCTCCATCTATCTCTATCTCTCTCTCTCTCTCTTTCTCCAGTCGTCCCTATCGGCCATTGTTCCTGGCAAGTCCTCTTCACAACATCTAGTAATTGTACAAAGTTACAATGTTACAACATCTAGTAATTTACAAAGTTACAATGTTATCAATGTAAGTCTCGGCTAGTTTGATTGATTAATTAGTTTATTTTAACGGTATATCAACCCGTTCCGGGTCATTTCATGCCGAATCAATTCATTTTGATATCAGATTGCTTACAGTACCTGCTATTGCTTAAATGGTCACCCACCTAAGTATTGAACAGGCTTATCACTGTTTAACTTCAGTGATCTACTGGTACTTTTAACATGATGTGACCGTAAGCCTCTTAGGGAAGATGTTATTTTGTTTTAACGGTATATCAACCCTTTTCGGGTCATTTAATGCCGAATCATTTCATTTTGATATCAGATTACTTATAGTACCTGATGTTGCTTAAACGGTCACCCATTTAAGTATAGTGTTTGCTGGTCAGCCAACTATGGTATGTATATGTGTAATTGTCCACAGGAGAACGTCAGTTATGAGATCTTTCTTACTTCTCCAGCAGTATCCAGCATGTTAGTCTTACTTAGATGGTTTGTGTAAGAAGAGGGTAAGTGGCCGTACAGCTGCTTTTTTGCGGGGGATTGCTTCCAGGATTTATTTAGGACACTTTCCAAAAGATTAACATTTCAAGATACTTAAAGTATGTTGAAATCCCCCTTCCCCCAATGGAGCAAGATGTCGTCTAGGAAATATTAGTTCCTTCGCTTTTTTTTTGCAAAATCTCCAAAAAAAGAAAAACAAACATAAGAATTGTTTTGCTCAAAGATTCCCCGTGCTTAAGTAACCAAACCAAACCAGTATTAATATTGGGAATATCACTGGGTTTTCAAAAATGTTTGTGAGCTGTTTCAAGGGTAATAGGATTCTTCCTCTTCTTCTCCTCCTTCTTCTCCTCCCCTCCTCCTCCTCCTCCTCCTCCTCCTCTTCCTTCTTCTTCTTCTTCTTCTTCTCTTCCAGTTGGTCCTTCCTTCCTTCCTTCCTTCATTCTTTCTTCTTCTTCTTCTTCTTCTCTCTTCTTCTCTTCTTCTTCTTCTTCTTCTTCCAGGTGTATTAGGGATCTATTTCTTATTCTTCTCCTTCTCCTCCCTTCCTTCTCTTCCTCATCCCCCTCTTCTTCTTCTTCTTCTTCTTCTTCTTCTTTCTTCTTCTTCTTCTTCTGTGCCTATACAATAAATCGATGCTAATAACCAAGAAATCTCTTTCTTTTTCTATTATTATTATTATTCGTCCTTTTTATTTCCTCTCTCTCTTTGCTTCTTGTTTGTTTAGCCTATTTGATCAGTCGACTGACAAACATTTAAACGTCTTGTATTTTTAATTGGCGGATTAAGTTTAAGGTGAAGACACTTGAGATTTCGGTCAGAGAAAAATGAATGGTAAACTATTCATTCGGCCTTGACAAGAAAACTCGACTTAAATATCTGGCAAGTCTCAATCAATAATGTCAATCTCCTCTAAAATGATCGGGTTTTGATTTAATCATTTAAAACGCGCAAAGATTCTCTAAGAATGACAAACATGGCTGATATGGAGGCGCACTTATCGTAACGTTTATCTTCGTAGGGAAATAAGCAGGGTTGATGGCTGGTTGTTTTGTTTTAGGGCATATTGTTACATAATCTATGTGGTTGCATAAGATTATTGTCAATCCCCTGTAATTCTGAGGCGATGAACCCTTTCATACCATGGCCGGGTCCTTCTATGGAAAATTACAGAAGCCCGCCAAATATGTGAAGTCACGTGGGACCTTTTTCAGAGTCCCCAGTTTGCAGTTGGACGTCAGGCAGAGCAGTCGGCCATTTTGTGCTCTGCCTAAGGCTGGAACTCGCGCGCGCTATGTTAGTCAGATATTTAGTTACATGAAATGTATAGTTAAGGAAATAAAAGTTTGTATAATTAATATGTTCTTGTGGTTGATGAATGTCTTGGTAACAAGACTAAGAAATGAATCCAGGACGACCAGCCAGCAGGAACATAGCAATAGAAGACCTTAGAATAGACCAGACCAAGATGCTAGAAGATAAACGATCAGAATAGCAAAGCCGGCCCGAAGAAAATACGACTAGAAGTAAGAAGTAAGAAAGGGTATACAACATTATATCGATTTGTTTGGTACGGTGAAAATGTCAGTATATAACAATATTTCGGTTCATTTGATGCCGAATCAAGCCCTTTTGATAAACAATGGTCAATTTCTCTGAATGTTAAGATGAGGCTTGATGATTAGTATTATCTGCATTATTCAGACTATTGTCCTCATCTTTATTGTTATTTGTACAACGTTTCAGCCGATATGCCCTCCGGCCTTCTTCAGGTATTTTCTTGGCGGACTCGGGAACCTTCTTTTCGGACTCTGGAAATAATTAACACAACTCCTACCCAAGCCATGGTTAGCCATGGTTAGCGGAATGAGAACAGGATACCCACGTGGACTAAATAAAGGGTTAGGTTCAAAGTTCCGTGATGGCTCCCAATTACGACAAGAAAGTTCCCGAGTTTCGAAAAGAAGGTTCCCGAGTCCGACAAGAAATACCAGAAGGCCGGAGGGCATATCGGCCAAAACGTTGTACAAATAACAATATAGATGGGGACAATAGTCCGAATAACGCAGATAATACTAAACAAAGGTCTGTTGGTTAAAATACCTGCATTGTTTGAATGGTCACCCAGTTGAATATTGAACAGGCTCATCATTGCTTAACAAACGGAATTGGGGGCCAGAGTTGAAATCCCTGGCATTTAATCATTTAAAACTCGGGAAAATTCTCTAAGAATGACAAACATGGCTGCTATGAAGGTGCACTTATCACAAATCAACATGGCGGCGAGCCATAGAATACACCGACTGCATCCCCTGCAGAGGGATAAGACTCTCAGATATGGGAGACACTTCTGTAAATATGGAGGCGCAGTTATCGTAACGATTATCACCGTACGGAAATGGGATTGGTTGCTGGTTGGTTGTTTTGGTTTACGGCATATCAACCAGTTTCGGGTCATTTGATGCCAAATCAAGTCATTTTTTGCTGTTTCCTGAATTGAATATTGACACTTGCAAGAAATTAAGTCATTTGGTTCATCCATACACACATATTATATACATACTCACACATTATACACCTACACACACCCCACACCCCCACACACCCCAATATATATATATATATATATATATATATATATATATATATGTATAGTGGTACCTTGAATTTAAAGTTTAATTGGTTCCGCTTGTAATTTCCTCGTATATCAAATCAATTTTCCCCATTGAATTAAATCTCTCTCTCTCTCTCTCTCTCTCTCTCTCTCTCTCTCTCTCTCTCTCTCTCTCTCTCTCTCCTCTAATCTATTCTATCCTACCTCTGTCTCTCTCCCTCTTTCTCTCTTTATATATATATATATGTATATATATATATCTCGGCTAAAAAAAAGCCATATCATAAATACATCGCTTGTGTATCTACTTATCATATATAATATATATATATATATATATATATATATATATATATATATATATAGGGTCATCCACATATATATATATATATATATATTATAATTCTTACAAAGTAGCTCTATCACAGATATTGAGCACTCTCCTAATAGTACCCCAAATATTGGCCCACCACTAAGTTGCCATGCGGACAGTGATAACATACTCTTTTGCAATATATATATATATTATATATATATATATATATATATATATATATATATATATTATGATCATTTCGCGCAATTAGCACGGATATCCATGACAATCTCTCGCCAATCTCCCCTATCATTCATTGTGCCAGAGAGGTCCTCTGCGCAGTATCCAGTATCCTTGCATAATTGGTCAATGTAGGTCCTTGGTGGCCGGCCCACTCTAGCATGTCCATGTGTTGGCTTCCATAGGAGAACGTCGCTTATGAGCTCGTCCTTACTTCTCTAGCAGTGCCCAGCATGCTTTGTCCGTCTTACTCGGATGGTTTGTTTGATGGGGGGCAGGTGGCCACACAGTTGCTTCCTTGTGGGGTGTTGTTTCCATGACTTGTTCAAGACCGCACGCAGAATTCTTGTGCAGGTCCCATCTAGCTTATTCTCAAGGTTAGGGTCCAAGTGGTGCAGCCATACAGCAGTACTGATATAACCACAACCTGGAAGAATTATCGCTTTAACTTGTCAGTGAGATCGGATTTCCATATAACTGATAATTTGTTTGTGGCCGCCCATGCCTTTCCTATTCGTGTATTAACATCGCTTTCTGTGGATGAGATATACTACCTAGGTATGTGAATTGTTCTACTTGCTTAAGAGGCGTACCGTCGAGTGTGGAGATGTCTCCTTTCTTTTTGAAACTCATGAACTCTGTTTTATCAGAGTTCACGTAGAGGCCGATATTCTTTGCTGCCTTCTCAATGCTATGCAGTAGTGACTCGGCCTGTGCCGGTGTATCTGCAAAAAGTGCAAGGTCTTCAGCGTAGTCTGCATCTGTGACAGTCTAGCGGGATATCGCCTGCTTCTTGCCTTTTTTAGCATGAAAACCTTTTCTTTCATCGTATCTATTATAGCGGCAACCGGTTTTTTGAGGAGACCGTATGCTAGTAGTATTTGTTCCATTTTCCCTCTGTGTATTGAATCAAATGCCTTGGAGAAATCTACGAATAGCAGCGTTGCCTTTAGATTCTTTGCTCGAACCCCTTCTATGATCCTTCATATATTCAGGATCTGAGAGGTTGTGGATCGATTTCTGCGGAATCCGTTTTGGTTTTTCCTAAGAGTTTTCTCTATTTCGGGTCGAATGCGATTAAGAAGAAGAGCACTATATATTTTGGCTGCAATAGCAGTAAGGGTTATGCCTCTGTAGTTTTTAGCGATTCCTAGGTCTCCCTTTATGGGGAATGGGAGGGTGCAGCCTTTCGTCCATTTATATATTCTATTTTGTCTATATAATGCATTGCATAGCCTAAGCAGTATGTTGTTGAACCTTTCAATCTTCCATACCTCGGTGGTGGGGGGGGGGTATTTCGTCGAGACCTGCAGCTTTTCTACCTTTTAGTTTCTTTAAGACTTTGTTTAGTTCTTCTGTTATGAAATCCACCTGTTGATGTCTAGTAGTCTATCTAAGATCTTTTGGGTGTTATTTTCTATGATTTTTAAATGAAAAGACCATATATATATATATATATATATGTGTGTGTGTGTGTGTGTGTGTGTGTGCGTGTGTGTGTCTGTGTATCTGTGTGTGTATGTATTTGTGTGTGTGTGTCTGTGTGTGTGTGTGTGCGTGTGTGTCTGTGTCTGTGTGTATGTGTATGTGTGTTGTGTGTGTGTCTGGTGTGTGTGTGTCTGTGTCTGTATCTGTATGTGTATGTGTCTGTGTGTGTATATATATGTGTGTGTATGTGTCTGAGTGTGTTTATATGTGTGTGTGTGTTTGTGTGTGCACATTCCCCATCATGCAAAAGTTTATTCTTAGACAAGCAAATAAAATGGAGCGGGAAAAAATCTGTCAGTCTGGCATTGTTCATTGATAAATGTGCGTGGCGTTTACTAGTGACAGGTCACGTGATGCGAAAGAGTTATCAAGGAGGGAAAAGGGGGGGGAAGACATTCAATGGTAAAAAGGACTCACATCAAAATTCCTTTGTAGTTCATTGGATTAATGCCGGTTTACAGAAATAATCCGAACAAACACAAACACGAACATACACACACACACACACATATATATATATATATGCACGTGCGTTTTTATATGTTATATATGCATAGGTATATGTGCATCAATATAATAAATATATATATTTATGTCCCCCTCTCTCTCTCTCTCTCTCTCTCTCTCTCTCTCTCTCTCTCTCTCTTCTCTCTCTCTCTCTCTCTCTGTATATATGTATACTACTACTACTACTACTACTAATAATAATAATAATTTGATGATAATAAATAAATAATAGTATATTATATAATTTATAATAATGATAAATACTATAATAATAATAATAATAATAATAATAATAATAATAAGCCTAAAGTCGATATCAGCCAATCAACGAGGAAGTCCATCCCCTTTTCACTAGCGCTAGACCAAGGAGATTGTTTTGCATGTGGAGCGCCACACCTACCATCAGCTCCTTACTTTACCGCACAGATCCCTGCGCTACTCATACGCTGAGTTGGCGAGGGCCGGTTTCGAACTAGGAACCTTGTGGTTTCTAGCCGAACGCTCTTAATAATAATAATAATAATAATAATAATAATAATAATAATAATAATAATAAGAAGAAGAAGAAGAAGAAGAAGAAGAAGACTTATAATTTACTATAAAAATCTAAAACATTAAATTTAGTTGTTAATCGTAATTCTTTCCCTTTCAAAATGACAATGGAAAAAAACAATGTTATTTATCAATTTAAATGTCCATTGGTTGGGAGAATGCTGCTCCGACAACAATAAAAAAAATGAGTTACATTGGCTATATCTCAACTATATTATATATATATATATATATATATTATATATATAATATATATATATAATCCAAAAGTCCAGAGAAGAAATCTTCCTTAAGACACAAGAGTTTTATTTTAAAAAAACCTGTCGCAGTTTGAGAGCTCAATGTGTGCTCTTAATGTTAGAGTCACAGAAAATATATAAGTAAAGAAATAACAAAAGACTTAGAGGATTAGCATTATAGTTATTTCAGGGAGCTTAGACAAGTCTCTAACTCTCCCGACTCGTCAGATTCGCATCTGATGAGTCGGGAGAGTTAGACAATTTGTCTTTTGTCTAAGTCTTTTGTTATTTCTTTACTTATATATATAATATATATATATATATATATATATATATATATATATATATATATATACACCAAGCCCTACAAATGGTTATATCCTGGACGATGCTATTTGCATTTCACATACCACTAATACCCTTGGAAAAGGTATAAACCGAGCTATACTTCCTCTAGCTATCAGTAATTAGTAGAACAGACTGTCCTCTTTAATCTTTGTAAGACAACCAGTCTAAGAGGGGGTAAACTCTTATTCAAACCCGTTAAACACCCGAAAGAAATTGACCTTGTGCCACATTCTGTTCATGTAGAGGGGTTGGTGAATATATTTTGTTATATATGTGTGTGCGTATTTGTGTGGGGGTATGTGTGTGTATTTATACATATATATGTGGGTGGGTATATGTTTATGTATTGCGTACTCTACACTCCCCATATCCCCAGAGCAGGTGCTGTTTAGTGTCATACTCAGGACAACCTTAGGCAACCTTAGGCGTTTTACTTCTCTACAGAGGATACACTCAGCGATATTCTATGTACCCCACCGACAGGGGTGGATCTTTTAAAAACTTGTGTTTTCCTGTTCTAATGAACAACCTTAAAATGCGTTAATTTTTAGTTGTAACTCAAATTATTACACAAACAATATGCGCCCACTTTGCACAAGTAGTTAAGTTTTAGTATAATAAAATATATCTAATCAGAAAGACTAACGAAATAAAATAAGAATGCATATAAAAGATTACTCTTATTTTTATTGGTTTCTATATAGATCATATAGCTATTAATTATTAACATATTTGAAACAAGGCGTGTATATTCGAAGAATATAACATTTTGAACAATAGTTCTTTCCATCAGTTCCGGCTTTTGCTGCCAAATTTTCTTGATTCAACTATTTGACTAAATCAGACATTAAAATTACTTTCTTTTTGGTAAATGGATTTTCTCAAATTATTAAAATTAAACCAAACTATTAGAAATCAATCAAACTAAACAAATATTTATTAAAATCAATTTTTTAAGATCAATATACAAATTATCATTCCCGTTCACATATAATACGCTATTTGGTTGTATATATAAATACAATTGCATATTATTGTATGTAGATAATGCCAACACCCAGGGTCCAGTGGCTTCGGCCCTGGATCTTACAAGCTAATAGCGTTGACCCCAGGGGGTTATCCCTCGATCCTAGGTTTCTTGCCCAGTGCCTGAGGCACCCCTTGATGGGGAATACCGACGGGATCAACGCATTTTTTGCACTCGCCACACATGAGTCACATTAATAGGGCCTTGTGCCTAACCAGTACATTTGGGGTACGTGGTAAATATCATGCAGATAAGGCCAACAGTATTAATAACAGTAGATTTTCTTAATAATTGAGATTTAAATAGAAATATAATAATGGAGAATGTGACGTAAATACTAAGGAAATTGAGACGTCGGAGGTGACGTAATTTCGGTTACAGACATACATACATATTATGTCTAATATAATAAGTTTATTTGCCAATTTTTACATTTTATTTTTATTTCTTCTTTTCAGAAACCATTACCGAAAATGCCCATACCAGAACTGAATTCAACCTTGGACAAATATCTCAGTCTTGTTCAACCAATTGTGAGTGATGAACAATATGAGAAAACTAAGAAAATAGTCACAGAGTTTCGAGCAGAAGGAGGGATCGGTGAGAAGCTACAAAAACTTTTACTTGAATATGCTGAATCTAAGGATAACTGGGTAAGTAATGCTTTAACATTTATTTTTATACTTTTCTATTGCAGTCAGTTTAGGCTCAGTTGATTGAGCACCCAGCTATGTAATCATGAGGTTCCTGGTTCGATACCGGTCCCCGCCATCTCAGCGTATTGTTACATAATCTATTCGGTTGTATAAGATTATTGTCAATCCCCTGTAATTCTAGGGGGTGACCCTTTTCATATCATGGCCGGGTCCTTCCATGGAAAATTACAGAAGCCCGCCAAATATGTGAAGTCACGTGAGACCTTTTTTGAGTCCCCAGTTTGCAGTTGGACGTCAGGCAGAGCGGTCGGTCATTTATGCTCTGTCTAAACTGGAACTCACGCTCGCTATGTTAGTTAGCAGATGTCTGGGTTGGGGATTGAAAATAAAATAACATCAAAATAAATCGAAGTCTTGTGTTTATTATCTAAAAACTAACAATGACACAGGGCTTCTGATAGAGAGAAATCCCTAACAGAAAACCAGACCGAAGTCCCCAAGTCAACTCCAGACGCTAGACCTTAGAAGATAACAGATCCAAGACGCTAGACCAGACCAAGTCAAGATGAAGATATACCAAAGACGATCAGAAGCATACTAAGACAGCCAGCAGAAGAATAGATGTCCAAGTAATTGAAGAAGAAGAGGTATGCAACATTATAATTATTTAGTGCCAGTGAAGAAGGCGCTATGCAACAGTAAGGAGTAGCACAGATTGGATAATCTGATCATTGCTGATATATAACAGTGGAGTAGCTTAATATCGTTATCAGCCGGACAGCGAGGGGGTCTATCCCCTTTTCGCTAGAACTAAACCAGGAAGTTTATTATTTTGCTGAGGTGGAGCGCTATTCATACCGCTAGATCCCCACTTACTACACTGATCAGATTACTGAGTTGGCGAATTCAGAACCTCGTGATTCCAAGGTGGGTGCTCTACCAAATGAGATATATCTACAGTCAATAAAAATCCAAAGTCTTTTTTCTAAAAACTTATTGTCATCTTTTCTTTTGAACCAACCCTGAAACTGTTACATGATCCTTTTGCAAAAGGGAGCTAGTTACCAAGAAAATGTTGGTACAGCCATGGAGGAAATTTGTTAGGCAAAGATTTAAGAAAACCAGGTTTAATAGTTAATTACTTGGTATTAGGGGCCGGGTTTGCTCAGTCGGTAGAGCATTCAGCTAGAAACCACAAGGTTCCTAGTTCGATCCTGGCCCTCGCCAACTCAGTGTATGAGTAGCACAGGTATCTGTGCGGTAAAGTAAGGAGCTGATGGTAGGTGTTGCGCTCCACCTCAGACGCAAAAACAATCTCCTTGGTCTTTAGTGAAAAGGGGATAGACTCCCTCGCTGCATGGCTGATACCGACATTAGGCCACCCCGACGACTTTACTTTACTTACTTGGTATTATTGACTTCTAGTATTATTTTTTATGTTCAAAAGTATTGAAATCAATCCTATGTATAATTTTGTATTTATGGGGTGCTTTTTTACATTCTGTCCTCATTAGGATCTTGGCTATGAAATTTGAAATATTGAAAATTAATAAAATAACATTGAATTTGGTATTTTTAGCAAACCTCCAACGGATCTAATCATGCCTGATAGTTTGCAGCTTTGAAACATTTTGGTTAACTTTGAAAGTTTTGCTTGAATTCCATATACTTTAAAACACTTGAAAAATATTAAATTAGAATGGCCTATTGTCAGTAACAGCCGAACAGATAGGGAAATTAGCGCTAGAGACTGTTTTTTGCTGAGGTGGAGCACCACATATACCATCAGCTCCCCACTTTACCGCACAGATCAGCTTACCCAATATTTGCTTCTCATACACTGAATTGGTGGAGACTGGCATCGAATTTAGAACCTTGTGATTCCAAGGCGGTTGCTCTACCGACTGAGATGTAACTACAGTCAATAAAAATCCAAAATCCTTCCAAAGTGTTCAGATACCATCGTGGAATCTCTGCGATGATGCCTCAGCTAAAATGGCGGTTGGAAATGGCACTCCATTAGTGACTGTCACGCGCTAAAAGATACCATTGCGTGCATCGTCGTAATTGTCTTTTCCCAAAAACCTTTTCTTTTAGGAACTCTCAGATTCTATCACTCAAATGTTTTTATTTCTTTCTTTCTTTTTATATATTTATTTTTAAGTTTTTTTTTTCTTTTCTTTTTGTTTCTTTACGTCTATTTTTGCCTCTTTATTTCTTTCCTGCTACTTCCAGACTCGAGTATCATCACTTATAAAGATACAAATCAGTATCCCACAAACATTCAAAGTGAGGCTTCAAATAATTGTACCAGCATAAACAACTGGCGAAACACGCAAAATATACGCCTTTTATAAGAGCCAATTTCTTGAATTTACTTGGCAACTCATAATTATTAGTAACGCCGCTACACAATCTTCTAACCGACAGATTTAAGTACAGTTATTTATTGAAAAATAAGTGGGAACCAAAAAGAAAGTATTGTCTCCCTACGTTTTCGTTTTTCGTTTTTCGTTACTGTTGGCCAATTCTCTATTAACTACCCCCATGATCTCTCTCTCTCTCTCTCTCTCTCTCTCTCTCTCTCTCTCTCTCTCTCACTCTTTCTCTCTCACTCTCTATCTCTTTCTCTCTATCTATCTATCCCTCTCTTTTTCTCTCTCTTTCTATCCCTCTCTTTCTCTTTTTCTTTCCTTCTCTTTTCTTCTCTCTTACTGTGTCTCTTTCTCTGTCTCTTTTTGTCTGTATTTCTCTCTCTCTCTCTCTCTCTCTCTCTCTCTCTCTCTCTCCTATACATATATATATATATATATATATATCTTTCACCATTTCTATTTCCCTTCTCTCTCTCTCTCTCTCCTCTCTCTCTCTCTCTCTTAATATCTCTCTCCCTTTCTTCCCTCCGTCTCTCTCTCTCCTCTCTCTCTCTCTCTCACACACACACACTAAATATATCTGTATCTCTCATTTTATTTCTTCTTTACTCTTCTTTTATTCACTCTTGCCAAACCTCTACCCCTCTCTCTCTCTCTCTCTCTCTCTCTCTCTCTCTCTCTCTCCCTCTCTCTCTCTCTCTCTCTCTATCTATCTATCTCTATCTTTCATTCTGTCTTTCTCTTTCTCTCTCTCTCTCTTTCTGTCTTCTCTCTCTCTCTCTCTCTCTCTCTCTCTCTCTCTCTCTCTCCTCTCTCTCACACACACACACACACATTAACTATATCTATCTATCTGTATCTATCCCATTTTATTTCTTCTTTACTCTTCTTTCATTCACTCTTGCCAATATTCACCCCTTGTCCCCATTGCCCATCTCACTCCCGCCCACCCCCAATCACAGCCATCGCCCTTCTTCTGTTTCCGGTGTCTGTCGACGTCCAATTTATTCTGAAGTGCTTTGCTCTTTCGGTGTCGGTTGGTCGCCATGTTGGTAGAACTCGCTTCCCCTTCCCGCCAAACGGCCGGTGCAAACAGGAACCACGTCCGGTTAGAAGAAACTCAGATACTGTTTGGCAATTGTTACAAGACCAATAGACATAGACACGCAGAGCAAGAGAAGGGACGGGGGTCAGAAACAGAGAGATGGGGCAGAGATGCACACAGAGACAGACAGACAGACAGATTGCATAGTGTACCCCACCCAGCTGATTATCCGCTACACACCCTCACACAAATGCCACTTTTCGTAATTCTTCAGAACATTTTATAGTAATTATACCCTTTCTACTCATCACCCTTTAACAACGAACGCAAATGATAACAATGGTGAATTATTATTATTATTATTATTATTATTATTATTATTATTATTATTATTATTATTATCTCCTTTTGAGTTTTCACACCAGTGTTAGCTGATGGTATTTCACTGGAGTCTGAGTGACAGCAAGTCTCCTCAGGTCTCCAGGACTCTTCTGAGTATTCTGGCAGATTGCAGCAGTGCAGTGTTCTGAATGGTTTCAATCCTTCCTCTGATATCCAAACTTTCCAAGCCTTCTTCTAATCCTTTTGGGACTGTTCCAAGTGCACCAACTACAATTGGTATCACTTTCACTTTCATATTCCATAACTTTTTCAGTTCTCTGGCAAGGTCCAGATATTTGTCCATTTTTTCATTTTCCTTTAACTTCACCCTGTGATCTGCTGGCACTGCAAAATCCACCAGTTGACAAGTTCTTTCTTTTTTATTAATCAACACTAGGCCTGGTCTTCTTGCTGGGATAAGATGATCCGTTTTTATTTCAAAGTCCCAGAGAATTTTATGCGTTTCGTTCTCAAGAACAGATTCTGGTTTATGCATATACCATTTTGTTGTATGGTCAAACTTAAATGTTTTGCATAATTCCCAGTGGATCACCTTCCCAACCCAGTCGTGTCTAGTTTTGTATTCTCGTTGTGTTAGTTTGCTACATTCGCAGAGTATATGGTTTACAGTCTCATCTCTATTACCACATTTTGTTGGTCTTATCAATTTTCGCTTTGATATAGTTTTATTATTATTATTATTATTATTATTATTATTATTATTATTATTATTATTATTATTATTATTATTATTTATTTTTATTATTATTATTATTATTATTATTATTTATTTTTATTATTATTATTACTATTATTATTATTATTATTATTATTATTTCTGTCAGTTTTTCACACCAGCGTTAGCTGATGGTCTTTCGTTGGAGTCTGAGTGACAAGTCTCCTCAGTTCTCGAGAACTCTTTTGAGTATTCTTGCTGATTTCAGCAATGCTGTTTTCTGTATGGTCTCAATTCTTCCTCTGATTTCCAGTTCCTCCAGTATTTTTCCCGATCTTTTTGGGACCGTTCCAAGTGCACTAATTACAATTGGTATCAATGTCCCCCTCACATTTCACAGCTTTTTCAATTCTCAGGCAATGTCAACGTATTTATCTATCTTTTCGTTTTCCTTCATTTTCACCCAGTCATCTAGAATTGCAAAATCTATTAGATGACAAGTTTTCTTTTCTTTCTTTTCTTTCTTTTTTTTTTTTTTTTTTTTTTTTTTTTTGTTATTCAATACTAGGTCTGGTCTTATAGCTGGGATACGGTGATCCGTCTTTATCTCGAAATCCCAGATAATGTTATGCATTTTATTCCCAAGAACAGTTTCTGGTTTATGCATATACCATTCTGTTGTTTTTTGCATAATTCCTAGTGGATTACCTTTCTAACCCAGTCGTACCTTGCTTTGTATTCTTTGTATTCTCGTTGTGCTAGTTTGCTACAATCGCTTAATACATGGTTGATGGCCTCATCTTTGTCACCACACACTCTACATTTGCTATTATTATTACTATTATTATTATTATTATTATTATTATTATTACTAGCAAATATATGCACCCTCTGGGTGCAAGTATTTAAGTTTTAATGTAATAAAATATTGTATTAAATTAGAAAGGCTAAAGAAACTAAATAAGAATGCAGATATAAAAATTTGAAATAGAGGGGTATAATTGAAAAATATATCAACTGAAACTTACTCTTCCATCACTCTCGTCTTTCATTGTTATTTTTTCTAATTTAAGTATTTAGTTAAAAGAGGAAGTAAAGAATAAAATGACATTTATTTTTTCTTGTTAATGGATTTCATTTAAGATTCATTGAAGAGATTTTTGCTTATATTCATTAAAATAAAACCAAACAGTTAGAAATCAATAACACTGGGCACATATTTATTAAATTGTTTTTTTTAATATCAATATGCAAATTAGCCTTCCCATTCACACTGTAAATCACTATTTTCTTGTATATATAAATATAATTGCATGTTGTTAGTATGTTGATATGGTCAACAGTGGCTTCGGCCTCTGGACCATTGATATAATTAACAGCGTCGATCCCAGGGGGCCATCCCCCCAGGCAACACCTGCCCCCTTGATTTAAAGGGGCAGGGCTGGGTTTATTGCCCAGTGCCTGAGGCGCCCCCTTGAGGGGGAATGCCGACGGGATCGACACAATTTTTCACCTGCCACTCCATGAGCTTCGGTTTGTGGGTGGTCCCACGTTAATAGGGACTTTGTGCCTGACCCGTACAAGTGGGGTACGCGGTAAATATCATGTAGATATGGTCAACAGTGGCTTCGGCCTCTGGACCATTGATATAATTAACGGCGTCGATCCCAGGGGGCCATCCCCCCAGGCAACACCTGCCCCCTCGATTTAAAGGGGGCAGGGCTGGTTTATTGCCCAGTGCCTGAGGCGCCCCCTTGAGGGGAATGCCGACGGGATCGACGCAATTTTTGCACCTGCCATTCCATGAGCTTCGGCTTGTGGGTGGTCCCACGTTAATAGGGACTTTGTGCCTGACCCGTACATGTGGGGTACGCGGTAAATACAGTAGATATGGTTAACAGTATTAATAATGTAAAATAATTTTATTAATAATTGAGGTTAAAATAAAAAATAAAATCATTGAGGATGTGACGTAAATGACTAAAGGAATTGTGACTTGAGTAGGGATATAGTTTCGGTTACAGACAGAAAAACACACAATCTCCATTATAATAAGATATTAAAAGAATTGTGAAGGTTTTATCTTTGTTTTAGATTTGACTTCAAAATCATTTTTGTTCTTTTTATTTAATCTCTGGGTATTTTGTTTGGTCGTTTTTTGTTTTTTTGTTTTTTCTCTGTGTGTTTTTCATTCTTTTTCTGTTATTTTTTAAATTTTAGTTGTTTTTATTTTTTAACTTTGTTTTTCATTCTGTTGTGATAGTTTTCTTTCATTTTTTATAGACTTCGAGTTTGTCTCGTTTTTTTTTTATAGTCTCATTATTCTTTTATTTTTTCATTTTTATTTATTTTTTATTTTTTATTTTTTTTCCTTTACAAATATTTGTTTTACACTGAGTAGCTCTTGTAGATGCCCTGTTCAATCACCAATAGCCGGAACATAAAATAAACATTAATTTCTCTCTCTCTCTCTCTCTCCTCTCTCTCTCTCTCTCTCTCTCTCTCTCTCTCTCTCTCTCCACGAACACATACATTCTCTCTATTTATTTATACACACACTGTCTCCTTCCACCCTCAATCTATACGGACATTCTCCTCCTCTCCCCCCTCTCTCTCTCTCTCTCTCTCTCTCTCTCTCTCTCTCTCTCTCTCTCTCTCCTCTCTCTCCGCACTACACATATATTCTCTCTATTTATTTACACACACACAGTCTCCTCCCACTCTCAATCTATACGTGCGGACACGGACATTCCCCTCCTCTCCCTCCCTCTCTCTCCCTCCCTCTCTCTCTCTCTCTCTCTCTCTCGTACACACACACACACACATACACACACTGAATATATCTTCTCATTGTGTGCTCACGGAGGTACACACATTGGATCAACATTCAAACAATCATACACACACGCACACAATCTATCTATCTATCTATCTATCTATTTATCTATCTCTATCTTTGTCTCTGTTTCTCCTTCTCTACGCACATACACATACAATCTCTCTTTATTTACACACACACACTCTTAATCTCTATTTACACTATCACACACTCTCTTCCCCCCACGAAACTTCTCTGTCTGTCTGTCTGTCTGTCTCTCTCTCTCTCTCTCTCTCTCTCTCTCTCTCTCTCTCTCTCTCTCTCTCTCTTCGCGCATACATACACATTATATCTCGTTATGTGCACATACACACTCCTACTCTCCCTAGACTATCACTCCAACTCTCCACACAATCACATACTTTCCTCACAAGGACACAAACTTCTCCCCTCCCCCATCTCTCTCTCTCTCTCTCTCTCTCTCTCTCTCTCTCTCTCTCTCTCTTCTCTCTCTCTCTATCATCCTATATACGCACACACATACACACGGATGCACACAAGAAAATGTTCAGACCAAGACCCTCTGAGATGACACTTATAATACATCTGCACCCACGAAAGATTTCCAAATATTGTATACAGTTAAAGCAATGGATACTAAAGTTTTCTTATAAAAAAAAGAATTAAACATTTTTTTCTGAGAACAAAATACATTTTGCGGACCTTCTTTTTTTTATAAAATATTGAATTTTCTCCCGTTGGAACCAGAACAACATTTTTTATATATCTCCATATACGCTTGTTCCTAAATCTTTCTCTTGTGACTCTTTCATGGTTTATGACGGAGAACTAGGTTCCCTCTTTGTATGTGTATAATTAAATGTTATATTGTATTAATTGACTTGTCTTTTTTCCCCTACCGAATGTGTTGGGTTACCTTCTGTTGGATATCCTAATCTATTATATATAATCTTCCGTCCCGTTATCATCCTGTAACGACCCCTTGTTAAAAATGACACCGTCGAAATTGTCCAGGATGCAATGCAATGGAAATACAGATTATCTGGTGTCGCTTAATCGCAGATTTCTTATTTGTCCCATTTTATTTCATCCAATTTTTAAAATGAAGCATTCCAAAAGGTATTGCGCCGCTTAAATGCCTAACGTAAAATTAAAATGAATTAAAAAAAAAAGAAGTTACGTGTTTGGTTTATTTGTAATATTGAAATTGTGAATTACGGAAAATATTTTTGTCATTTTAGTCGGATTTATAAGTAAAGAAATTGCAAATCATTGTTTCTGGCTTAAATAGTTTCTCTTGATTTTTTTTTTTTGTGAAAATTCCATGGGTCCCGCTATTATTATAACTAGCAAATATATGCATCCTCCGGGTGCAAGTATTTAAGTTTTAATATGATAAAATATCATATTAAATTAGAAAGGCTAATGAAACTGAATAAGAATGTAGATAAAAAGATTTTGAACAGAGGGGGTATGATTGAAAAATAGAACAACTTTGAAACTAACTCTTCCATCATTTTCCGTTACTCCCGTCTTTCATGAGTAAATTTTCCTAATTTAACTGTGTAGTTAAAATAGAAAGTAAAGAATAATATTAGTTATTTCTTCTTGTTAAGGGATTTCTTTTAAGATTTGTTGAAGAGATTTTTGCTCATATTCATTAAGATAAAATCAAACAATTAGAAATCAATAATACTAAGCACATATTTATTAAAACCAAATTTGTAAGATCAATATGCAAGCCTTCCCATTAACACTGTAAACCGCTATTTTGTTGTATATATAAATACAATTGCATGTTAATAGCATGTAGATATGGTCAACATTATAAGTAATGGAAAATAATTTTATTAATAATTGAGTTATAGATAAAAATAAAATCACGGAGAATGTAATGTAAATATCAAAGGGAATTGTGATTTGTATAGTAATATAGTTTCGGTTACAGACAAACAAACCCACAATCTCCATTATAATAAGATATTATGAGATTTTTTCACCCCCACCAAAGCTGGTTGTGTACTGTTGGCTGAGTGACAACAAGTCTCATCAGGTCTATCTGATCTTTATGCTGTTGTTTTGATGGTTACAATTCTTCCCCGAATTTACAATTCCTTCAGAATATTTTTCAAACCCTTTGGGACCGTTCCCAATTACGATTGATACGATCTTTACCCTTATGTCCAACAGTTTATTCATCTCTCCGGTCAGGTCCAAGTACTTGTCTATCTTTTCGTTTTCTTTCATCTTCACTCTGTTATCCAGCGGGACGTCAAAATCTACGAGATGACATGTTTTCTTCTTGTTGTTAATTAATACTAGGTTTGGTCTCATAGCCGGGATTAGGTGATCCATTTGCATCTTAAAGTTCCAAAGGATTGTATGTGTCTCATTATCTAGGAAAGATATTATTATTATTATTAGTAGTAGTAGTAGTAGTAGTAGTAGTAGTTTTTTACACTAGCGTTAGCTGAAGACCTTTCGCTGGAGTTTGAGTGACAACAAGTCTCCTCGGGTCTCCAGGACTCCCCTGATTACTCCAGCTGTTGTCTGGATAGTCTCAATTTTTCCTCTGATTTCCTATTCCCCACTGTCGTTTTTCTAAGTTTTTGGGGATCGTTCCTTGTGCCCCAACTACTATTGGTATCACTTTCACCCTCACATTCCACAGTTTTTTCAATTCTCTCGCGAGTTCTAGGTATTTGTTTATCTTTTCGTTTTCTCTCATCTTCACCCATTATTATTATTATTATTATTATTATTATTATTAGCAAATATATGCAACCTCCGGGTGCAAGTATTTAAGATTTATCCCTGAAATTCTTGCTCATATTCATTAAAATAAAACTAAACAATTAGAAATTAATAACACCTAGCACATGTTTATTAAAATCAAATTTATGAGATCAATATGCAAATTAACCTTCCCGTTCCCATTGTAGACCGCTATTTTGTTTTATATATATATACAATAATATATTATTAGTATGTAGACCTGGCCAACGCCGGGGGTCCAGTGGCTTCGGCCCTGGATCTTTACAAGTTAATAGCGTCGATCCCAGGGGGCCATCCCTCCAGGCAACACCTGCCCCCTCGATTTAAAGGGGCAGGGCTGGGTTTATTGCCTAGTGCCTGAGGCGCCCCCCTTGAGGGGGAATGCCGACGGGATCGACGCAATTTTTCACCTGCCACTCCATGGGCTTCGGCTCGTGGGTGGTCCCACGTTAATAGGGACTTTGTGCCTGACCCGTACAAGTGGGGTACGCGGTAAATACTATGTAGATAAGGCCACCACTATTAATAATGTAAAACAATTTTCTCAATAATTGAGGTTTAAAGAAAATATCAAATCATAAATGTGACGTAAATAACTAAGAGAATTGTGACTATATGGTTTGGGTTTTTTTTTTACGGCATATCAACCTCAGTGGGTCATTTAATGCCGATAAAGTTTTGAAATAAATCAATTCTTAATGGATAATACAATTTTTTTATAAATAAATTTTTCTATTTAACCCATAGATGGGACCCTAACAGGTACTAGCACTCCGGGTCAGAGTCGACCAGGGGGCAATGGTGATGAAGGGGTGCTCCACATTCCCCAAACCTCCAAAACTGGAACCTCGCCATCAGATAGAGTTTAACGTCATTCGCAGGACATGTAGACCCGCAGCCACCGCCTTCTAGCACCCATATGATAAAAAGGGGTTGGGGCTTGCCATATGGGCAATAGGGGTTGGAAAATCATATAGGTGCTAGGCTTGACGTGACCAGCTGATTGATCGGAGGGGGCCTCTCCGACCGCCCGTCTAGCCCAAGATAGGGCCAAAGTGGAGTATTGCATGTCATGAACTGCTCATCCACCTGGGCTCTATCCTTAAGCATCACGGGTAGCCACCCACGGTCAACAGGTGGCCCCATTGGGGGGGTCTTACCCCTCTGCAGAGGTGCAGTCGGTGCATTCTAACGCCCCAGCCGACAGGGCGGAAAGAAAGTTTAAGAGTAGCAACGCTGCTCAGATGCTTGAAAACAGAACTGACATTCATATCGCGTGTGTGTGTCGTTAGACAAACCTGATAGCTTGCTGGCCTTCCAAAGTTAGTATGCTTTTTGTTTGGGGATGTTTTCTTTCTTTTTTGTTTTGTTTTGTTTTGTTTTGTTTTGTCTTGTGTGTGTGTGTGTCTTGTGTGTGTGTGTGTGTGGTGTGTGTGTGTGTGTGTGTTTTATTATTTTGATTATTTTGCTCTTTCTTTTTTCCTATTGAGGTCAATCTTACGTTGGTTGCCAGCCTCATAACAAAAATAGAAGCTGACATACTTTATTTTAAATCTTTTAGCGGCCAGATCTGTAAGGTATAGGCAGATAGGTAAATATGTAGATATGAACATGTTGAGATAGATAGATAGATAGATGATAGATAGATAGATAGATATTGCGTGGCTGGATATATAGAGAAATATTAACTGGTTGGGATTGAAAGATAGATAGATATATTGATATTAACTGGTTGGATATATATATATTATATATATATATATATATATATATTATATATTTGAATAGGTTGATAGACAGAAAGGTAGATATATAGATATGAATAAGTTCAGATAGATAGATAGATAGATAGATATGAATCGACTGTTAGATAGATAGATAGATAGATAGATAGATAGATAGATAGATATTACATGGCTGGGATATATAGAGAAATATTAACTGTTTGGGATAGATAGATAGATAGATAGATAGATAGATAGATAGATAGATAGATAGATAGATAGATAGATATAACAGCTTGGATAGATAGATAATAAGTTGAGATAGATACATTGACATTGGTTTGGATAGATAGATAGATAGATAGATAGATAGATAGATAGATATTAACAGCTTGGGATAGATAGATATTAATAAGTTGAGATAGATAGATAGATAGATTGACAGATAGATAGATAGATAGATAGATATTTACTAGTTGGCATAGATAGATAGATAGATAGATAGATATTGTAAAATATACGATAAATGACTGGATACGTTTATCCATATAGTTGTACTAAGAAGAACGAACGATGGACAAACAGAATAATTAAGACTGAAAGATTCGCCTCGATTTTCTCTATTCACATCAACATCAACACAGATTATCAAAGAAGATTCTTCTGCAAGAGACAAATCTTGTTTATTCCACATTAGAAAAATATCCCACTCTACTTATTTTATAAAAGGAAACGTAAAAGAAATCCTGTAACAAAAATATTTTTTTATATTATCATCTTCTACGTTTTATTTCATTTTTAAGTTTCCATTGTTTTGTTGAATATTTTTTTCAAATTTGTAAACGATGAGGTCAGCAGCTAAAAGTTTGATTTTTTTATTTAATGGCATTTCAACCTTCATGGGTCATTTAATGCCAAGAAATTAAATTAAGAAATACAGGGATAACCGAAAATGTACTGAATATTTGAAAACAGTTATCATTGAATATTTTAATTTGGTTTGATTTGGTTCAGTTCGTTTGTTTAATGGTATATATAGTCATTTCATTTGTTTAATGGTATATATAGTCAGTTCGTTTGTTTAATGGAATATATAGTCAGTTCGTTTGTTTAATGGCATATATAGAAATAGGAAAATCAAAACGTTCCAAAAATATAAATTTATTATGTTATGTCAATGTTTAAACGTTTTAGTTTATTAGAAATCTTCTTCATGACAATACGCTGGAATTTGTTTTTCAAAAGGACAAATTGGGGGTAAAATATGGATATGATTCTGATAATATATAGAAATAGAAAAAACAAAATGTTCCAAAAAGGAACATCAATTAATGGCACATCAACCTTCGTGTGTTATCTAAAGCTATCCTTGTGGAAGAACGGCAGTGGTAGTATTTAATGTATTGCTGGGAGGATAAGTGGGTCCATACCTTTCCCAGGGTTATTAGTCCGAAAGTGAAGGTAATATCACGAATGTAATTTGAACTCACTTACTATGATGTCACAATCTAGCACGATATTGAGCACTGTTTACTTATAGATATAGCACCCCTATCATCTATCTATCTATCTATCTCTCTCTCTCTCTCTCTCTCTCTCTCTATATATATATATATATATACATATATATATATATATATTATATATATATATATATATATATACAGGGATTAAACTGTGATTCAATTCGACACAATGCATTAGAAACTAAAGAATATGTTAATAAGCTAATATGAAGATATCTTTTAGATTTAGTGACGATATAAAATACGTAAAAGGTTTTTAAAAAGAATAAAAGATTAACTAGGTGATTAAGTTACGGTATTTTATATTGTGTCGGGTATTAACGATATAGAATAAACATTCACGTCAGTCCTGATCGAATTGAATAAATCGGCGATCAACTTGTCATTAAGTCAAAAGACAAACAGAAAAAGGCGGGAAAATAAAGTAAAACAAAAGTTTCATGCATATTCATGAGCACACTCGACGCATGCGTAAATGAGCGAAGGAAGTTGATACAACGAGTTCAGCATGTGCAGTCATAGCGTAACACACCTCCTCAAAATGTGGATGTATATGTACATGTATACATTAACTATATACACATACAGTCAAGTAAGACTTGTACATAAACATGAAAGTATACGAATAAACCTTACTTTTATATATATATATATATAATTATAATATATATATATATATATATGTGTGTGTGTGTGTGTGTGTGTGTGTGTGTGTGTGTAAAATGAAAATGGAAGTATGTGACAAGAGAAAAAGGAAAGAAAGTATTGAATGAATAAAATAGACTATTTTAATTAATTTAACTTTACACGTGTTTCCGGTCAGGAGTTTTTCCATATTATATTTTAAAAATGGATTTTAATTTTATTTATATATATATATATGTATATTATATATGTTCATTGGCATTGCAGTCTCGGAAGCTAGAATGCAGTTTTTTGTGCCCCTGAAGTTACAGAGCCTCCTGTGACTGTAAAGTCGATGTTTGAAAAAACTTCTCGACATAGATGTTGCCTGTGGAAGGCTGTCCTGAGATGTTTTATGGCCGGTGCTTTGTTGTCGCTGTTTTCTTCTGGAACCTTGGTTTGGTACTGCGCCAGGTGGATGAAGGTATACGAATAGACCTGTGCTCTATATATATATATATATATCTATATATATATTATTATATATTATATGAAGGCGAATAATGCCAAATTTATGTTAAAATATTATTTATTTAATTTTTTTTTTTTGTCCCTTAATATTTTCAGGCTATGCCTATCTTCAGAGATTGAAAAAAAAATTTTTTTTTTTAAATTTCATCTGTATTTGAACTCAACTGTGATGTTAATCCGTTGAATGTTTTAATGTATAATGCAAACGTTCGGCAAAGATTGAAAGTTTCTTCGGCAAAGATAGTGAAATCCGTAGATTCCGTGCGCGTCTTGTTTCGCCGGGATGTTTGAAAACCATTTCATATATAATAATATATATTTTTTTAATACTATAAAAATAATGAGGGCCTGCTCGGCGATATGAAATAAGATTTTTTTTAAATCATTTTATAGTGAGTTAGAAGCATTTAAAATTAATAATAATTTTGAAGGCGAAATAATGCAATTTATGTTTAAAAAATATTTATTTATTTTTTTTTTTTTCCTTTTTCTTTTTTTTTTTTTTTTTTTGTTCTTCTATTTTCGCTATGCTATCTTCAGAGAGTTAAATAATATATTATATAGATTTAATATATTATATTATATTACTATGTTTATTGTGTGCTGTTGGTGTGTGTGTTCCTCAAAACTGACCTTCAAATTATCAAACACAATCTTAAGTAGCCTCTTCTATATGGATTAATGAAATCCAACTGCTTCGATGATGTTGTCCACAATTTAGTATCATTTGCTGTTCAGAAATATATCTAAACATAAACCACTTTGTTTATGTGAAATTATTAGAAAATCATGATTTCTAAAGAATTTTCAAATACAAAGGATGTTCCATTTTGTTTAGCACTAAGACTTCTGTACAACATAAGTCGCACCCTTCACCATATGTTGGTAAATATTAAAGTTAGACTGGGTTCTTGGCTTGTTAAGGACCAGTCCATGGAGAAAGGGGCTTTTGAATTCAACGACTGTGCCCGGATTAAGTAAAGTAATTGTCTTTCATTCGATGTGGCAGGCCACGAATATATAAATACATCGGCTTCCTTAACTGAATTTTTCCTTTTCGATCAAACTTTTTCGGTTTAAATGAGTTAATGGGATTAAATTCTACCACGTATGCCCCTCCCGCCGGAAAGAAAAATCGTGCATTACGGAAAGTTTTAATAAATTCTTCCAGTGTTGATATTATTAATCAATAATCATTTATGCACCAGTATTTCATTTAAAAATCCTTACATTTTTCTGTCAGTTAACTTTGTAAACGTTATCTTTGAGTGAACATTGACCACAAACCACAGTTGGAAGAAGTTTTCTAAATTATATTAATTAGAGACTAATTAAAACTTGGAGTTGAATATCAGTTTGAAAAAATATTAATAAGTTGAATTATTATCAAAATGACTGATTCAGCATTAGATGACCCGAAAGGGTTGATATGCCGTAAAACATCAATCACTATCAACAATAGCCACCCAAAATCAATACTCAATGTTTTGAGCCATCTGTTGTTTCTGATTAAAAGGAGTGATGCATTGTTGTATTATAAAAGTTGTAAATTGATTCCCCATTTTTAATCCATATTATGATTTCAAATGATTGATTGGCATTTAAACCCGGAATGATTCATATGCCGTTAAAAAAACACCAACATATTTATTTTCTATTTTCTTTGCTTTTTTCTTCGTTTCTTTCTTTTCTTTCTTTCTTTTCTTCTCACTTTTCTTTGTTTTTTCTCTTTCCTCAATCGATGTCTTTTCCATTAGTTTTTACGTTTCTTTTTTGTTTGCTCTTTTATCGCAAGGAGCCATGTTTTCAGTTGACATTTTCGGAGTCAGAAATAGAATAATTGACGTGCATGCATTTATGATTTGAGCACAGTCAAAGAAAAAGAAGTTTTTTATTTACATATTTAACCCAATAACATTTCATGGAAAAGCTCTCAATTTCTCTTCTGTTTCTCCCCTCCTATATTAAACGAGCCTCTAACACAGACGGTGGAGTCTCGGGGCATAATGACAAAGCTGTCTGGACATCGTAGTAGCCAAGTAGCGAACTCCAGTGCATTTTAGTTCAATTTTTCTGACTAGTATCTGGGAAAGGGCATGAACCCTCTCATCTCCAGTTAGGGCTTGATACTACCTTGTTGTTCTACTGGGAGATTTTTGCATAATAACCCAAGAAGCATGATGTGCATTAAACAAAGGAATCGAACGAAACCAAGCCACTAAAATTACTATATTTCTTACTTTCTTATACTATTCACTCTCTCTCTCTCTCTCTCTTCTCTCTCTCTCTCTCTCCTCTCTCTCTCTCTCTCTTCTCTCTCTAAACACACACAACAATTATACTATTCTGATTATATATAATATATATATGGAAATACGCGAGAATTTAATCCAACAATATGGTGAAGGAAAAGTTTTAAAATATAACAGACCACAGGAGTTATGATTAAAGAACAATTTTATTATGTCTATAATTAGTATTTCGGTTTATGATAAACCATTCAGGACAATGCAAATAAATTTTGTAAGGGAGAAAAATGAAAATGTTAAGTGTATGGTAATGTTGTGATCTTCTTTTTCCATTTTTTTACATGCAATGATTACGTCATCAGCTTCGGTATATAACGCACATATAAAAAATAACGGTAATAACATCATTTCACACATTCACCAATACACTTAAAATCTTTCATTTTTTCTCCCTTACAAAATTTATTAGCATTGTCCTTTAAGTGTATTAGCACTTATGAGAAATGGCAAACAGCTGTCAGGATTTAACTCCTTTGTCAGTCGTCCACGCTGTGTCGTCATTCTGTTCGCGACCACCGATAGCTATTGCACCACGTGCATCCACTATTAATATAATGGAACTTCATTCTATAATAAATCAAGGGTTGAATCGCCATCTTCACAAAGCACGAAAATGTTCGTGTTCTGCAGAGGAACTCGCAATTAAATTCAAGCTTAATGTCCGGGAATCGTTCGTTTATCTGTTCTTTTTACAGTCTGAGGATTTAATATATATATATATATATATATATATACGTCTGTTTGTGTGTTTTTTTTGTGCTTATGTGTGTGTTGTGCTGTGTTGTGTCCTGGTAAAGTATCATTAAAACTTATGAGTGGTCTATTGTCGGTTATCAGCCGCAACAGTGACAGGTATCCCTTTTCGCTTGCCCTAGACCAGGAGATCGTTTTGCTGAGGTGTGGTGCCACACTCGTCATCCCACTACCCCACAATTGTGCTACTCTTGAGCTTAGTTGCGAGGACTGGCATTGGACTTGAACCTTGCGATTCCTAGAGCGATGCTCTACCGACTGAGCTACCGTATATATATATTACTGTCTTTTCCTCTTGAGTATGAGACAGAATAAGAAAAATACCAGAATAATTTAAAACTTATTTACAGTAATTTTCAGTTATATTTTGGTTTTAGATTTTATTCATTTATAACCGCATTGTTTATTGGTTTAATTCTTTTTGTTGTGTGTTTTTTTTTTATTCTTATTTTTTGTATTTTACTATGTTTTGTTTTGTTTGTTTTTTTGTTTTGTTTTGTTGTCTTTTTCTTATTATTCAATTCCCTTTTTGTTATCAATATTCGTCGTTGTCCGCTCCGATTAGTTTTCCCGCCAACCCTATTCTTCCAGAAAAAAAAAACCAAAATGGATTCGCGTTTTTGTGTCGGGTGGGGAACTAAGAGAATTGAGTGACAAACCTGGCGAGGAAAATCAATTTTTGACATGAGTCAAGTTGTAATGGAAATTAGAAATGATTATTAGTCATGACTCGGTGCGTTCATGCATGTCATTGTGCACATCATTTGCATAAATAACTGCGGGCTTAAGACGCTGGGTAGGAGAGGAGGTCTCATGGAAAAAAATCAATGAAAACGTGCATTTTATTTTGTTTTTATGAATTAAAGAAAAAAACGGACATATTAAGTTTAGTCTTAAACGGAAAATATCTACACTAAGTCGGAGGAATAATGTGCTATAAGCATATTATATATACTATAATTTATTGTAATATACGTATATTATATATATTATATAGGCAAATAGAAAAGAGATTCCAATTTACACATATAGTAACCACAAATATAAATGAAGCGAGTGTGCGAAATATGTATAGGGGCCGTCTTTATATATATTATAATATATATATATATATTATATATATATAATATATTGTGGTGTTGTGTGTCGTTGTGTCGGGTGTGTGTGTGCGTGCGTGTTTATATATATATATATAATTATATATAGATATATATGGAGCATATGTATAAGTATATATATTATATATATATAATTATGAGTTTCTGTTGGTGTGTGCTGAAATGCTTCAACCCTTCAACTGATTTGATCGTGATTGATTGACCGATTTTACGGGATCTCCATCGGCTATGTTATTTTATGCCAGAAGAACGTACTACCACTCCGAGTCAGAGTGGACCTGGGAGAATAGTGATGCAGGGTTTCCAATTCCTCAGACCTCCAGAATTGAACTTCACTCAGAATAGGAATTATAATTTCATTACAGGAATGTAAACCCACGCGGCCACGCCTTCTTGTAACATATATGACTAAAAGGGTCGGGCGCTCACCAATGAAAATAGGTATGATATATAGGACAATGATTATAGTACTGGATGCGTGACAGCCATCGATCGAGCGTGACCTCTCGATGGACCGTCGACTAAGAGAGCATATTATGCAGTTTATGTATGTGTGTGCGGATGAATGCTTCAAACCTTCCGAACTATTTGCTTGGTGATTGACCGATTTTTACGGCATCTCCAATCGTCATTAGGGTTTATTTATATACAAGAAAGTACTTACACTCGAATTGTCAGAGTGAAGCCTGGGAGAATGTGATACAGTAGAGTGTGCTGCATGGACAAGTTCAGCTACAGGTTCCGAACCGTAAGCATCCCGGGTCACTAGTCAAATGCCCCAAGACGGTGGCCCATTGGTGAGGCTTGGCTTCGACAGAGGTGCGATCGACTGTATACTAAAGCGCTGGCCCCGACATGGCCGGGGAATAGCATTTAGGATTGAATCGAATTGCTGATATCAACAGCTAAACTTTGACCTTACCACAACCATTGATCTCTCCATAAGTATCGATTGATGTTCGATAATAGAATTAGAGTGGTGGTGTTTGGGAAAGGGGATACTGGCCGAATTTTCGGTTGAGCATCACAAAAGAATTACGAGACACTGGTGGCTCGAGTTTAAGGTGTCAGTGATCGATAACAGTCCTTTTCAGTGCTGTCAGTTTTACTTTGATATGTTGCTGAGGTGGCGCGTAGTACATGTGTGTTGTACATGTGTTAGAATAAAAGTAAAAGTCAATATATATTGTGGATCAACTGTTCAGGTTGCGTGGTCCTGTCTCAATAGGGTTATTTTTATGCACATTATTACTTGAATAAAATATAAACGCACATTATAGGTCGGGCTTAGCGTACGGCTTTACGTGCGTTATCTGAACTTAGACTATAAATTATATGTAATATATATATCGATTATTATATCATGCTTATATATTATTTATATATTTATATAACACAACCATACACTAGTATAGATTCTTATATTATATATAGCTCAGTCGGAATAAAGGCGTTCGGATGAAACCACAAGGATTGCTTTAGTCTGATATTGTATACTGCGACAATCTCGCGTGTGAGTTGAACTAGGGTTCTGTGTAACGTTTGAATAAGTGGGATGCGAGCTCCTGTGCATAAATTTGATCAGTTCTATTCATTAAATCCACTTATTCGATTGTTGGCTCATACCTCAGCTGATCTGCTAATTACTCTCTTGTGTCTGTCGCTAGTTGAATTATAATGTGTGGTTATGTCAAACTCCCTCGCTGCTGATGGGGAATAATACACTCAACTTCAAGACGCAACTTTTCTGCCTTGACGACTTGCATTTTTGACTTCACTGGTATCCTTATCAAATGGTTTGTTTTTTGGGATCTAGTAAAATGGTATTTAGTTTCTGTAAATCGTATTTTTTTATATTGTGTGTGTGAAGCGTCTATTTGTTTGTATTGGTTTAGTTCTTTCTCGATACCTTTTGAGTTTCCTTCTATAGCCAATATTTTTGTATTTGACTTCTGTCCAATCTTAATTTGTGTTGTCTTATATATTTAACCCATTTTCTATTATAGGCGTACTTTATGCTTTTC
>CM042181.1:28271738-28276738 GCA_023376005.1 Doryteuthis pealeii
ATAGATAGGATAGATAGAATAATAAGTGAGATAGTGATAATTGCATTGTTTGGATAGAACTCACGCACTCAGACTAGATAAGATCGATAGATCGATAGATAAGATGATATTACAGCTTGGGATAGATAGAATATTAAAAGTTGAAGATAAGAATAGATAGATTAGATAGATAGATTTGACCAGATAGATAGATATTTACAGTTGGACATAGATAAGATAGATAGATAGATAGATGATAGATGATATAATATTGTAAAATATATCGAATAAATGAATGGATACGTTTATCCATAATGTTGTATCTAAGAAGAAACCGAAATTGGTACAAACAGATATATAAGAACGGAAATCGCCTCGATTCTTCTCTATTCACATCACACAACACAGATTATAAAGAAGATTCTTCTGCAAGAGACAAATCTTGTTATTCCACATTAGAAATATCCTACTCTACTAAAACACGTAAAAGAAATCCTGTTAAACAAAAATATTTTTTATATTATCATTCTTCTACGTTTTATTTCATTTTAAGTTTCGATTGTTTGTTGAATATTTGTTTTCAAAATTTGTAAAAGCGAGTGAGGTCAGCAGCTAAAGTTTGATTTTTTTTATTTAAGCATTTCATACCTTCTGGGTCATTTATGCCAAGAAATGTAAATTAAGAAATCAGGGATAACCGAATGTACATGAATATTTGAAACGTTATCATTGAATATTTTAATTTGGGGTGTTGATTTGGTTCAGCTTTCGGTTCGTTAATGGTAATAATAGTCATTCAATTGTTTATGGTATTTATAGTCAGTCGTTTGTTTAAATGGAATAAGTATAGTCAGTTCCGTTGTTTATGGCATGATATAGAAATAAAACAATATATAAATAGTTCCAACACAATATGTATATTTATATTGATGCTTATCTAGATGTCTCACAGAGTATTTCCGAGATTCTATTTAACATAAGTCTTCTCTAGAGAGGCAAACGAGTTGCATGGACAATTTGTGTTTCAAAAGGAAAAATTGGGGGTAAAATAGGATATGAATCCGATAATGTAAGAAATAGGCAGACAAAATGTTTCCAAAACGGCGAACATTCAAATTAAAATGGCAGCATCAAACTTGTGTTATCTAAGCTATCCTTGTGGAAAGAACAGCAGTGGTAGTATTTAATGCTTTGCTGGAGGAATAGGTGGTGTTCATACCTTTCCCAGGTTATTAGTCCGAAAGTGAAGGTAATATCAACAAAGTAAATTGAAACCCACTTACTACGATGTCACAGATCAGCACGATATGACACTGTTTACTATAGATATAGCACCCCTATCATTCATCTATCTACTCTCTCTCTCTCATCTATATTATATATATATATATTATGATATATATATTTACTGATACAGGGAGGAGAAACTGTGATTCAATTCGAACACAACTGCATTAGAAACGAAAGAATATTAATAAGCTAATAGGAAGATATCTTTTGATTTAGTGACGATATAAAATACGTAAGAGGTTTTTAAAAAGATAAGATTAACTATGTGATAAGTTACGGTATGTTTATATTGGTGTCGGGTATTAAACGATATAGAATAAACATTTCACTGTCAGTTCCGGATCGATTGGAATCGGCGATCAACTTGTCATTAAGTAAAACGACAACAGAAAAAGGCGGGAAAATAAAGTAAAACAAACACGTTTCATGCATATTCATGAAGCACACTCGACGCATGCGTAAATGGCGAAGGAAGCTTGAACAACGAGTTCGCATGTGCAGTCCATAAGCGTAACACAACCTCCTCAAAATGTGGATTATATGTAGCATGTATACATGTAACTTAATACACAATACAGTCAAGTAAGGACTTGCTACATAACATGAAAGTATTAACGAACATGAACCTTACTCTTTAATATATATTATATATATATATATATAATATATATATAATATATGTATATATAACGCTCTTCTCTGAATGAAGCACTCTGTCACGGCCTTGCAAAACCAAAGCAAATGTGTGTATGTAAAAAGTTAAATCCCCTCCATTCTGTAAATGACAGACAGCCTAATGGTTACAGGTGCCGGACTGAACTACCCAACCGCCGGAGTTCATATTCCGGCTGTAGATAGCTTACAAAATATCTAGCCCACTGAAAGAGAACTTGAGAAGTCGAAACACGTGTCTGTGGATGACCATATATATATATATATATATATCGTCATTGGCATTGCAGTCTGGAAGACTAGAAGCAGTTTTGTGCCCCTGAAGTTACAGCGTGCCTCCGTGACTGTTAGAAGTCCCAATGTTTGAAAAACATTCTCAGACCATGAGAATGTCGAATTTGAAGGCTGTCCTGAAGATGTTTATATCGCGGTGCTCTTGTTGTCGCTGCTTTTTTCTGGAAACACTTGGCTTTCATGTGTATTGCGCCAGGGTGGCATGGAAGGTATACGACATAGACCTTTGCTGCTTATATATATATATATCTATATATATATGAAGCGAAATAATGCAAATTTATGTTTAAAAATATATTTTATTCAATTTTTTTTTTTTGTTCCCTTAATTTTCAGCTATGCCTATCTTCAGAGAGTTGAAAAATTTTTTTAATTATCATCTGTATTGTTAAACTCAACTGTGATTGTTAATCCGTTGTATTTTTAATTGTAAATGCAAACGTTCGGCAAAGATTGAAAGTTCTGCTCGGCAAAGATAGTGAAACTCCGTTAGATTCCGTGCGGCGTCTTGTTTCGCGGATGTTGTTGAAACCATTTCATATATAATATATATATATTTTTTAATACTATAAAAATAATGAGGCCCTCGCTCGGGGATATTGAAATAAAGATTTTTTTTCTCATTTTTATAGTGAGTTAGAAGCATTAATAAAAATGTAATAATATTTTTTGAGGCGAAATATGCAATTTATGTTTAAAAAACATATTTATTTAATTTTTTTTTTCCTTTTTTCTTTTTTTTTTTTTTTTTTTTTTGTTCCCTTAAATATTTTCAGGCTATGCCTTCTTCAGAGAGTTGGAAAAAATATATATATATGTTTTGTGTGTGTGTGTATTCCCCTCAAAAAGACTAAAATTATACAAAACACACCTTAAAGTAACCTCTTCTATATGGCATAAGAAAATCCAACCTGCTATGACTTGTCACAATTTAAGAATCATCCAATTTCTGTTCAGTTAAAATACTACTAAATCACTAAACCACCTTTGTATGTTGAAAATTATTTAGAAAATCATGATTTTCTAAATAATTTTCAACATACAAAGGTGGTTTCCATTTTGTTTAGCACTAAGACTTTCTGTAAAAACATTAATCCACCCCTTCACCAACTGTTGGTAAATATTAAAGTAGACTGGGTTCTATGGCCTTGTTAAGGCAACCAATCCATGAGAAGAAAAGACTCTGAATTCAAACAAACTGTAGCCCGCTTAAAAAAGTATATTGTCTTTCATTCTGACCGTGGCAGACCGACCGAATATATAAATACATTCGGCTTCCTTTAACTTGAATTTCTTTCCTTTCGAATCAACTTTCTCGGTTAAATCGAAGTTAATGGGATTAAATTCCACCACCGTATGCCACCCGCCGAAAGAAAAAAAATCAGGGCATTAACCGAATTTAATAAAATTTTCAGTGTTGATATATTAATGAATAAAACATATGATGCGCCAGTTATTTCATTTAAAATCCTTTACATTTTTTTCCATGTCAGTTAACTTTGTAACACGTATCTTTGAGGTGAAACACTGACACAACTACAGCTTGGAAGAATTATCGCGTTAAAAAATGATATTAAATTAGAAAAACTAATTTAAAAAGAACTTGGGTTAGAAAAAATCAGTTTGAAAAAATAATATACATAAATAAAATTATTTATCAAAATGACTTGATTCAGCATTAGATAACCCGGAAAGGGTTGATATGCCGTAAAACAATCAATCAAACCTATCCAACAACATAAGCCAACCCCAATCAATATCACTCAATCTGAGTTTTTACCATTTTGTGTTTCTGTATAAAGAGTGAGGATCATTGGTATTGAATAGAACAGCTTGTAAACTGAATCCCCATTTCTTAACACATTAGATTCAAAATATTTGATTGGTATAAATAACCCGAATGATCATATGCCGTAAAACAACCAACCCAAATATTTTTCGTTATTCTCTTTTTCTTTTTGTTCTTTCTTTCCCTTCCTTTTCTTTCTTTCTTTCTTTTTCTTCTTCTTTTTTTTTTCTTTTTCTTTCTCTCTACATCGATATATTTTCCATTGGTTTTTAACGTTTCTTTTTTGTTGCCTCTTTTATCGCAGAAGGAGACATTCTTTCGTTGACCATTCTTCGAAGATCAGAAAAATAGGAAAATTGACGGTGCATTGCTTTTATGATCTGAGCACAGTCAAAGAAAGAAGGTTTTTTTTACCATAATTTAACCCAAAACATTTATGGAAAAGTCTCTCAATTTCCTCTTCTAGCATCCCGCCTCTATATTAAACAGAGCCTCTAACTCAGAACGGTGAGTCTCGGTGACATATGACAAACGTGCTGGAACACGTAGTAAGCAAAGTTGAAATTCCAGTCGCATTATTACATTCATTTCTGACTAGCAGCCGGAAAAGGCATGACCCCTCGTCTCCAGCTAAATAGGCTAAATAATACCTCTAACTCTTCTACATAGGATATGTTTTGGCAATAATTAACCCAGAGCTTGATGTGGCCATCAAAACAGAAACCGAACCAAAACCAAGCCACTAAACACATTCGATATACTTTCTTACTTTCTTAATACTTGTTATATTCAAGTTTATCTCTCTCTTCTCTCTCTCTCTCTTATATAGTATAAATATATATAATATTATATATATATATATTATAATATATTATATATATAATAACAACTATTTCAAATAACTGTTTGTATAAAACAGTTGTATGTTAATATATATATAATATATATATATAATATAATTATATATATATAATAA
>CM042181.1:28281738-28289238 GCA_023376005.1 Doryteuthis pealeii
AATTTTATTTCCTTATTGTGAACGTCTTTGCGTTGGGTTACCTTTCGTCTTTTTTGTCTTTTATTTCTTTGTAATTCCAACTTCTTTCTTTTCAGACTCTTCTTCTCTTCCATTTCTGTCTTTTCTTTCTTTCTTTTCGCGCTTTATTATTCTTCTTCTTCTTTTTTCTTCTTCCTTTTTTTTTTCTTTTTTTTTTCTCTTCTTTTCTTTTCTTTCTTTTTTTTCTTTTCTTTTTCTTACTATTCTTTTTTCCTTTTTTCTTCTTTCTATCTTTTTTTCTTCTTCTTTTTTCTTTTTACTATTCTTTTTTCTTCTTCTTTTTCTTTTACTATTCTTTTTTTTCTTCTTTTTTCTTTTCTTTCTTTTTTTTTTCTTCTTTTTTTTTACTATTCTTTTTTTTCTTCTTTTTCTTTTTCTTTCTTTTTTCTTTTACTTTTACTATTCTTTTTTCTTCTTTTTCTTTTACTATTCTTTTTTTCTTTTTCTTTTACTCTTTTCTTTTCTTTTACTATTCTTCTTCTTTTCTTCTCTTTTTCTTCTTTTTTTTTCTTTTTCTTCTTCTTTTTCTTTCTATTCTTTTTTCTTCTTCTTTTTCTTTTACTATTCTTTTTTTCTTCTTCTTTTTCTTTTACTATTCTTTTTTTTTCTCTCTTTCTTTTACTTTTCTTTGTTTTGTTTTCTTTTTTTATTCGCCTAATTCCCTTCTGGCTTATTTGCTCATTTTCTGGGTCCGTGATTGGTGAATAAGAGAGCTGTTTACCATCGGCGAAAACAGGCGAAGGCCCGTGGGTTAGGGTTTGAGGCGTGGTGCGTTCAAGTGTTGGCTATACGTTTTCTTACTCCATCACCCTCTCCTTTCTCATCATCATTATCATCATCATCACCATCATCAACATCAATTACGTATCGATCAATTGTCTCATGCTGAGACACTTTTCAACGAGTCCTCCATTCGCTGACCAAAGATTTCATTAATGGTCAGCTACTTCATTGCGTCCAGTCATCAATACGTGTAAATATATTTAGGTAACTTGTGTCCGTGTGTATGAGTCCAGACTTGTGTGGACACGCACTTAAATCTACATCGACAAAAGATATACCATCTATATACATACATTATATATATATATATATATATATATATATATATATATATATATATATAACGGAAATACACAAATAACGACACGCACAAGTATGACCACACACAAAAGCAACCATATATACAATGTACACAAAAAACATATATGTGTGAATCTCTCTCTCTCTCTCTCTCTCTATATATATATATATATATATATATATATATATATATATATATATATACAGAGAGAGGGGGAGAGAGAGATGCATATAAGAGCATGCACACACAAATATACACACGTGTCTGCCCAAATCATTTTAATAATCTATTATTTTATTATTTTTTTTATTCTATTATTTTATTATATTTAATTAATAATCTATTATCTTAAAACTTACAAATGCATACACGATGACCTGCACTTAAGTTTATGTCTTTTTGTTTTGTTTTTAGTTATGTACGTATCTAAAACATGCATCAAAAAGCACACGCGTATATATATATATATATATATATATATATATATATATATATACAGAGAGAGAGAGAGAAAGAGAGAGAGAGAGAAACATAGAGTGTGTGTGTGTGTGTGTGTGTGTGTGTGAGGGGAGAAAGAAAGACTAAGGGAGTAAGGAACTGCGATAAACACGTACACACGCATACATGCAATTACATACACATGCCCACACGCCCCCACACACGCATGAACACATAAATGTATATGAGTCCGCTTATTCTCGTCAATAACAAGCGATAACTTCCACAAATCAAAGAAAATGTTCAACACAACATCTAAATGATTATCCAAAATGGCTTCCATTGATAAAGAGGCTGGCAAATATGAACTTGACAAAGGTTACTTCATCTTTCGTATCATCTTAACGGTTGCAAATTTTTGGTGTCACATCAATCTTTTTTAAACCTTCTGAGACCCTTCCAATGGCACCAACGACAATTCGTGTCACCGTCATCCTCATATTCCAGTTTATCATCCCTCTGGCAAGGTCCAAGTATTTGTCCATCTCATCGGTTTCTTTCATATATATATATATATATATATATATATATATATATATATATATATATATATATATATATATAAGTTAAGGTAGCGTGGACATGGATTCAACACCTGGTTACTGGCAGTTTCTCGCCAATGTGATCTTCAGACCAGAATGTTTAACTTGGTCTGAAGATCGCATACCATAAAGATTCGATTTAACTAGATGTTTTCTGTCTGTAACCAAAACTATATTACTACTCAAGTCACAATTCCCTTAGTTATTTACGTCACATTCTCCATGATTTTATTTTCATTTAAACCTCAATTATTAATAAAATTGTTTTATATTATTAATACTGTTGGCCTTATCTACATGCTAATAACATACAATTGTATTTATATATAAACAGCAAAATAGAAGTTTACTGTGTGAACGGGAAGGCTAATTTGCATATTGATACTAAAAGTTTGATTTGAATAAATATATGCTTAGTATCATTGATTTGTAATTGTTTGGTTTTATCTTAATGGATATGAACAAAAATCTCGGGGATAAATCTTAAAAGAAATCTATTAACAAGAGGAAATAACTGTAATTTTATTCTTTACTTCCTATTTTAACTAAATAGTTAAATTAGGAACATTTTGCAATAAAAGACAGGAGTGAAGGAAGAGTAAGTTTCAGTTGTTCTATTTTTCGATTTTAGCCCCCCCCCCAAACACTCTTTTTCAAATCTTTTTATCCGCATTTTTATCTAGTTTCATTAGCCTTTCTAATTTAATATAATGTTTTATTATATTAGAACTTAAATACTTGTATCCGGAGATTAGTATTATCTGCGTTATTCGGACTATTGTCCCCATCTTCATTGTTACTTGTACAACGTTTCGGCCGATATTGCCTCCGGCCTTCTTCAGGTATTTCTTGTCCAATTGGACACAAGGCCGAGTGGATAAGGTTGTTAGGTTAAGACAGTTCTAAGTGACAGTTATCTCTGGAACCCGAGTTCAATCCTGAGTGAAAGCAGTTAGAAAAATAGTTAATTAACACAACTCCTACCCCAGCTATGGTTAGCGGAATGAGAACAGATACCCCCGTGGTATAAATAAAGGGTTGGGTTCAAAGTTCCGTGATGGCTCCCGAATACGACAAGAAAGTTCCCGAGTTCGAAAAGAAGATTCCCGAGTCCGAGAAGTTTCCCGAGTCCGACAAGAAATACCCGAAGAAGACCGGAGGGCATATCGGCTGAAACGTTGTACAAGTAACAATGAAGATGGGGACAATAGTCCGAATAACGCAGATAATACTAATCTTCAAGCCTCATCTCAAACATTCAGAGAAATCGTATCCGGAGGGTGCATATATTTGCTAGGACTTGTAAAATTAATAAAATTCAGGTATATGTAACACTGACTTAAAGGAATTATGTATTCGTTGAGGGAGAAACCGCAAACCTTTGCTCCGACCATTAAGAGAGAAATCTTTGCCTAATCCACAAAGGATTCAAACGTCTAACTTGTAAGGCGGAAAAAAGCCTTTGTCCGTTTTATTTGTTAATGTCCTTTCTGTTCTCTTCTTCTTCTTCTTCTAAGTATAATCTCAAAGGATTCAGCTAAAGGATTTTGACTGTCACTAAGTGGCATAAAATGCGATGATATAAGGAGCTGGGGGGGGGGGGGTGATGTGTGAGGATTTTGTGATCCGATCATTTCTTCTTCTTTTTTTTCTTCTTTTTCTTTCTTTTTTTTTTTTTTTTTCTTTTTTTTTTTTTCTTCTTTAGTTCATTACTTCATTCATTTATAAAATAATTTCAATCCGAAGGAATGTTAAACATTTTTCGGATTGAAATTATTTTTCTTGATATCAACATAATTCTTTCTGTTAACATTTCTTCTCCTTCTTTTCCTCTTTTCTCTTTCCTTTTATTCTTTCTTTCTTTTCTCTTGTTTCTCCTTCATTTTCTCTTTTCCTTCATTATTTCTCTCTTTTCTCTTTCTCGTATTCTTTTTCTCTTTCTCTTCTTATTATTCTTTCTCTCTTTCTCTTTTTTCATTATTCTTTCTCTCTTTTAGCTTGACACTCATTCTTTTTCTCTTTCCCCTTCTTTTTTCGTTCATTCTTTCTCCCTTTCTCTTTTCTCTCCTTTTTCTCTTTTCTCTTTACCCTCCTTCTTTTTTTCTTTTCGGTCCCTCTATTCTTTCTCTCTTTTCGCTTGACACTCCTTCCTTTTCTCTTTTCTTTTTCTCCTCTTTCTTTTTTCTTTTCTCATTCTCCTCCTTTTTTACTCCCCCCTTTCATTTTTTCTTCTTTATTCTTTTCCTGTTTTCTCTTTCTCCTCATTATTTTTCTCTTTTTTTCTTTCCCTTCATTTTTTTTACTCTTTCTTATTTTTCTTCCTTAATCTTCTGGTTTCTTTCTCTCCTTCTTCGTTTTTCTCTTTTCGTTCGTTTTTTTTTTTTTTTTTTTTTTTGGCTTTTCTCTTTCCCTTAATACTTCCTCTCTTCTCTCTTTCCCTTCATTCTTTTTCTCTTTTCCCTCCTTATTTTTTTCTTTTTTCTTTCTCTTCATTCTTTCTCTATTTTACTTCTTTATTTTATAATCTCTTTCCCTTTTACCCTTTTCCTTTTCCTTTCTTTCATTTTCCCTTCTTATTTTCTTCTTTATTAACTCTCTCCTCATGACCTTCTTTCTTTTTCTCTTCATCTTCCTCTTTTTCTTCCTTTTGTTATTCTCTTTTTTATATCCATTCCTTCCTTTTTCCCTTTCCCTTCCCCATCATTATTTTACCATTATTTCTATTTGTCCTATCCTTTCTTCTTCTTCTTCTTCTTCTTCTTCTTCTTCTTCTTCTTCTTCTTCTCTTCTTCTTCTTCTTCTTCTTCTTCTTCTTCTTCTTCTTCTTCTTCTTCTTCTTCTTGTACATTCTTCTTTTTCTTCTTCGTCTTCTTCTTCTTCTTCCAGTTCGTCCTTCCTTCATTTCTTCTCTTCTTCTTCTTCTTCTTCTTCTTCTTCTCTTCTTCTCTTCTTCTTCTTCTTCTTCTTCTTCTTCTCAAATTAATTTATGTCTTCAATTCTTTTGAAATATTAATCTTTTTTCTATCTCCTTTTCTTGTATCTTCCTTGAACTCTTCCTTCAACAATTCATTCTGTTTATTCCATTTTCAATTTCTTCCCGCCTTTTTTCCTTTTGTTCATTTATGACTTCCCGGCTTTATTCGCGCTCGTTTTTCAACGGCCATTAAATCCAAGGCGGATCAAGCATACAATTTATATTATAATTAATTGCCTATAAATAAATAAGGAGTAATGCTCTATGGTTAGCATTTAATAGCTCTCTCCCTTGAGAAATTATAATGAATGGAATGAGCGCAAACACTAACGGAACGCTGCTATTATTATTATTATTATTATTATTATTATTAATAATAATAATAATAATAACAATAATAATAATAATAATAATAATAATAATAATAATAATAATAATAATAATAATAATATTTTCTTTCATTCATTCATTCATGTAATAATAATATAATAATAATAATAACTATAGATAAATATCTGGACCTTGCCAGGGAATTGAAATATGAGAGTGAAAGTGATACCAATTGTAGTTGGTTCACTTGGAACGGTCCCAATAAACTTGGAAAAACGACTGGAGGATCTAGAAATTATTATTACTAGCAAATATATGCACCCTCCGGGTGCAAGTATTTAAGTTTTAATGTAATAAAATATTATATTAAATTAGAAAGGCTAATGAAACTAAATAAGAATACAGATAAAAAGATTTGAAACAGAGGGGGGTATAATGAAAGATTTGAAACAGAGGGAGTATAATAAAAAATAGAACAACTGAAACTTACTCTTCCATCACTCTCGTCTTTCATTGTTATTTTTTCTAATTTAAGTATTTAGTTATAAGAGAAAGTAAAGAATAAAATGACAGTTATTTTATCTTGTTAATGGATTTCATTTAAGATTCATTTAAGAGATTTTTGCTTATATTCATTAAAATAAAACCAAACAGTTAGAAATCAATAATACTAAGCACATATTTATTAAATTGGATTTTTTAATATTAATATGCAAATTAGCCTTCCCGTTCACACTGTAAACCGCTATTTTGTTGTATATATAAATATAATTGCATGTTGTCAGTATGTAGACATAGTTAACAGTATTAATAATGTAAGACAATTTTATTAATAATTGAGGTTTAGATAAAAATAAAATCATGCAGAATATGATGTCAATAACTAAGAGAATTGTGACTTGAGTAGGAATATAGTTTCGGTTACAAACAGGAAAGCACACAATCTCCATTATAATAAGATTATTATTATTATTATTATTATTATTATTATTATTACTTTTTCACACCAGTGTAAGCCGGTCTTTAACTGGAGTGATAACAAATCTCTTCGGGTCTCCATTACTCTTCTGAGTATTCTAGCCGATCTTAATAATGCTATTGTCTAGATGGTCTCAATTTTCCAATTCCTTCTTTTCCAAACTAAGTCCAATTTGTATCACATTCTGTTGAGGTCCAGTTATTTGTCTATAATTTTTCTTTCATTTTCACCCTGTGATCTGCAAAATCTACTAGTTGACATGTTTTCTTTTTCTTGTTAATCAATACCTGATCTAGTCTCCAGGCAGGAATCAGGTGATCCGTTTGTATCTCAAAATTCCATAGAATTTTATGCATCTTATTCTCTCAAAAGGATTCCGGTTTGTGAATATACCATTTAGTTGCATGGTTTGAATTTAGTTTCTTGGAATGTTCCCAGTGGATCACCATTCCAGACCAGTCGTTTCTAGCCTTGTATTCATGATATGCTAGATTACTGCATTCTCTTATTACAGGGTTGATCGTTTCATTTCTCTCCACACATACCACACTTATACTTCTGCTATCTTATCTATTTCTGCTTTGATATTTTCACTATCAAATTAATTTGCAAATTAGATTGGACATTCCTTTATTCTCCTATCTGTATATTAATACTCATGTTCCTTAATTTTACGACCGTTATCATCTGGTTAAAAATGTGACCGTTTAAATCGTCCAAGATCAAATGCAAAAATGCAAATCCTGATTATCTGGAGTTGCTTATCCGCCGAATTCTTATTTATTATGAGTGTCGTCATCTCAGCTAAATAATAGACCATTCCGTTTTTATTATAAAGAAAGGAGGGCAAAGGGACATGCTACACAGAAAAATAGGATAAGAAAAAACAAAGATAGAAGGGGAAAATGATAACGTTTATCTGTTTCAAACAAACATAATAAAAAGATGAAAAGAAGAAAAGTAATTTTTAAAAAGAGTGAGGAGAGGGTTAAATCAAGATTATTATACTTTTTAAATATTGAATTAATTTGCAATAGCACTTAAGTAAACATAT
>CM042181.1:28294238-28296738 GCA_023376005.1 Doryteuthis pealeii
TTCTATTTTTCAACATAAATCTTTTAAGCATTTTATTCAGTTTAATTAGCTTTCAAATTCAACATGAATTTATTATATAAACTTAAATACTTGCACAGGGTATATATTGCAGTATATTATATATAATATATATATATATATATATATATATATATTTGGCTGTCAACTCGTTTTCGTGTAAGACCATTTCCTTTCTTTTTCTCATAGTAGTGCCGGTAGCATTTGACACTGTATGCTTGTGTTTTCTCAAATGGCTCACCAGGCCAGCCCTGGAGAGACATACTCTTCCACATAAATGACATGTTGGAACTTCTCCACTTTGAATGTTGCTGGGCTGAAAATTACCCTTTCTAATAGCCGCATCAATTTTTGGTGTTTAATTCGGTTGGACTCAAATTCTGTATGTATGAATGTATGTATGAATGTATGTATGTATATTTGTTTGTACAGTGACCAAGCATACGTCCTTTTATAAAGGAAAATTTGTGAAGACCCGCAAAACCAAAGTTCAATAAAATACACACCATATTTCTGGGGGGGGGGGTTAATTTTCCCTTCATTTTCAAATGAAGGTAAAATTTTAAAAAAAACAAAAAAAAACAGAAATATGGGCTATTAAAAAAAATACTAGGGTTATAAATTAATGATATATTTAAAAAATGATTTAAGAATTAAAAAAAAACACCACGATGGGACGCCTTCTTACCCAACCCATTCGCTATGGGTAGGATGTGACACAAGGTTGCAACTATATAGCATCCAGCAAGTCTCAAACTTGCAATTCAGCAGTAATGGATCTGTGAGACTTGCTTGTTAATCATTACACCACGATGGGCTCTCGGTATAGCAACCGCTCCTGAAGGAAAATTCTGAATTTAAAATTGTAAACTCCACTTAAAAATTGACCTTGTGCCACCTTCTGTTCGTGAGGTGGAGTAAGGTGAATCCATGTATTAATAATTCAAAGTTATCAACTTGGAGTGGTATTTTCCTAAACCGGTCCGTCACGAGAAGGATGTGACACGAGTTTAAAGCTATGGTGCATCCAGTGTGGATTGAAGAGTGTTGAAGAGTATAACAAAACTTTATGCACCTACGATTCTTCCTGAAAAAGCACGCGTGTGAATATGTTCCTGCTTCTAAACTGTTGTGTGGCACGTATCTAAAACGTATCAAAAACCAAAATCATCTTGAAAATCCTCGCACTTTCTACTTGGATTTATGTTATATAAAATCTGTTATATTTAGAATCTTTAATTCCATTGTTAAAACTAGCAAATATATGCACCCTCCGGGTGCAAGTATTTAGTTAAATTTATAATAAAATATATTAAAATTAGAAAGGCTAATGAAACTGAATAAGAATGTAGATAAAAAGATTTTGAACAGAGGGGGTATGATTGAAAAATAGAACAACTTTGAAACTAACTCTTCCATCATTTTCTGTGACTCATTGGTAAATTTCTTTCATTGGTAAATTTTCCTAATTAAACTGTTTAGTTAAAATAGGAAGTAAAGAATAAAATTACAGTTAATTCTTCTCGTTAATAAATTTCTTTTAAGATTTATTGAAGAGATCTTTGCTCATATTCATTAAAATAAAACCAAACAGTTAGAAATCAATAATACCAAGCACATATTTATTAAAATCAATTTTTTAATATCAATATGCAAATTAGCCTTCCCGTTCACACTGTAAACTGCTATTTTGTTGTATATATAAATACAATTGCATGTTGTCAGTATGTAAATAAAGCCAACAGTATTAATAATGTAAAACAATTTTATTAATAATTGAGGTTTAGATAAAAATATAATCATGGAGAATGTGATGTAAATAACTAAGGGAATTGTGACTTGAGTAGTAATATAGTTTCAGTTACAGACAGAAAAACACACAATCTCCATTATAATAAGATTTTTTAAGATTTTTTCATTTTTTTTTCTTTTTTCTTTTTTCTTTTCTTTTTACTCTGAGCAAACGAATATTCACTTAAATAGAGAACAAAGACAAATAAAATGATTTTCATTGATTCTAATACAAAGTTTTAAGTCTCTATAATTATCTGATTAAAATATTCCTTATATACAGGTATGTCTAATTTTGATAAAGGGAGGTAATAAAAAAACATTTTCAATTCTTTTAAATTTTAAAACAATTACCAAAAATCAACGAATTGTCCAATTTTAATGAAATTTTCGGCACTTTATTCTTAAGCATTTAATTTTATAATGAATAGCTTACTACATTGAATCAAATTGAAAAAACAAAAGGTTTTTATCAATTAAGATTGTAGGTTGCTTTTTTTTTGGGGGGGGGTAAACTTTTTTGTCATTTTAAATAAAAAAACATTTTCAATGCCTAATTTTTATATTTCGAGAAAAAAACAAGACAAGTTGACCATATTAATTTTTTTTTAATGCCAACCCCCCCCCCCAAATAGTAATTCAAATCGTCCGATACTCAGCAATATTTGTAATAACAATAAAACCTATTCTT
>CM042181.1:28299238-28301738 GCA_023376005.1 Doryteuthis pealeii
TGCCGTCCCCAAATTACCTTTTCAGCATAAAATGTATTTACCGAGATAGAAATAAAGAACGAATGGGACGTTAATTTTTCAGAATACTAGGTGTGTCAAAAAGTACCGAAAATCTTGCTACTTTTTTGACACAACTTATATCTATCCATCTCTCTCGCTCTCTCTCTCTCTCTCTCTCTATATATATATATATATATATATATATATATATATATATATACAACTTTAACATATTTTTACGTTTAAGGTTGAATGACAATATTCTTTCGTTGTCGTTGTCTTTCGTTCTGACTTTTAATTTTATCAAATTTATTCTCCCGCCTCCAAAGACATTCGATGAATATCGATTGAAGACATGGGTGCACGTTCAAAGCATCTCCATTCCTTGTTGCACCAATGCCGACAGCTACCCCTGCCCCCACCTCATGACCTAATCGATGTTGAGGCATACTTCATCTTCGTCTCTACCTCATCTATCTCCACACCTTACTGCCAACTCTCTCACCTCCTCCAAATTACAGATTCATCCTTGTCTTTCTGACTGCTTCTGATGATACCTCAGTTTGCAACTTAAACACCATTATTAAGTGTCCCTGGTAAAATATACACTCTCACTCTCTCTGCTCTGTTCCCGCTTCTTTCCGTCCGCCATCTTTATTTTTGGGGCATTTTTCTTTGTTTATTCATTAAATTCATTCATTTCTTTCCATTATTCTTCCTCTGTTCCTGTCTCTATAGTCTTCTTCTTCTTCTTCTTCTTCTTCTTCTTCTTCTTCTTTCAATTCTTCTTCTTCTTCTTCTTTCAATTCTTCTTCTTCTTCTTCTTCTTTTTCTTCTTCTTCTAACTTTTACCTTTTTTTTCTTTTTCACAATTCAACTTTGTCTTTCCCTTTCCTTTCTTTTATTCGCTCTCTTCCTGTCTCCATCTTTTTCTCTCCAATATCCTTCTTCTTCTTCTTCTTCTTCTTCTTCTTCTTCTTCTTCTTCTTCTTCTTTATCGATCACTTTTTACATTTTAGCTTTAGATAATCCTAGCGGTTTATATATATATATATATATATATATATATATATATATATATATATATATATATTTTTTCTTTTAGCCAAGTGTTATAGTGTTAATCGATTATTTTCGGTTGGTACGACCCTCTTGGTCTTTAATTATTTTTCATTTTTTCCCCTAGTGAAGTTTGGTAGTATATTTCTACTAAAAAATTGTTTGCCTTTTTTTTTCTTATCACAATGGTCTACGAATAGGATTAGTATATTTTTAGAGGAGAAAACGAAAACATCAGATTGTCAGACAAAAATTGAACAATATATATAGTCGGCAAAAGAATAAAGAAACTTTATAGACACGGCATAAAGAACCGAATCATTGTCAGACGCAACCTACCCAGGTTTCGTCAAGAAGGATCTTCAGGATAAATCTATCAGAGTTATTCTAAAACTCCTGACATTGATTCAGTTCCATATATATACATACAAAGTGTGTTAAAAAAACTATCAAGATTGAAGGTACATTTTGACACACCTTGTATTATGAAAAGAATTAACGTTTCATTCATTGTTCATTTTTATCTTTGTGAATACACGTTCAATCTCGACACTTTAATGACACACCTTATATATATATATATATATAGCTTAAAGTAGGTATACACTCTACATTTATCTTAAATTGTCAGCCATATAAGAGAGTAAAATTCATTTGTGCGCACCCACCCGTAATTTTTAGCTTCAGAGTCTACTTTCTTCGTTCTTGACTCAGATTATTTGCTTTTATTAACAATACTAGCAAATATATGCACCCTCCGGGTGTAAGTATCTTAGTTAAATTTTATAATAAAATATCATATTAAATTAGAAAGGCTAATGAAACTGAATAAGAATGAAGATAAAAAGATTTTGAACAGAGGGGGCATGATTGAAAAATAGAACAACTTTGAAACTAACTCTTCCATCATTTTCCGTTACTCCCGTCTTTCATTGGTAAATTTTCCTAATTAAACTGTTTAGTTAAAATAGGAAGTAAAGAATAATATTACAGTTATTTCTTTGTCAAGGGATTTCTTTTAAGATTTATTGAAGAGATTTTTGCTCATATTCAATAAGATAAAACCAAACAATTAGAAATCAATAATACTAAGCATATATTTATTAAAATCAATTTTTTAAGATCAATATGCAAATTAGCCTTCCCATTCATACTGTAAACCTCTATTTTGTTGTATATATAAATACTATTGCATGTTACAAGTATGTAGATATGGTCAACAGTGTAAGTAATGTAAAACAATTTTATTAATGATTGAGGTTTAAATAAAAATAAAATCATGGAGAATATGATGTAAATAACTAAAGGAATTGTGACTTGTATAGTAATATAGTTTCTGTTACACACAGACAAATCCACAATCTCCATTATAATAAGATGTATAAAAATTTTGGCAAATCCTCTTCTCTCTCTCTCTCTCTCTCTCTCTCTATATATATAT
>CM042181.1:28311738-28316738 GCA_023376005.1 Doryteuthis pealeii
CTCCACTTTACCACGCAAAGCATGCACTGAGTTGGCGAGGGCTGGTATCAAACCTGAAACCTTATGGTTCCTTGGCAGATGCTCTACCGACTGAGCTAAACTGGTCCCTTTTTTTCGCAGTCTGTATTTTGCTACACGTGTTTTCATTTGAACTTTTCCACACTGTATCTGACAAATGTCCTCCTGTCGTTTCACGAAGTTTTACCGACCACTTCACCTTCTTCCATTAATTTTCCAGAGTTTTATTCTGTTCTCATTAATTCTATTTTCAGACTTTGCCTTCACAACTAACTTGACCTCAGCAACGTCAAAATAACCGCCAATACCATACTTCCTTCTACATCTCTCTCTCTCTCTCTCTCTCTCTCTCTCTGTCTCTCTCTCTCTCTCTCTCTCTCTCTCTCTCTCTCTCTCTCTCTCTCTCTCTCTTACACACACACAATTTGAAGGAACATGAATTCATTGACTGTTTAGTTCTTTCTATCATTTCCCTGTAAAAGTCGGTTAAGCTCAGTCGGTAAAGCATTCACCTTGGAATTTCAAGGTTCCATGTTCAATACCAGCCCCGAAATTTAAGGTAACGGGGACATGGAGTCAACGGTGCCCGGTTAGTGACAGTTCTTGCCTATTCGAAAAATTTCAGTGAATGTTGGTTTCTTTAAACAAATTAATAGTTTCAGAAATTTCAAATCCAAATCGACTCTCTCTCTCTCTCTCTCTCTTCTCTCTCTCTCTCTCTCTCTCTCTCTCTCTCTCTGCATTTTCTTTCTTCATTCGATTATTTTCCCTTCTTTTTATTTTCCCATTATTATTTTTACTGAATTCTTCTCTGTCATTCCCTCCTTCTCTCTCTCTCTCTCTCTCTCTCTCTCTCTCTCTCTCTTCTCTCTCTCTCATTCTTTCTTTGTTTCCATGGATTCAACGGTGCCCGGTTAGTTACAGTTCCTCGCCTATTTTGAGTCAGTGAAAATTTCAGAGATTGTTGGTTTCTTTAAACACAAATTAAAAGTTACAGACTTTTCAAATCCAAATCGCTTTCTCTCTCTCTCTCTCTCTCTCTCTCTCTCTCTCTCTCTCTCTCTCTCTCTCTCTCTCTCTCACCTTTTCTTTACTTTTTCACCGAATAAAATTCTCTTATTTCTTCATCTTCCTAATCTACCCAACCGTTTTCCATCTTCTTTCACAAGCTTACTCATCTTTTTTTTACGACGCCATATTTCCTATTTTTTGCTTCGACTTATTGAATCCACTTGTTAATTCACATTTCTTTTTTTTTTTCATTATTCCACAAACAGAAACCTGACCAGCCACAAATATTCATTCAATCCATTTTTTTTAGATATCAAACACAACTGTTAATAGATCTCCCTACGTTGCGCATGCGTTTAACAATTTACACCATCTTTTTCTTTTCTTACACGTACGTGGACAAGTGGTCTGTACGCGCATGCGTGGTCGATAATCTGTCTTTCGAAATGTCTACTCATTTGCGAAAATAGACGATTGCTATTTTCTCTGTTTAATTCAATATTTCATATGAGTCTCATTTGCCTATTCAGCCATATCCTGTCTCTACCCACTTACCCACACACCGGCCATTCATTCAATGCATTCACACTTACGTCTTATTGCGAATTTACCGACCCAGATATTTCCCCTTTCACCATTCAATCTAGCAGATCTTCTCCGTAATCAAATCGATCACAAAACAGCGAACATACGATTACTCTCAAATATAGACTTGAACACGCATGCACACACTTATATGTATATATATATATATATATATATATATTATATATATATATGTATAAGTATTAACTTACGTGGGTATATATATATATTTATTTTAAGAATGGAAATGAGTAACCTACTCGAGTTTCATCGATAGATTCTTCAGGGTTACTTTTAAATTAATCGAGTTTACGATTAATCTTTGGGTTATAACATGCCCGTTGGATTCCAACGGCATGTTATAACACCAAAGATTAATCGTAAACTCGATTAATTTAAAAGTAACCCTGAAGAATCTATCGATGAAACTCGAGTAGGTTACTCATTTCCATTCTTAAAATAAATTTATGCTCTACATTGTATTGAGCACTTTGTATTTGTTTTTTCTCAACCTTAACCTCTGGATATTGTGCGCTTCCAACGATCGTTCTTATACCCCCGGTAAGTTAATACTTATACATACAAATATATATATTATATATATATATATATATACACTAATTTGAGTATATCACTTAGAACAACAGAAATAAGTGTAATATGATGAATCAAGAGAAATAGAAAAATATGTTGTTTTCAATCTTTTTCAAAAACAACTTTCGTCTGAGTATTCTTATCTTTACAATCTTCAAATGTACGAACTTCACTTAGGAATACTTTAACGGTATACGCCTAGCTCTCTTAAGAATTGAGGAGTTAAATATGGCGCCCATGAATATCTAATGAAGAGATGGTTTCAAAATATGTAAGTAGTAGTAGTAGTAGAAGTAGTAGTCATTTATTAGTATTGGATAAAAATAAGTGAAACCATAACTGTGTTCAAATTATTTATATTTACCAACCACTCCGTACAAGAAATCAGAGTTTTCCTTCTTCTAGACTGGTAGCCTAACCACAATTCAAGAACCCAGTAAAGCACTACTTATGCATATCTGGGAGAAGAATAGTTGGATTCATACCTTTCCCAGGAGTAGCTATCATTTTCAAGATATAAACACTGCAGTATCAATGTTTTAAAAATAAAGTCGGTAGTGACCTGTTGTTGGTATCAGCCGGGCAGCATGCCTTTGGAGTGCTACCCCATTAATAAATCCTCAGTAACCATTTATAAAAGTAAATTATGGAGGTGTGTGGTGTAATGGTTAGCATCGTAGGAAATGGACACGTCGACCCGTGTTCAATTCTTGGGCGAAGCTGTTTGCATTTTACATGGCGCTAATGCCCTTGGGAAAGGTATGAATCCAATTCTCCCTCCAGGTATGGGTAAATAGCACGGCAGACTAGGCTCTTTAATTATGGGTAGGTAACCACTCTAGGAGAAGGAAAACTCTGAATTCATACCTGTTAAACTTCGCTTAAAAAATTGGCTTCTTAAGAAATCCGGGCTTGGTATATATATATATATATATATATATATATTATATATTTATATTTATATTTTTATATTTATATATATATTATATATATATATATATATATTATATATTATTATATATTAAAATTGGTGGCGTGAACTATTGTCGGTATCAGCCGTAACTCTATCCCCATTTCATTAGCACTAGACCAGGGAGATTGTTTTTGCTTCTGAGATTGAGTGCCATACCTATCATCAGCTTCCCACTTTGCCACACAGATCCAAGCTATGCTGCTCATTCGCTGAGTTGTTGAGGGCCAGTGTTGAACCTGGAACTTTGTTTCCGTGGCGGATGCTCTACCGACTGAGCTAAACTGGTCGTATTAATTTTGCTCAGAATTATTGTAACTTGGCAAGCACTTCATATTTAGTTACAAAATCAAGAGTTAATGAATTGATATAGTATAAAATTAAACATTGTATGGAACAGTGTATTTGACACATAGATAACAAGTATAACTACTTCAAATTAGAGTGGACCTGGGAGTAATGGCAACTAAAGAGGACTCAATACCCTCCAAATCTCCAGAATTAAAGCCTCAACGCCGAATACAATGTATTGTCATATCGAAAACACTGTGTATTTACATGTTTACTATGCTTAGATAGATAGAGAGATAGGACAAGAATGGGAACATAGATATGAAGAAACTAAGATAGATTGATATGAAGGCACTAGATAGATAGATAGATAGATAGATAGATAGTATTGAACTCGCTGTTCAGTTATTAATAATGATCTGCTGGACTAGTTTCCTAACCATTACACCACGAAGGGACGCCTAACTGGACATAAGTGTATCTTATAACTTTTAAGGGTATTACTCCGCACTACTGACATCATTAATTTTGTTCATTAAAATCTTTTTCTGCGTTTTTCTTCGTAAATTCGGAGTGGGGGGGGGCTAAAAGGGGTCGAATTGGCTACGGGCTGCTCTGATGACTAAATAAAGAACTGAGGTTGATGGGGGAGACGAAAACGACTAAAAGAAAGATCTGAAGCCAAAAGGGCCGAGGGATTGGAGGGGATTTAAAAAGACTGAAATGAAGATACAAAAAGGCAAAGAGCCAAAAATCATAAAAGATCTTAGATGTTGAAATAAACAAACATATAGCAAGGTACCCGGATGAATCTTGGATCACTCGAATTACAATGGTACCTTGAGTTATGAGTGCCCTGCTTCACAAGCTATCCAAGTTACGAGCTGTCACTCGGTCGATTTTTGCTTTGTTTTGAGAGCTAAAATTTGAGGTACGAGCGATACTTTAGATACGCTTATATTAAGAAGTTCACTGAAAACATTTAAGTTTCCAAAATTATCGTGCCGAAGAAAAATATTATCTATAAAAAAAATGATATTAAAACATCTTCAAGCACATAATTCGTTGCATTTTATTTTATTAGGTTTTTATAAAATACAGTGCTGTTTTTCTTATTTAAAAAAAAAGATGTAAAAAGATAGGATGTTTTAGGGTGCGAGATGTAACGGATTAATGGTATTTAAGTTTAATTCAATGCGGAAATTTGATTTGATATACGAATAAACTGGGTTATTAGTAGAACGAATTAAAGTCGTAAGTCAAGGTACCACTGTATATGTTGCACTAATCAATGGAGGTTTTCTTCCTTCAAATAGATAGATAGATAGATAGATAGATAGATTAGATAGCATACCTTCATACATACAGAGAAGCGAGTGGTGTAATGGTTAGAGTTCGTAGGAAATGATTCGTCGACCCGAGTTTAAATCCTGGATGAGGCTGTTTGCATTTCACATAGCGCTTAAGACCCTTGGGAAAGGCATGCATCCAACTACTGTCCCTCCAACTATGAGTAAATAGTAGGGCAGAC
>CM042181.1:28319238-28326738 GCA_023376005.1 Doryteuthis pealeii
AGATAGATAGAGATAGATATACATACATACAATTAGATAGACACATAATACAACATACATAGAGAGATAGAGAGATTAGAAAAAAATGAACCAGAAATAGCTTATTGATATAATCAGATAGATTGATAGATGCATACATTAATGCATACTTTGTACAATCAGATAGATAGATAGATAGATACATACATACATACTACATACATAGGAGAGACTGATATATATATATATATATATATATATTATATATATATATATATATATCCTTGTGCAACTCATACACTGAGTTGTTGAGGCCGGTAACGAATCCGGAACCTAACAGGTAATACCACTCGAGGTTAGTGTATGCTTACGAGTAATGACAACCAGTGGGTGATTAATCACAACTCAGACTTCCAACAGTGGAGCTTCACCACTAGATGATTTTTGGCGGTATATATATAATATATATATATATATATATATATTATATATATATATATACGGCAGTTGAGTGTATATGTATGTCCGGAGGAAACTTCGAAAATAAACCAATAACAACAAAGTAAATATATATACACATAAATATCACCAGGGTTTAGTTTTTGAGCAAAAATAATAGTGATTTGATTTATATTCGTGAAGATAATTTTTTTTAAATTAAATAACAGCATGGATTTTTTTTCATTTAATACTTTAGATAGTAGACATTAACATTTCTGTTCAGAATAGCTGGATCAATGCAAGGTCTATTATTTCACATAGGGATTTAAATGGGACATTCCACGAGGATTCAACTCACGATTCAATAATAATGGATCTGCAGGACTAACTTTTAAAAGTTCCCCTCTACCCAGACGACGCAGAGTAGCCGCTGCTAGTATATATATATATATATATTATATATATTATATAATCCGAAAAGTCCAGAGAAGAAATCTTCCTTACGACACAATAGTTTTATTTAAAAAACTGTCGCAGGTTGAGAGCTCAATGTGGGCTCTTAATATTAGAGTCACAGAGCAAATATATAAGTAAAGAAACAACAAAAGACTTAGAGATTGAGCGTTATAGTCTATTTCAGGGAGCTTAGACAAAGTGTCTAACTCTCCCAACTCAACAGATGTTAATGATGAAATCTTTATTACTTTAAAGGCATTTGAAAACAGATTTTTATTTTTTATTTTATTTTTTAAAATATGTTATTTTTTATTTTATTTTTAAAAAAATTTTTAAAAATAAAATAAAAAATAAAAATCTGTTTTCAAATGCCTTTAAAGTAATAAAGATTTCATTATTAGCATTTGATGAGTTGGGAGAGTTAGACACTTTGTCTAAGCTCCCTGAAATAGACTATAACGCTCAATCTCTAAGTCTTTTGTTATTTCTTTATATTATATATATATATATATATATATATATATATATATATATTATATCTTATTATAATGGAGATTGTAGGTTTGTCTGTCTGTAACTGAAACTATATTACTATACAAGTCACAATTCCTTTGTTATTTACATCACAATCTCCATGATTTTATTTTTCATTCAAACCTAAAATTGTTTTACATCATTAATACTGTTAACCATATCTACATACTAACAACATGCAATTGTATTTATATATACAACAAAATAGCGGTTTACAGTGTGAACGGAAAAGCTAATTTGCATATTGATATTAAAAATGTGATTTTAATAAATATGTGCTTAGTATTATTGATTTCTAACTGTTTGGTTTTATCTTAATGAATATAAGCAAAAATCTCTTCAATAATCCTTAAATGAAATCCATTAACAAGAAAAAAATAACTGTCATTTTATTCTTTACTTCCTCTTTTAACTAAATACTTAAATTAGAAAAAATAACAATGAAAGACGAGAGTGATGGAAGAGTAAATTTCAATTGTTCTATTTTTTTTATTATACTCCCTCTGTTTCAAATCTTTTTATCTGAATTCTTATTCAGTTTCATTAGCCTTTCTAATTTAACATGATATTTTATTATATTAAAACTTAGATACTTGCACCCGGAGGGTGCATATATTTGCTAGTATATATAAAGATAGATAGATAGATAGATAGATAGATAGATAGATAGAAATTAAAAATGAGACTGATTCATACACGCTTATTGATAACCCTACCACAGACATCTAAAAATACGATTCCAATAATAATTGTATACAGATAGATAAACAGCAAAAAGTTGGGAGAAGAATTGGTCTACGAAAGTTGGTGGGTTGAATCTAACCATTCTTTTATGATTGAATAGTAGAAAGCGGGAAGATGTTTCATCTTTGTATATTAAAAGAAGAAAAAAAACGTAAATCAAGCACTGCTTTAAATGAATCACAAGGAAATCCCACGTATGCAAAAGTGAGTCTGGTTTTAGCCTAGGGAGACGACAACCACGACGACGCACTTTGGGAATCGTTATTCACAAACTTCAAAAACACACAAAGTAATGTTGCTTTATTTTAACCTTTGGCAATTCAGTCCGCACCCCAGTCCCCCCCTCTCTCTCTCTCTCTCTCTCTCTCTCTCTCTCTCTCTCTCTCTCTCTCTCTCTCTCTCTCTCTTCTCGTTTTCATAACGGTACTTTTTCATAATTTTTACCGTCACTTCTTTGATGATTATTCATAATATTCTTCTTCTTTTCTTCTTCTTCTTCTTCTTCTTCTTCGTATATTATTTTTCCCGCCTTATTTGTAATCTTCTTCTCTTCTTCTTCTTCTTCTTCTTCTTCTTCTTCTTCCTTCTTCTTCTTCTTCTCTGTTATTTTCTCTTCTTCTTCTTCTTCTTCTTCTTTCTTCTTCTTATTATTATTATTATTATTATTATATTATTATTATACTATTAATTATTATTATTCTAGTCCCTGTACTCTTCTTCTTCTTTTCTTCTTCTTCTTCTTCTTCTTCGTATTGTTGTTGTTGTTGTTGTTGTTGTTGTTCTTCTTCTTCTTCTTCTTCTTCTTCTTCTCAGTATTTTCTCGTCTTCTTCTTCTTATTATTATTATTATTATTATTATTATTATTATTATTTCTCGTCTTCCCTGTACTCTTCTTCTTCTTCCTCCTCCTCCTCCTCCTCCTCCTCCTCCTCTTCTTCTTCTTCTTTCTCTGTATTTTTTCTCGTCTTCTTCTTCTTCTTCTTCTTCTTCTTCTTCTTATTATTATTATTATTATTATTATTATTATTATTATTATTATTTCTCGTCTTCTCTGTACTCTTCTTTTTCTTCCACCTCCTCCTCCTCCTCCTCTTTTCTCTTCTTCTTCTTCTTCTTCTTCTTCTTCTTCTTCTTCTTCTTCTTCCACTCATTGTTTCCATTTCTTTGATTTTTCCTTCTATTAGCCTTTTCTATATTGTTCTTCCATTTCTTTGTATTTCTTTTGTTTTTCCTTCTTTCTTTTTCCATTTCCTTATATTTTTCTTTTATTCTATTTTCCCTTCATTTCTTTTCGTTCTTTCTTCATACGTTTTTTTTTTTCCAAACACACTTAAATTTTATTATGGTTTTCTCCTCTATATTCACCAACCCGAGTTCAAATCCCGGACTAGGCTCTTTGAATTTCACATAGCGTTAGTACATTTGGGAAAGGTGTGCATCCAACTATTCTCCATCCATCTATAGTTAAATAGTTGGACAGACAGTTCTTACCCTTGATTGGACAACCAGTCTAAGAGGAGGGAAACTCTTACTTCAAAGCTGTTTAACTTTAGCTTCATAAATTAACCGAAGATTGTCGAAAGTATCTGTACTCGGACTACATACACAAAGACTTTGGAAAGTTTTTAAACTACCTACAATCACAATTACGACATCTCGTTCGCCAAATAAAGCTAAATAAAAAGCATCTGATCTTATCTATTAACTCACTCGTCAAATTCCTCCTCTAAGTCAATCCACTGACCCTACAACAAATCCCTACCCAGCAGTGCCTCACCACTCACTCATTCACCTTCTTCACTATAAAAGCAGTTGTATGTTGTAGCAATGTCCAATAAAGGCTGAAGATGTTTCACTCAACGTGAGACGAAATATTCCACGAAAGCTATTACTTATTTGTGCTGTTTTTGTCCACACTTTTTCCTGTTCTCAACTACATTTTGTCGGATTTATTCAAATCCTCCACCCCACATGTTGTTTTGAAACGTCAGTTCGCTAAACTAACACTTCGTTTATGAAGTTTGTTTGTCATTAGTGAAAAAAAGACAGTCTTTGTATTATTTACATTTTTTCGGGCTGTTGTTTTCATCTTTATTATTATATACACAAAGGAGACTTGTTGTTACTCAGCACACCCCCCCCCCGGTGAAATACCATCAGCTAACGCTGTTGTGCAAAAGCTCAAAAGGAGGGAGTCTGGATGAATTAAAAGTCGGAGGAAGAATCGACACCATCCAGACTACAGCATTATTGAGATCGGCTGGAATACTCAGAAGAGTCATGGAGACCTGAAGAGACTTGCTGTCACTCAGACTCCACTGAAAGACCATCAGCTGATGCTGATGAGAAAACTCAAAAGAAGCAAATAATAATAATAATAATAATAATAATAATAATAATAATAATAATAATAATAAGGCCTAATATATCAAAATATAGGAGCAAATAATAATAATAATAATAATAATAATAATAATAATAATAAGGCCTAATATATCAAAATATAGGAGCAAATAATAATAATAATAATAATAATAATAATAATAGTCAAAAGGATTATGGAAATGATTAGTATTACTATTATTACAAACTAGACGGAAAAAAAACTAACCTAATAACAAAAAGCCGACGTTTGGAGACGTTTAGTATACTGTTTACCGTTGTTGGAAATGGACATGAGATGGGTTAAAATCCTGGACGAGGCTGTTTGCATTTCATAGAATGAAACCAATGCATATTCTGCAGCTCTTGGTATCAATTTTGATTTCATAGTTAAATTTATCTTTCTGTCATTTTTTTAAAGATTTTGCTTTTAAACATTTACACTTTAGGACTTTATTTCTCTTTATTCATTCATTCTTATTTTCTATTTTCCTTATCAATTATCAACAAGGGAAGTGTTGGCATGAAACTTCAGTTCGCTAAAATAACACTTCGTTTATGAAGTTTGTTTGTCATTGGTGAAAAGAAAGGACAGTCTTTGTATTATTTAGATTTTTCGAACTGTTGTTCTCATCTTTATTACTTCATACAACGTATGAAGACATTTAGTATAATGTTTAAAAATCCCCCCACTCCTCATTAATATATATTATATATATATATATATGTATATATTATATATATATATATATATATATATATATTTATATATATCGAAAGAGACAGACAGACAGACGGATATAGAGGGGAAAGAGAGCGAAAGAGAGAGAGAGAGAGAGAAAGGGGCAGACAGGCATGCATATATATATATATAATATTATATATATAAAAGACAGACAGACAACAGACAGACGGATATAGAGGAGAGAGACAGACAGACAGACAGACGGATATAGAGGGGGAGAGAGAGAAAGAGACAGACAGACAGTCATGCATATATATATATATATAAATATATATATATATATATTATATATATATATATAAAGACAGACAGACAGACGGATATAGAGAGAGACGACAGACAGACGGATATAGAGGAGAGAGACAGACAGACAGTCATGCATATATAATATATATATATATATATAAAGACAGACAGACAGACAGACAGACGGATATAGGAGAGAGAGACAGACAGACAAACAGACAAGCATGCAGATCGACAGACAGAAAAAGGTAGAAATAGATAAAGAGAGGGGGGAAAGATTTATACACATTTAATATCCACCTCAATGTAAAAGCGAACTTATGCACACCGAATCTTAAGATTGTTTTAAAAGCTCATATGTCCTAACCCCACAGAGATTTAACACCACCCTTAAGTTTCCAAATAACCCCTCTTCAAAGATCCTCTTCAAGTTGTTATAGCTAATTGTTTGGGCACCTGCAGCGACGGACCAGTTCAAAGGAAGAAAGGCACAGAAATCTCATCTCTTCACACGAGAGCGGACTTTAGAGTTTTCCAACTTCCGGCATTCGAAACCAACGCAGATTCTTCCGCTGTTGGCGCCAGTTTTGATTTGACAGTTAAATTTCTTTTTCCGCCATTTTTTTAGATTTTGCTTTTTAAGCATTTACACTTTGGGACTTCATTTTTATTTATTTACCAATTCTTCTTTTATTATTTCTTTATCAATTATCAACAAGAGAAGTGTTGTCTTGAAGCGTCAGTTCGCTAAAATAACACTTCGTTTATGAAGTTTGTTTGTCATTGGTGAAAAGAAAAGACAGCCTTTATGTTATTTAGATTTTTCGGACTGTTGTCCTCATTTTAATTGTTGAAAACGGTTAGTATAATGTTTACCGTATTTGGATAATGGACATAACGATATTAATTTAAATTCTGGACGAGGCTGTTTGCATTTCACAAAATGAAACCAGCGCATATTCTTCCGCTCCTGGCGCCAGTTTTTAAATTGACAGTTAAATTTCTCTTTCGGCCATTTTTTTAGATTTTGCTTTTCAAGGTTTTACTCTCTAGGGTTTCATTTTTATTTATTTACTCATTATTCCTTTCTTCTTTTATTATTTCTTTATCAATTATCAACAAGAGAAATGATGTCATAAATCTACAGTTAACTAAACACTTCGTTTATGAAATTTGTTTGTCATTGGTGAAAAGAAAAGACAGCCTTTGAATTATTAAGATTTTTCGGACTGTTATCTTCATCTTTATTGTTATATACACAACATATGAAGATGTTTAGTATAATGGTTACCGTTGGTGGAAATAGACACGAGATGGGTAAAAATCCTGGATAAGGCTGTTTGCATTTCACAAAATGAAACCAACGCAGATTCTTTCGCTCTTAGCACCATTTTTGATTTGACAGTTAAATTTCTCTTTCTGCAATTTTTTTAGATTTTGCTTTTTAAGCTTTTACACTTTAGGACTTCATTTTCATTTATTTACCCATTCTTCTTTTATTATTTCTTAATCAATTATCAACAAGAGAAATGTTGTCTTGAAGCGTCAGTTCGCTAAAATAACACTTCGTTTATGAAGTTTGATTGTCTAGATGAAAAATAATTTTTATATTCCAGACCACAGAGCGAAAGTGAAAATGAAAGATGAAGAAAATCTGGATAGATAGATAGATAGATAGATAGATATCCACAATCTGATAGATAGACATGAACAAAGGTAGATAGATAGATAGATACATACATACATACATATGCACGTACATATACAGAGATAGATAGATAGATAGATAGATAGATAGATAGATAGATAGATATGAACAGACACAAATAGATTGATTGATATGAACTAAATTGTTTTGAGTCAATATTTCTCTTCTTCGCCTCAGATATGAACAGACAAAAATAGATAGATATGCCCAAACTGATAGAGATAAATAGATATGCATAATATATATCATGCATGCATAGATAGA
>CM042181.1:28331952-28334452 GCA_023376005.1 Doryteuthis pealeii
CACATTATATATTATTATAAATTATTATTATTATTTATTAATTTTATGATTATCATTATTATAGTATTATTATTATTATTATTATTATTATTATTATTATCATTATTATTATTATTTATTATTATCTATTATATTATTATTATTATTATTATCATTATTATTATTATTATTATTATTATTATATATTTGGCATTCTTCTTCTTCTTCTTCTTCTTATTTATTATTATTATTATTTATTATTATTATTATTATTATTATCTTCTGCTACTCTTTAACTTGAACGGAGGTTCATGATAATATTGATGATCTTAGGGGCGGTTTATCTTCGTTTTTCCTTCTCTCTTTTATTTCTTCTTCTTCTTCTTCTTCTCTTCTTCTTCTTCTTCTTCTTCTTCTTCTTCTTCTTCTTAGCAACATTGGAAATCATCCTAATAACACAGACGCTTCAAAGACAAGACATCTTGAGTCCACCCAGCACACACACACACACACACACACAACACACTCACATGCACCAGTACGCAAATATTACCTTTAGGCACACGCACACACGCACTTAGACGCACACGCACACGCGCGCTCGCACGCACGGGCAGACACACCGACACGTTGATCGGCTTTTGTACTTTTAAGGAAGACGCACGACTCTATCTTGACGTTTCTTTCACTTTCATGTTTGTGTGTATCTAGTTGTAAATATGCATGTAAAATTGTAATATATATATATATATATATATAATATATATATATATATATATATATATTTATTCTCTTATATGTCGCGGTTTTGCCCTGAATTGTCTACATTGAATACTTTCTCTCTCTCTCTCTCTCTCTCTCTCTCTCTCTCTCTCTCTCTCTCTCTCTCTCTCTCTCTCTCTCCTCTCTCTCTCTCTCTATCTATCTATCTCTCTCTCTCTCGCTCTCTCGCTCTCTCTCTCTCTCTATCTATCTATCTCATACACACAGACACATACACAAACACACACACACACACAAACACACACACAATAAAAACAATAAATGTTTACTATCATAGGATTTGTTCTCTTTTTCCCTTTCTTTCTTTCTTTCTTTTCTTTTTTACGTGAACATTTGTGCGCCAATCATCTTCTATTAATAATAAAGATTCGGTCTATATTTGTCTGTAACCGAAACTACGTCACTCCCTACATCACAGTCATTTCAGAAATTAAGTAAGTTTATTAATGAGTATTTAATTTATCGTCAGTATCATTACTACATAGAAATATTTAAATTCTATGAAAAAATCTTTAATCGTCAAATTTTCACGAAAATTTTGATACTTATTCACCTTTAGATAAATTTATGTTTGAAAAAGTTTTTTTTTTAAAATATATTGGGGGATTTTTTTTTTTTTTTTTTTACTAGGTCAACCCACCCTCATTTGATTTTACAAAATCCTAACAAAATATATTTTACTAGTACGATTTAAAATTTTTCTCCAAAGATAAGGGTCTGATTAATTAAATCCGAATTTTTTAGAAACATTTATATGTCCCTACTGTCGTAAAACAAAACAAATATCTCTGTGGAGTGGGGTAAAATGACGTTTTTTAAATAAGTAATTAATTTTTTTTAAAGATATCAAATGTTTTAAATTATTTAATAAAATTCCCCCCATCGCTCAGGCAATATTTTTCAGTTTATTTTTACGCCACCTGGAAGGCGTTATTTTGGCTAGTTGGTATAAAAAAAGAATACCAACGTTTTTAAATCATTGTCTGCTAATTGTTTTACCCCCTACGTGAAACTCTGAGTCATTATGTTAATATCTTAATTATAATCTTTATTGATATAAAATATATGATATAATATGATGTAATCGTTATATTATTTATTTATATGCTAACTAGACAAAACGTGACCCATTCGGTCATCTATTCAGCTCTGTGTAGACATTGAGATTAGGGAAAAGGGAGTTAGAAAAGCGAATATTTTTTTTAATAAATACGGTCGGACGCAACCTTAAAATCATTTTGTTAGCTTCTAAGAAAGGAAAAATGTTTGACCTCATTTAAGCTACGGGTTGCTTGTTGTGAAATTTAACATAGAAATACATTTCAAATTCTCCCCCCCCTCTCTCTCTCTCTCTCTCTCTCTCTCTCTTCTCTCTCTCTCTCTCTCTCTCTCTCTCTCTCTCTCTCCAGAGAAACTAACATTTATAACGAGGAGGTAGTCAAGAGATACATAGAGGGGAAGAAAGAGATAGACACAGAGTACAGTAAGAGATTGGTAGGTTTTTGACTTAATTGCAAATTACGACTAATTAGAACCAATTAAAAACAGAATTTTTTTCAAACATAATTCAATACTAAAAGTAAGGAATAATTTAGTATAATGTTTGTGTCATTAAACTAAACGTTAAAAAACAAGGAAGCAAAAGTTGATTAACTCAGCTTTAGTATAGTAATAGATATTTTAATTCTTATTACAGCTTTGTCTTTGGGCATTGAGCATTTTATATTCTCTGATATAT
>CM042181.1:28341952-28351952 GCA_023376005.1 Doryteuthis pealeii
TATATATATATATACTTCTAAACTCTATCGGTGCGAAAAAAAAAACAATAATCCAGTTTTTAAAAATAAGATTTTTTCAAACTGCCATCTGGGAGAAAAACTTTTCAAAAAGAAAAAACCAGCACATCCGTACTTTCTGAAAATAATCGTCAGTATCGTATATAGTGGCCACAAGAAGAAGAAGAAAAATACCGAGAGAGTTTTCTAAGTTCTATGTATAAAGAGTGCTCAATACATTAAGTAGAGCATGATTCTGATTATAGAGTCAGAATTATCCTGAAGACCATTCGGGTGAAACCTAGTAGATACTGTCTGACTCACATAGGTCATATATATATAATATTATATATTATATATATATATATTTATTTATTTTTTTTTTTTTTTTTAAGATATATTTTTGTATCTGTATCCGTTGTTGGAAATACATATACCAGGTTTGGGCATAGTGTGAAGCATTAACGTACTAATTATGCAATGATGTTACCATAATATGTTAGTCAAGGAATAAATATCAGAAAACTGTTTTTTTTAGTTTCTTTTATTTAGACGTAGTGGTAAATTTTCAGGATAGTGACATCCCTTCTTCAAAACCGTGAATCTAGTAGTGATCTTCTGGCTGCTTGGTCCGTAAGTTGGATGCATATATATATATATATATATACGCACGCCCAAATTGCAACTCAACAAGGGTTGATGTGCCGTAAAACTCAACCAACTGTATCTGCATCTATCTTTTTTAATAGCAATTATGATCTATCTCAAAACGAGGCTTTCGTGGTATAATGCCCTAGGGAGAATGGAGTCCGTATCAAATAACCGAATATACGAGAAATGACAGGCATTAGAATAAACGTTTTTTCTTTTGTGATTGTCTTTAACTGCTTTATACTAAGTATAGTCTATAAAACAAACATTAGGCAAAATAAAGAGATACCGACACCATTTTTAACGATGTTGCTAATCGATTCAAATTATAGGGAATAAGAACGGCCTTCATTTTACGATCATCATGGGGTCAAGGTCGATTATCCACCTATAGATCATACCGACCGGTCAGTAAAGAATACTAATATATATGGCTGAAAATTTGTTTTTTTGTATCAAAGAGGACTGATTTGGTAGTTAGAAAATATGTTTAGAATAGATGGGGAAAATAGGAAGGAAGGAAGGGAGGAAGAGGGGGAAAGGAAGGAAGAAGGGGAGGGACGAAAAGACTGCAAGATATTTAGTTGTCTTTTATTTTAGAATATTAATACATGTGTTTATTTATATCCACATATATAAGTTCTTTTATTTTGATTTCTACCAACGGATTAAGAAAGAAAGAAAGAAAGAGTATAAAAAGAAAAACCCATAAGGAAAGAGAGAAAGATAACAAAAAAGAAATAAAGAAAGATAAGGCGAGGAAAAGAAAAAGAAAGAAAGAAAGAGCAATGAAAAAGAAAGAAAGAAAAAAGAAAGAAAAAAAGAAAAAAATGAGTACTAAAAAAGAAAGAATAAAAGAGCATTAAAAAAGAAAAGAAAGAGCATTAAAAAATAAAGAGAGTAAGATTGAAAGAAAGAAAGAATGGGCAATAAAAAAGAAAGAAAAAACAGTATTAAAAAGAAAGAAAGAAAAAAGAAAGAAAGAAAAAGCAATATAAAAAAAATATTAAAATAAAAAAGGAAAAATCAAAGAGCTAAAAGAAAGAAAGAAAGAAAGAGTAGGAAAGAAAGTAGGAGAGAACAAAAGAAAGAAAAAAAGAAAGACAAAAAGAAAGAAAGAAAGAAAGAAAGAAAGAATACTAGTTGGAAAGGGATGAAGAAAATGTACTGAATATTAATATCCTTCCATGCTAAGCTCAATAAAACCAGAAATCATTTGTAAAACAAAACTGAGAGGCGAACGACGCTTGAAGAAGTCAAGATGGCCGTTCCCCAGACGACTGAATCTTCAGGATTGTTGACCAGTGTAAGCGACCGGCATAAAGAAGGCAGTTGAGCATCGAGGCTAATCGAACGTGTCACGTGTCGGGCGAAACCAATCATCGGTGAAAGATGAAGCGTCCGCGCCACCTAGGAGTGAGGAATCAAGTTGCAATGAGATGCAGATGAACACTCGCATTAAGACCCGGCCATGTTAAATCGTTATGAGCGTAACATAATATATCCAGTGGAGGTGGCCTATCGAGTTAGAAGTCGGGTAGAATAGGAAGGAAGCCTGTTACATATTTATTGTAAGATGTTGGTTGAAATTAAATCAATTTACAGACGCTCAAACCAAGGCGTATTGGTTTACCATTTCATCCTCTCGGCTGGTTTATGAGACTAGTTCTATCCAGTTTCATTTCACTCTATTTAAAGCTTTCAACTTTCGCCTCTTTGTCGTCTTTACTCTAAATATCACTTATTCCAGCCATTTTCTAACCAACCATTAAATCTATCAATAATGAAGATTCGGTCTCAATTTGTCTGGAACCAAAACTACGTCACTGCTTACGTCACATTATTCAAAATAGTCAATGCATCGAATAAAGAAAAATTAATATTAATAAAATAAATTAAAGCTATTTTATTTTCCTCCCTCCTTCTCTTTCTCCTTATTCTCTTTCTTTCATTCGTTCGCCTTTCCTTACTTTTCCTCTTTATTCTTTCTTTCTCACCTACCCCACCTCTCTCTCTCTCTCTCTCTCTCTCTCTCTCTCTCTCTCTCTTTGTTCCCTTCTCTCTTCCTTTTCCTTTTTATTCTTTCTTTGTCCCCTACCCCCCCCTCTCTCTCTCTCTCTCTCTCTCTCTCTTTCTCTCTCCTCTCTCTCTCTCTCTCTCTCTCCTCTCTCTTTGTTCCCCTATCTCTTCCTTTCCTCTTTATTCTTCTTTCCCTCTCCCCCCCTCTCTCTCTCTCTCTCTCTCTCTCTCTCTTTGTTCCTTCTCTCTTCATTTTCTTCTTTATTCTTTCTTTCTCCCTCTTTTTCCACTTTTCTCTCACGTTTTTATTCCTTTCATCCTTACACATTCTATTTCCTTCTCTTTCTCCTTGTTTCTTTTTATTTTCTTTCAAATTTTTTTCCTTTTTCCTTCTTTTTCATTTTAATTCTCCTCCCTTTCCTCTTTTTCTTCTTGTTTCTCTTTCTTCCTTTCTCTTACGTTTTCCTTCCTTTTGATCTTTATTCTTTCTTTTTGTCTTCCTTCCTCTCTTTCTCTCTTTCTCCTTTTGCCTTTTCTTTACTCTTTCTCTTTGTTTCTTCGACTTCTTTTCTCACACGTTTTCCTTCCTTTTTATCTTTATTCCATCTTTCTTTCTCCCTCTCTTTCTCCTTGTTTCGCATTTTCTTCTCATCCTTTTCTTTCCGTTTCAATCTTACTTCTTCTTTCTATCTTCGGTTAAATCGAACTTAACGGGCCTAAATTCTACTATCGTTTCTGTCAAAAGAAAAAAAATACAAAAAATCATGGAATTAACCGAATTTAATAAAATTTTCTGTGTTTATATATAAAAGAATAAAATATATAATGCACCAGTTATTTTGTTTAAAAACTTTTACATTTTTTCAGGTCAGTTAACTTTGAGCCACGTATCTTTGAGGCGTAACACAGATTCTCAAACATACGTGGTTCAAAGTTAACTGACCTGAAGAATGTAAAAGATTTTAAATAAAATAACTGTTGCATTATATATTTTATTCATTAATATATCAACACTGAAAATTTTATTAAATTTGATTTGTTCCCTGATTTTTTTTCTGTCTTTTTTATTTTTTCTTCGATTAATTCCCTGATTTTTTATATTTTTTCTTTCTTTTTTCTTTTTTCTTCTTTCTTTTAAATATATTTTTCTCTCTTTCATTTTTTTCTTTTTTCTTTCATTTCACTATTTTCATTCCTTTTCTTCTCTTTCTTTTTCTTTCTCTCTTTCCCTGCTTTTTTGATTTTCTTTGCTTTTTTTGCTTTTTTCTTATTTCTTCTCGTCCATTTTTTTCTTCCTTCTTTTCAATATTCTATTTCCTTTTCCTCTCATTCTTTTCTTTTTTCTTTTTTTTCTTCTTTTCAATGTTTTCTTTTCTTCTTTTATTTTTCATTTTTTTTCTTTTTTACTTTTTTCTTCTTTTCAATATTGTCTTTCCTTTTTTTCTTTACTTTTTCTTTTTACTTTTTTCTTTTTGTTCTTCCTTCTTTTCAATATTTTCTTTACAATTCTTTTTCTTTTTAACTTTGTCCCGAACAATAATTATTTGTTCTGTTTATTTCTGATTTTATGTTCGTATTATTCAGTGCATTACTTTCTTTTCTATCTTACCCCCACTCCTCACCTACCCTTTACCCTGCCCTGGAGTCGCACGCCACAATTCCAGTTATAAAAGACCTGCGGGAATTTCGAGAAATTCCCAATCCCATTTTTATTACCATTTTCAGAGAACAGTGGTCAAAGCCAATTTGAACCATGATGATTCAATCTTCTAATATGGAATCTTTATCCTTCAGGACAAGATCCAACCAGTTCAAAGGTTACTAATTGAATCAAATAAGGTTAATATGACTAAAAATTACTGTTGCTTGAAGGAGATTTTACTTTTTTAATCCGCTTTTAGAAAACAGCACTAAAAAGCACTCAAAATAGTTGTCCCTGTGCCAAACGTTTAAATAATTTCTGGAGATTTTGTTCTCCACCTAATGCTTAATATATTGTTAAAATTTACGATTACGATTTTTGTGGCCATTCTTAGGCTTCCAGCAAGAGCACTCTCCAGCGTACTCTCCAACGCACAAGAGCACTCTCCTTGTGTTAAGCAGAGTGCAATCCTTGGTGAAGAAAACATTGGTTGCTCCTTGGTGTTCCTCAGTGTTGGGTATGATGCTTTGGTTGTTCCTTGGTCCGTTCATCAATGTCGAGTAACGTTCAAATGAAGGGCTATTTTTTATCCGCGTTTAGAAAACAGGACTAAAAAGTACTCAAAACAGTTGTCCCTGTGCCAAACGTTTAAATAATTTCTGGAGATTTTGTTCTCCACCTATATATTGTTAAAATTTACGATTGCGATTTTTGTGGCCATTTTTAGGCTTCCAGTAAGAGCACTCTCCAGCGGAGATCCCCTGTGTTAAGCAGAGCGCGATCTTAGTGAAGAATCCTTTGGTTGCTCCTTGGTGTTCCTCAGTGTTTGTTATGATTGTTTGGTTGTTCCTTGTTCCGTTCGTCAATATTGAATAACGTGCAAATGAAGGGCTTTTAGAAAACAGTACTAAAAAGTACTCAAAACGTTCAAATAATTTCTAGAGATTTCGTTCTCCACCTAATGCTCAATATATTGTTAAAATTTACGATTGCGATTTTTGGGGCCATTCTTAGTCTTCCAGCAAGAGCACTCTCCAGCGGAGACCCCTTGTGTTAAGCAGAGCGTGATCATTAGTGAAGAAACCTTTGGTTGTTACTTGGTGTTCCTCAGTGTTGGGTATGATCCTTTGGTTGTTCCTTGGTGTCTGTTAGTGTTGGTTATGATCGTTTGGTTGTTCCTTGTCCGTTCGTCAATGTCGAATAACGTGCAAATGAAGGGCTGTTTTTTTAAATCTGCGTTTAGAAAACAGGACTAAAATGTACTCAAAATAGTTGTCCCTGTGCCAAACGTTCGAATAATTTCTGGAGATTTTTCCCTCACTTAGTGCTCAATATATTGTCAGAATTTACGATTGCGATTTTTGTGGCCATCCTTAGGCTTCCGGCAAGAGCACTCCCTAGCGGAGATCCCTTGTGTTAAGCAGCGCGTGATCGTTAGTGAAGAAACATTTAGTTGCTCTTTAGTATCCCTTCAGTGTTGGGCATGATCCTTTGGTTGTTCCTTGATGTCCCTCAGTGTTTGGTGTGGTCCTTTGGTTGTTCCTTGGTGTCCCCCAGTGTTTGGTATGGTCCTTTGGTTTTTCCTTGGTGTCCCTTTTGAAATTAAATTTTTAATATCAATATGAAATTAAATTTTTAATATCAATATGCAAATTATCCTTCCCATTCACACTGTAAATAGCTATTTAGTTGTATATATAAATACAATTGCACGTTATTAGTATGTAGATAAGGCCAACTGTATTAGTATAGTAAAAAATTTTATTGATAATTGACATTTTAAATAAAAATAAAATCCTGGAGAATGTGGCGTAAATAACAAAAAAAATTGTGACTTGAGGAGTGATATAGTTTCGGTTACAGACAAACATTATCTCCATTATAATAATATTATTATTATAATTAATATTAGCAGCAGTAGTTGTAGTAGTAGTTGCAGCAGTAGTATATTTTGATACAATACGGTTTCCGCCATTTGGAAAGCCTAGACAGTTTATGAAACTATTCAACCAAATTTCAACCATTCAATCAGTAATACATGATTTTAGTATTGTTGTCATTTATTAAGCTTGGTTCAGTTTGGCATAAGGCCAGTAACATGGGCGCCCAGTAAAAATTGAACTTCTTGATAGTTGAGTAAAAAATCAATATGGTAAGAATTCATAAAAATCTACACTTCCTTTTCATTCTTTGATTGAATACAGATTTGGCGGCGAAACGATGCCTGACCTAAGGGTCATAATCTGATGGATACTTTGTTGGCAGTACAACTGGGGGATGGGTTGCGGGATTTATCTTATTATTTATTTATTTATTTGATGCATGTGTCTATGATATTACTAGCTACAGTACCCGGTTATGTCCGAGAAATGTGGTTATTTACTATTCCAAAGGGTGCATCTGAAGATGCTAGCGAAAAACCATTTCATTGATACACATGAAATTAATGAAGATTACCCGATATAGTTGATATACCGTAAAACTATTTAACCCATAGATGGGACCCTAACAGGTGGCGACCCGCGATACGTAATAAGGGTGGAACCTAGGTGGCTGAACTGTCCATGACATGCTCCACTTAGACCCTTACCTAGGCTAGACGGTCGGTCGGAGAAGCCCCCTCCGATCAATCGGCTGGTCACGTCAAGCCCTAGCATCTATATGATTGCCCGAACCCTATTGCCTTTATGGCAACCCCAACCCTTTTTATCATATGGGTATTAGACGGCTGTGACTGAGGTTCTTCATGTCTTGGGAATGACGTTATATTATATCTGATGGTGAGGTTCCAGTTTTGGAAGTTTGGGGAATGTGGAGCGTCCCTTTATCCCCATTGCTCCCTCATCCACTCTGAGAAGTGGTAGTACCTGTTAGGGTCCCATCTATGGCTTAAATAGAAAAATGTGTTTATAAAAAAATGTGTATCTATTAAGAATTCATTCATTTCAAAACTTTGATGGCATTAAATGACCCACTGAGGTTGATATGCCACAAAACAAACCAAACCAACCTTACTTACTAAATGTATAGAAAAGTATTACAACTCTATTTATTTGTGACAAGTAGAGTCTGTAGTCTTTCGAAAAAGTGTTACTATTATGTATAACTTGTTGTGAAGTAATCAAACACATCTTAAAAACCAGATCTGACCAAACACAATCAGGGTTGTGGCTTATGTATGTTCCTTAAATACGATAACGGCGATAACTTAAACGTCCCGTGACCACACTGACAAAAACACTGACAAAAACAAAGGCTTCCAAACTTCTGTTGGCCAAAAGTTTCTCTTTATTGATGATAGTCCGATGATGGCTAGCTGAATAAACCGAAATGCTTTAGCGTCGGCTAATTGAAAATATCATCCTTTTCATTTTTTTTTTTTTTCATTTTTATAAACTTACTCGCCATCGGATTAATTTCAGTTTTTCCTGATATATGTTTATATCTATAACGAAAGTCAATACATGTTTTCATTATTTGGTTTGGTGGTTAGAAGTCTTCTGACGAGGAGAAATTTATCTTGAAATATTAAGAATAAACCAAAGGACATCAAACAACATCATAGTTGCGTTATTTTTTCTTTTCCCTTGTATTTGATAGCCTTCAAAACCAACCACCAAACCAATGCAAACAAATTAAACACTTTTTCATTATTTATTTAACTTCTTATGGCAATACAAAAGTAAAAGACCTTTTATCGGATTTATAACAAAATAGTCGGATTTAAAAATTGATTGATACTTATAAACACACACACACACACACACACACACACACATGCACACACACACACACAAATATATATATGATCGTAAGCATACATTTTCGTAAGTATGTATCAATTAATTGTTCGCCTCTCACTGACAGTTGCCGATAACCGTGCGGTTAAGGAGCTCGACAGACAAAAACTGAATTGAGTTTCGACTGATATGATAAATTGTATAATAAATTTTGCACTGAGCACAACAAGACGTATAAATAGGTGTTTAGTATGGTGATCGATAGATTTAATCTCGGCATAATATGTGAATAAACACACACACACACGTGCGTGCGCGCAATTATATGTGTGTGAAAGGGAGTGCATATGTATATCTCCTACATACATACATTAATACATACATATGAGTGCTTGTGTATGTATGGTGAATTATTCTGAAGATCCTATACCCCCCTCTCTCCTCCTCTCTCTCTCTCTCTTCTCTCTCTCCTCTCTCTCTCTCTCTCTCTCTCTCTCTGTTATATATATATATATTTCTTTTTCTACAAACTATAAATGCTCTATATTTACGAAATATATTGAACACTTTTAGATTAAACTACTAATGCTACAACAATAAAAATGCTGTAGCAACATTTGATGAATATTATATATATATATATATTATATATAATATATATATATAATATATATATATATATATACAATACTACCAACGTTGCCTGGGTAGAGGAGAGAGGGACAAAATCTAGAGTATTTGATTTGTTCCTTTTAAGATTTACAAATGCCGGACAATTTTAAGTAGGATTTCAATGCTATTTCTAAGTATATTCAAATTTAGGGTAGTGATAATATTAGTGTGTTAGTTATTGAATATTTTTAGTATAATTATTGGCCGTATTAAATGCTATTTTGTTAATGTTATTAATTTATCATCCCTCCAAAATATAATAGACTCTCCTTATTTGAAGAGCAATAAATAAATAAATTAATAAATTCAAATAAAAAAAAAGCTAACACACTATAAACTACGACCTCACGAAAATGGTCAAAGCGCTTGGTTAAAAAGTATGGGACATATATATATATATAATATATATATATTATATATATATATAGACGTATAAATAGGTGCTTAGTATGGTGATCGACAAGATTCCCTGAAGAATTGCTACGGCAAGAAACTGCAGTCGGAATATTTATAACATTCGCTTTTAAAACTAATATTATATTATATATATATATATATATATATATATATATATATATATATTCATCAAATGTTGCAACAGCATTTTTATTGTGTTGTAGCATTAGTAGTTAATCCTAAAAGTGTTCAATATATTTGATCTCTAAAGTGTTCAATATATTGATCTATATTTGATATGCACGTGTCTGTGGATGACTTATTAATATATATATATATAATTATATTATATATATAATATAAATATATATATATTAATTAATAAGTCATCCACAGGACACGTGCATATCAAATATAGATCAAATATATTGAAACACTTTTAGAGATCAAATATATTGAACACTTTTAGGATTTAACTACTAATGCACTAAACAATAAAAATGCTGTTGCAACATTTGATGATATTATATATATATATATATATATATTATATATATACGTTTTAAAAGCGAATGTTATAAAATATTCCGACTGCAGTTTCTTGCCGTAGCAATTCTTCAGGGAATTCTGTCGATCACCATACTAAGCACCTATTTATACGTCTTGTTATACTCAGTGCAGAATTGATCAACTTTTTATTGAGCACTTTTTAAATCGAGTTTTATTAATTTAGTAAATTTGTTTGTGGATAACCAAAGATCCGCGCGTGTGTGTGTGTGTGTGTTGATTTCAGTCTAATAATTTTGCCTTTGTGGTGAATGCTCATACACATGTGCTCGCACATACATATTGTGAATGATAGCCACACACAACACACACACAC
>CM042181.1:28361952-28386952 GCA_023376005.1 Doryteuthis pealeii
ATGTCTATTTATTTCCGACAGAAAGTTGTTTATGATTTAAACCAAAATTTATTGAAGGTTTGTTTATTATATTTATCTCTCTCTCTCTCTCTCTCTCTCTCTCTCTCTCTCTCTCTCTCTCTCTCTCTCTCTCTCTCTCTCTCTCTCTCTCTTGTTCATTTTTAAAAAGTAACTATTTTTAGAAGGTGTGATATATTAAACAGTAATACAGAGAATAAATTTGTGTAGAGGGTTTAGTTACACTTAACTCACAAGGGATTGGTATCAAGTTCTGAATCAATAAAGATTACACAATCCAATTCAGCATAAGATCCAGAAAGGGTAAATTTCCAAATAGGTAAATCCGACATTAGCAAGATGTCCTTTTCTTTGCAAGAGACGACGGAAACTGATTTTTTATAGTAATTAAAATATTAATATTTCCCAGAATGCAACGTCGATGGTTATTTATTTCAGACAGGAAATTTGTTTATGGATTATACCCAAGACAATAATCAAACGGGCAACCAGACTAGGAGAAGGAAAATGCTTAACTGAAACCAGCTTAACGCCTCCTTCAAAAATGAACTTGTGTCATACGCGTTGGGGGAGCTGGATAAATATATTGAAGAGTAAATATTACAATATCACTTAAGAATGACAACAAGAGCAAACAATGAATTTATTATTAAAGATATCTCGCTGTGAATGGAAGAGTAAAATAAATAAAAGAGAGATAGGAAAAAGTAAATGAATCAACAGCAGTAGTAACAACAACAACAGCAGCAGCAGCAGCAGCAGCCGTATTTGATGGATGTGTTGGGTGACACAGGCGCCAAACGACAGCCATTTCTCACGTGACCAACGGGGTCAGCAGAAGAAATTCATCGCTAAACTTTCAACATCCTAGTTACTCTCGTATAGTTTTTCTTTTTTTCTTTTTCTTTTTCTTTTTCGTTACTTCTTCTTTCCTTTTTCTTTACTTTTCTTTCTTTTTCTTTTTCTTTTTTTCTTTTTTCTTTTTCTTTTTCCTTTACTTCTTTTTTCTTTTTCTTTTCCTTTACTTCTTTTCTTTTTCTTTTCCTTTACTTCTTTTCTTTTTCTTTTTTTTTCTTTTCTTTTCTTTTTCAATTACTTATTTTTTTCTTTTTCTTTTATTTTTTCTTTTTCTTTTTCTTTTACTTCTTTTCTTTTTTTCTCTTTTAGTCTACTTTTACTTTCACTTTCTTTACATTTTCTTTTTTCTTTTCCTTTACTTTTTCTTTTTTTTTTTTCTTTTTTCTTTCTTTTCCTTTCTTCTTTTTTCTTTTCTTTTTCTTTTCCTTTCTCTTTTCTTTTTTTCTTTTCTTTTTCTTCTTTTTCTTCTTTCTTTCTTTTCTTTCCTTTACTTCTTTTCTTTTCTTTTCCTTTATTCTTCTTTTTCTTTTCCTTTTATTTCTTTTTCTTTTTTCTTTTACTTTTTTTCTATTTTTAGTCTACTTTACTTTCACTTTCTTTACATTTTATTTTCTTTTTTTTTCCTTACTTCTTTTCGTTTTCTTTTCTTTCCTTTTCTCTTTTTTCTTTTTCTTTTCCTTTACTTCTTTTCTTTTTATTTTCCTTTACTTGTTTTTTTTCTTTTTCCTTTACTTCTTTTCTTTTTCTTTTTTCTTTTTCTTTTTTCTTTCTTTTCTTTTTCTTTTCCTGTACTTCTTTTCTGTTCTCCTTTTTCCTCCTCTTTTTAGTCTACTTTCACTTTCACTTTCACTTTCCTTCTATCCATTATTTTCTTTTTCATTACACACCCACACCGACATGCACACGTGTACTTTTGTTTATGTACACGTAGATAAATTCTCATACTTTATACCAATGGTTCCAAACGGTGGGCGTACGCCCCACTGGGCAATTCAATTTTCAAGGGGTGGTGGTATCTGAGACTAACGACGTCTGGGCCCAAATTTTTCGATTTGTATTTTATTGAACTATTTATATAGAAATTTTCTCTTTATTATTTTCTGTCTTTTGTTTATTTCATTTTTACTTTTATAGATGGCTTGTTCTTTTGAAGCTTGTTTAAACAAAGGTATTGGTGTATTAAGCTTCTTCAGCCAAAACGAAGTTCACTTTTTAAATTATAAGAATTACCTCATAAGAGGACATCAGGATTTTAGCGGAATTAGATAGGGCAATTTAAGTCATGTCTTTCTTCGATCCAACTTTCTTCATTCGAGGTGAATAAGCCGCGGGTGTTTGAGCTCGAAGAGTATCGAACTTATTAAAGAGAATTATGCACAAGAATAGTAAACTTACTGCCTTAACGCTCAAGAACAAACGGAACAATGGGGGAAGTCATCGCAATTATTGATATAGTAAACATAACCCGAGAAAAACACATAAGTTGGATAAACAATCACAAATGTTGGCCCTAAAAAGGGCATTGGAACTTTAAATATATAACGATAAACTTTGATTATTTTATGGTGTATACCAACACTGGTGTATACCAACTGTTCATACACAAACAGAAATCAACATATGTATAATATATAATATATATATATATATATATACTATATAAACACATATATAATATATATATATATACATATATATATAGAAAGAGAGAGAGAGAGATTCCATATATATATATATATATTATATATATATAATATTATGTGTGTTGATGTGTGTGTGTGTGTGTGTGTGTGCGTGTGTGTTGCCAACCGTTGCATTGTCTCCAAACCCTTACGCTCTCCCCCCCCCTCTCTCCTCTCTTCTCTCTCTCTCTCTCTCTCTCTCTCTCTCTTTACTGCCATCTGATGCCACTGTCTCCTAATACTACTTCCTTACCCCACCCTCTCTCTCTCTCTCTCTCTCTCTCTCTTTCTCTCTCTCTCTCTCTCTCTCTCTCTCTCTCTCTCTCTCTCTCACACACACACCCTCCTTTGCCCTCTTGTCTCCGAATCCCAACGTCTTTAACTTTTTCTTCTGATTCCAAAGTCTCCACTGTTATTTGCAAGAAGTTGTATCTGGTTAAATGTTAATTCCTGTCATTTATTCTGTCAATTTCCAATGGATGAGCGAAAGGTAAAGAGGCGAAAGGGAAGTGACGTCATTCAGTAGACCCCGCCATTTTGTTTCCTTCCATTCATTTTCTCCCTTTTATAATTCGTTGTTTATGTTTGTTACGTTTTTGTTTTAGTTGTCTTTTATAAACTACCTTATCGTTACGGGTCTAGATAAACTGACAGGCGACATGTTGGTCGGACGCCCGGGCGGAAAGCTGACTTTAAGATTGAAGAGTTCTCTTCTGTTCATGATGGATATGCCCCCAGAGTAAAAGGAGCATTTTTGAAAAAGAAAAAAATGTCTTTAACATTTTTTTCTCATAAGAATCTTGAAGGGTTTGAAAATACACTTCTGTTCTCTCTTGCCACTAAATGAATTGACCAAGTTAAATATCAAACTATCTTTTTGGTATAAATAATGTTCAATATATGGGGATGACGACTACCTAAGCAGATTTTGTACTCTCAACTGAGAGAGGAATCACGTAGAATCGGTAGACAAAGCTCAGGTACAAAGACAACAAAAAAAAAGGAACCTGAAGGACTTGAATATCCCCATAGGCAGTTGGTAAGACGCAACCAGATACCGATTAAATTGGAGGAAAATGATTCGCGTGGTGTCATCATCGGATACGATGGACAGCAAGTAGTGATATATGTGAAATAACAGTAGAAAAGAATTGTTGTAGACGTAGTGCCACATCGAGATATTGATCTTACTAGGAAAAAATCAGAAATTCTTAATAACTTAAAATTAGTTGAGTTTAAGACTTTTTTGATAGCACTTTTGGATTCTTTGGACAAAATTCTTTTATAAACCAATTTTTAGGAGTAGGAAACTCTAGATCTCATTTACAAAAATGAGACAAAAATAGATTACAAAAAGTCGCTATTTTTCGCGCCCCTAAATTTGTAGAGCTAAAATATACACGTATGTGTGTGTGTTTAATGTTAGGGTTAGTGATTATGGTTAGGATTAGTGTTAGATTTGGAATAGGGGCAGAGTTAGGGTTAGCGCTAGCATTAAGATTAGGTTTAGGCTTTGTGTATGTAGGAGTTTTAGGCTGGGTTAGTTTTGTTTAATGTTGTAAGATTCAAAGTGATAATACTTGAAGATAAAACTCCGACAAAGGTTGATAGACAAAACATTTTATATACAGCACAGAATTAACAGGTACATAATACATAGAGGTGTACATGAACATACATTAAGTAATACAAAGTTACCCGTAAAAGGTAAACATGAAAGCAACAGACATGAGCCTAGATAGTCCATGCTGTATAATCACTTACAGTAATGTAAGGGGCCCAAGCCCAAAAAGAAGGGAGTAGACCAGAGTCTAACCATAGTGGTGTCTCGTAGGTCGAGCAGCAGGAAAGAGAAAGAGACGTTCAAATCAGCCGCTTAAATATCAAAGGTCCCTAGCGGGAACCAGCGAAACTAAATGGGCAGACAACTTCCCAGGCGAATAGGAAAATAACGCATACAATGTCATAAACTACCTTTAAGGGTAATTTAATTCCAAAGTCATCCTTGTAAAAACATAGTAATGGTACTATTTAACCTATAACTTAGGATATGAGAAGGTTTATAAACCATCTTTGTTGGTTATTCAATGCCAAAACCATCCTTGTAAATATCAGTAGTCGTACTATTTAATCCATAGCTGGGGTTATGAGAAAGTTAATACCATATGAGCTTTAGTATAATAACAATAACCGTTACCCCGCGTTGATATTTTGGAGTCAACTCTAAATCTACGATTAAATTAAAATCTTTGTTGATTTCATATTGTTAATAAATACTTAATTTAATTTTTAACAGCAGAAATCATCTTTATTTTCTCTTTAATATGTTTTATTGATATTTGCTAAGAGTGACTTTGTCCACCTGTAGGGCACTTAGTTAGGATCAATCTCATTACAGTTAAATAATTAGTGAAATTTGCTTATTAACAAATTCTCCAATGAAATATTATTTTGCTTTGAGAATGCATCGGAAAATCATTTTAGAATGAAAATGCATTAGAAAATCATTGTAGTATGAAAATGCATTAGAAAATCGTTTTACTATAAAAATGCATTAGAAAATCATTTAACTATAAAATGCATTAGAAGATCATTTTACTATAAAAATGCATTGGAAAATCATAATTATAATCAGGGTGAGTGTTAGGGTTTGGGTTTCGTTCGGATTAGAGTTTATAGTCAGATTTAGGATTAGTGTTAATTTTAGTCTTAGCATTAGCGTTGAGTCAGATTGATTTTAACGTAATGTTAACCAGTCTAGAATTATATTCATGCCTACAGGTTAGGGAATCGCGTTCATTGTACGTTCATATTTACATTTTTTGTGTACTTGTTTCTTAAGAAGTTTTTTTATTGCACACGGTTATATCGAATTCGAATGATATTTAAACAGATCTATTGACCATAGATGGGACACTAACAGGTACTACCACTCGGGTCAGAGTGGAACTGGGAATAATGGCAGGAAAATGTATTTCTGTTAGGAACAAAAGCTCTATATTCTATGAGAAAATTCTTGATAGTTCAAGGTTTTTGACATGTGGTTGAACCTCATAATTATAAAAGAGTGCGTAAGTCTTGTATGGCCAATGCGCAGCCGAGTCAGTATTTTTTCTTCCTCCCTGGATTTTCTATATTCTATTCTTCTGATCTTAATTGATCATAATTTGTTCAGTCTATTCCAGCGATGTTACCATTTTGGTTGATGAATCTTTTTCTTTTTTTTTTTTTTTTTAGTTCTGCATATGGGATTTTGAAATTTGTATCCCTTTTTTTATTCATGACATATTGTGCTGTTGAATCGGTTTTAAAATTAATGATTTTCGATAATAATTAATTTAATCACATAAAGATATAGGATTATTTTTTTTAATAGATTTAATAACTCAGCGTATGAGTAGCACTGGGATCTGTGCGGTAAAGTGAGGAGCTGATAGTAGGTGTGGCGTGTGGGATTTAAATAAAATTAAATTAAATCAAAATTAAATAAATAAATAAAAAGTTCTGAGCGTCTGGACTCTGGCGTCCTGAGTTAACGGTATAATCAATAAAGTCTCCGTCTATACTTCGAAACAGTTGTGTCTTTTTATTTCTCTTCATCCCTTCATTTCATATTCCCTATAGGCGCTCCACCCCAGACGCAAGAATAATCTCCTTGGTCTAGCGCTAGTGAAAAGGGGATAGACTCCTGGCTGATACAGACATTAGGCCGCCCCGACGACGACTTTTATTTTACACGGGAAAAAACAAATTTACATTAAAAATTTAAATAGAGTAAAGTTACCGTCATAATAAAATGAATACGGTGATCCGAGTTCAAATCCTGGTCGAGGCTGTTTCAGTGCATTTCACATAGCACTAATACCCTTAGGAAATTTATGAATCCAACTATTCTCCCTCCAGTTATGGGTAAATAGTAAAGGGTCTGGGTTATTTAACCTTGATATGGCAACCTGTCTAGGAGAAAGAAAATTGAATTTAAATTTGCTAAAGTCTACTTTAAAAGACATTCCTTTGAGGGGTCTTGTCCCTCTAAAGGAGCTTCCTCCTCGCTGAATGACCCATACTTACGACGTTGTGTCACATCCGGTTCGTGGCGAACGGGTTGGGTAAATATCTACAAATTCCCGCGTACGCACATTTCTCCTATACACACATCCATTAAGCGCGTTTACTTTTAAGTCATATAAAAAAATGGCGACTCCTTTTACATAGCAATTAGTTTTAGAAATGAAACGATCAGAAGCTGATAGGGAAGTGTTCCTTTGTCAATCAATTTAGTGGCGAAATGAGGGCCGTTGGCTTTTAAGTGCCGTCGGAATAAATAAAAAATGGCAAATTCAGAGTTTAGGCACCGTTCTCATCAAAGATTTGGTGACAAGTTTATTCCGTAATGGAAACATACCAAAGATTATTCTAATGGAAGCGTAATTGCATTTGTATTCACGTGCATATATTTTCGCTAAGCCTATGCATGTATATATATATATATATATATATATATATATATATATAATATATATATATATATATACATGTATGTGTGGGGTGGGGGGATTTGTATATCTAAAAGCATTGTACATGCTTGTAAAATATTTAAATATACCTCTAGAAATAAATGAAATCGGCTTGTTATAATTAAATGTGAATACGTTCGAAATAAAGCATTTATTTTTAATGTTTCTGTATCTGTTTTTATTTGGGTCTGTCTGACCACGCACATGTGTGTGTGTGGAGGGGGGCAAGGGAGTGTGCGTGTGTTGATTTTCACGAAAGCAATTTCCTGAATTAAAATTATTCTTTACTGGAACGAACTTTGATTAATCTAAAAACCTACTTAAATATAAATGTATATATATATATATATATATATATATATATATATATATATATATATGGGTATGCATATTATTTTATATTAAAATTCAGGAGTGTATTAGTGTCTTTATTCTGTGAAACAACGCGTGGTTAAACATTTATTTTGTTGTTTTCTACACAAATGAATATATATATATATATATATATATATATATATATATATATATATATATATATATATATTATATATTTGTAGAAAACGGCAAGAAAAATATTTCAACCACGCGTTATTTTCACAGAATAAAGACAGCAATACGCTCCTATATTTTTACATATAGACAAACAATATGTATAGACAATTACGTATACATATATATATATATATATATGTGTGTGTGTGTGTGTGTGTGTGTGTGTGTGTGTGTGTGTGTGCGTGTGTGTGAGAGAGACAGTCTGTGTGTGTGTGTGTGTGTGGAGTGAAAGTGTGGAAATGTATTAATATATAAATATGTTTTGTATATTTGTATAAAGCTTGTCTGTAGTACATAAGTGTGGTACACGTGCGTATATGAGTGTGTGTGTTTCTCTGTGTTCGTGTCTCTCTCTCTCTCTCTCTCTCTCTCTCTCTCTCTCTCTCTCTCTCTCTCTCTGTGTGTGGCTGGCTGTGTTTGTGTGTGTCTATGTCTGTGTGAGTCTGTGTTAAACGTACCAGTCGAAGAGCTCCTGGTAGAAAAACAAAAAAAAATCAAGCCCAGCTTTTCAGCATTGTGACTTTCCCAGAGTCACAGCAGGCACGCAATCAACCACGATTAACGCCATTGTTTACCGAGCTGAAATCATATTCTTTTCTTTTTTCTAATCGCAACTTTTCTACTCTTTATATATATATATATATATATATATATATTATATAATGTTTTGATTTGTTGTGGGTTTTTGTTTTTGTTCTGTTTTTACTCGTTTGTTTTTGTTTTGGTGAGAAGTAACACGACAGTGTGTTTCTCTTTTCAATTAGATAATACTCACTACAAGTATAGCATTGTTTCTTTTGGGGTGGGAAGGGGATTGCTTTTTTGTTTTGTTTTTTTGGGAGGGGGGGTTTTTTTTGTTTTTTTTTCTTTTGGCTTCCACCTTTTGGAACATTTCCCACAGCTTGTCGGCTCTTCATCGCTTTTTGTCGTAGGATCTTTGTGTATCATTACAATTATTCTCTCTCTCTCTCTCTCTCTCTCTCTCTCTCTCTCTCTCTCTCTCTCTCTCTCTCTCTCTCTCTCTCTCTATCTATCTATCTATCTATCTATCTATGCATATATATATATATATATATGTTTGTGTGTGTATGCTTAGATCTGTTTATACCAATATTTCTATCTATCTACCTAAGTCCGTTCATACCAATCTATCTATCTATCGATCAATATCAATCTGTTCATGTCAATATATCTCTTTCAGTCTGTTCATACCTACCACCTACTTATTAATCTATCTATGAATATATCTCTCTCGGTCTGTTCATGCCAATCTATCTATCTATCTATCTCAGCCTCTTCATCCAATTATATCTATTCATCTTATTCTCTCTCTCTCTCTCTCTCTCTCTCTCTCTCTATATATATATATATATATATATATATATATATATATATATATATATATATGAGTAAACAAAAATACGATGTTTGTGATATGGCTATTTTCAGCCGACAATATTTAGGAGAATATGTGCTTAATTGAAGTCGAACCTAATTCTATGAAAGTTAATTCATTAATAATTAATTAGGCGGGATTTATCTATCTAAATGTAAGGCTAAATTTTTCTCAATTTGTTTAGCCTTACATTTAAATAGGTAATTAATTATTAATGAATTAACTTTCATAAAATTAGGTTCGACTTCAATTAAGCACATATTCTCCTAAATATATATATATATATATATATATATATATATATATATATATATATATATATATATATATATTAGACTATCTATCCAGCTAAGTCTGTTCCCACCAACCTATCAATCTATTTATCTGTTTTGTAACGTGTATTTTTTTTTATTTTATTTTCTCTTTTAAATATCCAAATATTTCTTTTCTCTTAATCCTGTTCCTCTTTAATCTCTTGTTTTCTCTGGAAATAGACGGATATTTCTGAGAATGTCCCTAAATATTTATTTATGGTGTCAATTTGTTTTTACCCTACTCAATCACCACATTAAATTCATGACTTCCAGAGAATGAAACCAACCGAAAATTGCTTATTTCAACTGGACGATTCAAGATGGTGATTTTTTTAAGACTTGAATCTAACGTTTTCTCATCTCCAAATCGAGGCTCACATTATTTCAAAACGAGGTTTACAAAAAGGCTTTCTTTAGCTTCGGTTGTTGTTGTTTGCTGTGTTGGCGGGTTGGCTGGTTGGTTGGTTGGTTAGTTATTTTATTTGATGGCATATCAAACCTTGTGGGTGATGTAGTACCAAATCTTATTTTGGGGAGGTTTTGTGTACATATGATTTTTAAGTGAATAGTTTGTACAAAAATATTTTTGTTTAGTTTGGTTTTATAAACTGGTAGAAATAATATTCATTAACTTCAAGTGTATTAATAAATTTAGAAATAATTTTCATTAACTTCTTCAATATTAATAAATTGGTAGAAATAATTTTCATTAACTTCAAGTGTATTAATAAATTTGGTAGAAATAATTTTCATAAACTTCAAGTGTATTAATAAATTGGTAGAAATAATTTCATAAACTTCAAGTGTATTAATAAATTGGAAATAATTTCATTAACTTCAAGTGTATTAATAAATTGGTAGAAATAATTTTCATTAACTTCATGTGTATTAATAAATTGGTAGAAATAATTTTCATAAACTTCAAGTGTATTAATAAATTGGTAGAAATAATTTTCATAAACTTCAAGTGTATTAATAAATTGGTGGAAATAATTTTCATTAACTTCATGTGTATTAATAAATTGGTAGAAATAATTTTCATTAACTTCATGTGTATTAATAAATTGGTAGAAATAATTTTCATTTACTTCAAGTGTTTCAATAAATTGGTAGAAATAGTTTTCATTTATGTGTATAGAAGTGTCTATATACAGTAAAATCCAACCAACCAATCAGGAATCAGGATTTCCAGTATATTTAAAGTCAATGCGTAATGGGAATAAAGATAATTTTGACTTACTAACATCTATAACAATTCTGGAGCTCTATGTAGTGTAGAGTACCCATTCATTGTCATTACTCTCATATCCACTCTGACCCGTTGTGGTAGTACCTGTTAGAGTCCCATCTCTGGGTTGAATAAATAAAAAGATTGGTTTAAAAAAAATCTAATGCCCAACAAGAATGAAAAATATCTTCATCATATTGATCTGAGGAGGGTCTCTCAGTGCCAGTCTAGCCAAGTAAGGAGTAAGTGGAGTGTTGCATTTTATGGACTGCTCAGCCACTAGGATTCCATCCATAAGGGTTGACATACCGTAGAATCAACCAACCACCCAATCAGGAATCAGGATTTCCAATATGTTTAAAATCAATGTACAATGAGAATAAAGATAATTTTGACTTAGTAACATTTCTAACATACTTACATAATTTTAGGATGGACATAAACAAATAAAACAGATAATTTAGGTGAAGATATTGACTCTCCCAGACAATACTTTAATGTGTTAAATTCCAAAGAAAGCAAATAGGTCTAATAATATTTGTTATAGGTGATACACCCAATAAGACTAATGGAATGCGCCGACAGGTTACTATAAATTACAGGGATAATTGTGGCTTAGCAGTAAGCCAATGCGAGTGCCAATAATTCTGTTCGTCGGACGTAATTTCCACATCTCTCTATTGTATTTGTCTACTTTCTGTTAATACATTTTTCTACATTTGTTACCCGTCGTTTTGTTCTTATTTGACCCCTTAAAACCTCACAACAATATTGGTTTGGTTATTTTTTTCTTTAATGGCATATCAACCCTTGTGGGTTATTTAATGTCAAATCTTGTTTAGTTTTTGTATGTAGGTTTTTTTAAGCAAATAGTTTGTAGATAATTATTTATTTTCTTTTTTTTTTGTTTTGTTTTATAAAATAGTAGAAATAATTTTCATTAATTAATGTTTTCATGTATTAATAAATTGCTAGAATTAATAAGCTGATGGATGAACCTCAACCAGCGTCCACACACAGAGAGAGAGAGAGAGAGAGAGAGAGAGAGAGAGAGAGAGAGAGAGAGAATGTGCGTGTGTGTGTGAAAGAAATAGAAGAGATCCTCTACCAGTGCGTTCTAGTAACTATATGATAAAAAGAGCTGCGTTTTTGCCATGAGACCAATTTAAAAAATACAGTCCTAGATTTTATATTATAATTTGGACGGTATCATATTTAACTAGAGGGTGTTGCAGGATGATAACGGACGGAAGATTTAGGAACAACCGCATTAATACATAGATATTACACATTGTGTTGTTGTTTTTGTTTTTGTTGTTGTTTTTTTGTTGTTGTTTTTGTTGTTGTTGATTATTCATTATTCATCGTTATATATTGAATTATCATCTGGTTCATTATATTAATCGTCCATTATTTTGATCTCGTTTCAGATACGCGGCGCAGCTTATTTCGGCCATTTTGGATTATAAAACAATTGTAGATTCGTAAGTACAAAGACTTTCTGTTTTCCTTTTATCTTAACTCTTTGCCTACCGTAAGCCGCAAACAGCGGCTCTCTTATGTATTACTTGTTTACACAGGACACAGTAGGAGGAGTCAAATTACAATAATAATAGAACTTTAATTGAATAGGTAAAAAATACAGGTAAATAATATTAAGAAAACTAGCAAATATATGCACCCTCCGGGTGCAAGTATTTAAGTTTTGATATAATAAAATATCATATTAAATTAGAAAGGCTAATGAAACTGACTAAGAATGCAGATAAAAAGATCTGCAACAGAGGGGGTATAATCGAAAAATAGAACAACTTTGAAACTAACTATTCCATCATTTTCCATTACTCCCCTCTTTCATTGGTAAATTTTCCTAATTTAACTATTTAGTTAAAATAGGAAGTAAAGGATAATATTACAGTTATTTCTTCTTGTAAATAAATTTCTTTTAGGATTTATCCCCGAGATTTTTGTTTATATTTCTTAAGATAAAACCAAACAATTAGAAATCAATAATACCAAGCACATATTTATTAAAATAAAATTTTAAATATCAATATGCAAATTAGCCTTCTCGTTCAAACTGTAAACCGTTATTTTGTTGTATATATAAATACAATTGCAAGTTATTAGTACGTAGATATGATCAACAGTATTAATAATGTAAAACAATTTTTATTAATAACTGAAGGTTTAAAAGAATGAAATCATGGAGAATTTGACGTAAATAATTAAGGGAATTGTGACTTGAGTAGTAATATAGTTTCGGTTACAGACAGAAAAACACACAATCTCCATTATAATAAGATTTGGTACAGCCGTGGGGAAAATTTGGTAGGCAAAGAGTTAAAGAACCTGTATACTTCTTTCTTTCTTTTATTTATTTATTTATTTTCATCAACTGCATCTTTTACAGATTTGACTTCATCTGAACTATCTGCTATCTATCTTATAATTATCTATCCACATATTTTTGTATGTCTGTTCATATCTATCTATCAATCAATCTATCTATCGATATATCTATCTATCATCTCGCTCAGTCTGTTCATATCTATTTATATCCGCTTATTCATCTCTCTCTCATATATATATATATATATATATATATATATATATTATATATATATATATGATAAATATGAACACACTGACCTAGCTATATATAATATATATATATATATATATATATATATATATATTGAGTCTGTTAATATCTATATTTATTTATTTCAATCTGTTCCTATCTATCTATTTAGCTAGCTAGCTGTCTAAATGTCACAGAACTCAAAGATAACGATACAGATAATTTCTATTGTATATGTGTATTAAACATCTTCGAAAATATTTTAAGTTTTCTCTACATCCTTGTCAGATATTCCAGAATAGAAAATAAACGACCTGGAAAAACATTCAAAATTTTCTTTTATTCAAGTTATACTTATAAGAAAAATAACGATTATTTGGTCACATGCATCTTATTGACGGCAATGCAATTGACTCCTATAACCTATTAAGTTATTAATTAACCAGCCCCTCCACCATGAGCAGGATGTGACATAAGGTCAATCTTAAGAGAAGTATGGTTGGTTGGAATTCAGAACTTTTCCTTCTCATAGACTGGTTACCTTACACTGGCCACAACTTCAAACTAGCCTTTCTTCGCTTAAAAATATTGAGTACCCCTTCTTCACCATTACTCCCAGGTCCACTCTGACCCGGAGTAATAGTACTTAAAAAATGTGTTTAAAAAATATCAAAGTACTCATCAATAATAAATGAAACAAAACGTCTTCGGGATAAAATGACCTAACAGAGGTTGACATGCCGTAAAATCCAACCAGCATTGCTTTAAAATGACCCTGTGACAGCGGCGGGGTGTTGGGTAGAGTCCATATTCAATTTTCAAGGCATTCATTGCTTTGGGTTTTCTATCCAGACAATTTACGTCCCTGCGTTGTCTGGAATTTAGAAAGAATATTTGTTTTAAGGCTATTCAAAATGGCGGTAAATCAAACACAGTGCTCCAGGTTTTCCTCAGTTTTTTGTGACTAAGAATTGCAAACCATATAAGACCTTAACAAGTATTTTCGCAAGTGGACCTGGGAGTCATGGCAACTACGTAATGATTCCATGAATTAGAAGAGTGGGCCGAAATGTTCATAGACTGACGTCATATCTCGTGATTTTTTTTAACAATGGGATCCAAGCTCCGCCTGACCCATGGAAAAAGTGCATACACCACAATGGAGACTATGTTGAAAAATTAACCTCATTTAGTCATAATCCCTGAGCCGCCTTGCTGGCTGCGGTGTGTTGTATAGCCCTATATACCCCTCTAACATTCTCGGGTATATAATAGAGAGCGAGATAGATATTAGATTATGTAGAATAATCATACTAAGTTCCAATTACTGTCGAATTGGTAAGACAAGGTAACAAGTAGCCGTAACTTAATACGGATCTAACCTTCTTGAAATCCTACTGCAGAATGCCAGTGTATTTATGAAGTCTCATAACATCATAGAAACCAAGCAGCCAATCAGGACTCAAGGAATGGAATCACCCAAATACATGAATGGACTGTTCTTGAGTTCCATAAGTACCAGCTGTTTTGGGCACTAGTTCAGTTGTGCTTAGCCAGTTGATGTTGTCCAAATCAACAGTATACTGACTGACGATTGACTTTAATATGGCGCTGCGAACAGGAAACGAACCTGTGAGAGAATAACCCATTGGATTTCGAATCCAATGAGTTATTCCCTCACAGTTTCGTATCCTGTATATCTTACTTGGTATATCTTACTTGATTGCACTTCTTACTGCGGCGTACTAGTTGCTTACTGCCTCTTCGTCTTGGTGTTTTACTTCGAACCCCTTTTCCTTTGGGCTGACTTCCATCTGCTGTTAAGGCTTGATTTTCTCTTCTTCGTTGATTCTTCTTGTTGGTACGTCTTTGGGCTGAGCTTGTAATTGCTTTCAATATTTAATTGATAAATAGAACAACTTGATCAAGTTTTTATTTATTAGCCCATGATTGATTCCGCCGCGGTGAGAAGGACCCCGTAGCTGACAATATGTCTACGCTCTCTCAAAGCAGGGTCGCATCTCTTTAATTAACTAAACTTATTTTCACGTGTCTGTCATGGCGCGTTTTTAAGGGGTCAAATAAACGTCGAGTCAAAGGGGTCAAATAAACATCGAGTAACTTTCCATATGGACCTCTTGATTTTAAATCAAACAGATCTTAATTTAAATATTCTAGTTACAGGTTTGTTCACAATTTGTGACTGCTCATAAATTGTAACAGCTAGAGTATACACCGTAATCCCCTCTGCAGAGAGATAAGACCCTCTCCCCGAGTGGGTCCATCTGTTGTAGCGACCCGTGATGCTTGAGTGCAAGATCCTGGTAGCTGAGTGGACTGTGATGCGGGTACTAAGTGGCCATATGACATGCAAAACGCCACTTCGGTCCTTATTTGGTTTAGACGAACGGTCGGAGAGGCCCCATCCGATTAATTGGCTGGTCATTTCAAGTCTTAGCAGCTATATGATTGTCCCGACTATTGTTCAAATTGTTCTTATGGCTATCCACCCCTTATTATCATATAGGTACTGCAAGGCGGTTGTTGAGGGTCATCTAATAGTAATTATTAATAAACATAACATTAATGAAAATTATTTCTACCAATCTATCAAGTTAAACTTATCATATACATACGAGGGTCATACCAAAATTAATGTCTCCAAAGCGCTGGGGTTGCCGAGAAACTGTTCGTGCGGTTATTGGCCAAACTGTTATGCATGTGCCTGTGCCTGTGCCTGTCCCTGCGCACGTTCATTCTTGGCTCCCGATTGACGCTACCACTAAGTGGGAAATTCGTGCAGTTATTCGATTTTAGAACGACAAAAGCATTAAATCGATTAAAATTTATCGCCAATTTATGCACGTGTATGGCGAGTTTTGCACAGATGTTAAAAACGTCCGCAAGTGACGTTTGCAACAACGATGAGGTTCAACGCTTTCTCTACATGGGCCTATAAAATGGTGATTATGTAGAAAAACAGTTACATGTTGAAACTTATCATATAAACATCATAAAACATCATTGACAATAAACAATAAACGTTTCTGTGATTTCTAAATATTTTAGAGACCTTAGCTTTGAGATTACCCTCATTATATATATAAAAAAAGATGTGGCATTAAATAACCGACAACAGTTGATATGCCGTTAACTTTTGCCTACCAAAATTCCCCTACGGCTGTAGCAAATTTTCTTGTTTTTTTTTTTTACTTTTACGATGGGATATTTAAAATATTTACTATCTTTTCGCCTAGGAACTCATTCTACTCAAATAAAGTATTATTATTATTGTAATCTGAGTTTTTCTGCTCAATTATAATGAACTAACCATCAGTTTTGTACTTTGTTGGATGTAGTATACGCAGTGGTGAAAGAGCCACTGTGAGCGGCCTAAAGTGGACTGAGAGTTAAACCCCAACCAACCTGTAGAATCAACATTATACTCACCTTCAAGGGAAGGCTGTGACAAGCACCCAGTCACCAGATAAAAAGAAAACAGAGTGCAACTAAATATACTCTGTACAAACTGCTAGAACACAGATGGGTATATATGGATATAACTGGAATGGACTTGGCCTCGATAAACAAGTTGTTGTAACCTAATAAAAGTTACTAAATGAGAAATAACCAAAACAGAGGTTAGAAATGAAATAAATCCTTATAACATTGACTAGCATGAAGAAAACTAAAACACTGCTAGGGGTATAAGACTCCTCAATCAGTATAATACTCCTGTATTCATGAGGATTGCGACAGTGCGACATACCCATTATTGTTCATAGGTACGGTATATAACACAAGTGGAATAGCCCAACCTGTTATTTAAACCACCTACTAAGTCTGGATTCTCAGAAGTAGATTCAACTTGCGACACAGCTAAATAGTGGTCACTATACCCAAATCTCTACACAATTAATATTCCATGGGAGCATGTTGGTCACCCTATGAAATTTGAGTCGACCCTTGTATAATCTTATGAAGCAAATATTAAACATTTGGACTTGGCCAAGATACACAAGTGGAATAGCCCAACCTGTAATTTAAACCACCTATTAAGTCTGGATTCTCATAAGCAGATTTAACTTACGACACAGCTGAATACTGGTCACTCTACTCAAATCTCTATACAACTAACTTTCCATAGAAGTATGTTGGTTACTCTGTGAACTTTTCAGTCGACCCTTGGTATAATCTTATGAAGCAAATATTAAACATTTGGACTTGGCCAAGATACACAAGTGGAATAGCCCAACCTGTTATTTAAACCACCTACCAAGTCAGATTCTCTTAAACAGATTCAACTTGAAAAATAGCTAAATAGTGGTCACTCTACACAAATCTCTACATAAGCAATATTCCATGATAGTATGTTGGTTACCCTATGAACTTTTCAGTCGACCCTTGGTATGATCTTATAAAGCAAATATTAAACATTATGGGAATGGGCTTGGCCAAGATACACAAGTGGAATAGCCCAACCTGTTATTTAAACCACCTACCAAATCTGGATTCTCAGAAACAGATTCAACTTGAAAAACAGTTGAATACTGGTCACTCTACACAAATCTCTACACAAGCAATATTCCATGATAGTATGCTGGTTATCCTATGAACTTTTCAGTCGACCCTTGTATAATCTCATAAAACAAATATTATTAAACATTATGGGATTAATAGAAAAAATCAATAAGTGTTTTTATTTTTTTTTCTTTTTTTTTTTTTTATCTATGAACAAAATGAATTTGTGTTCGGGAAGACATCAAACATGTCGTCAAGTGAAGGGAGGGGGGTTATAGAGAAGTTATTTCCTTAAGGAAATGAAACAACTGCTTTTCTCTTTTCTTATTGACGTCTTATTTCTACGAGATTTCACTTATTCGTGTTGTTGTTGTTGTTGTTAGCGTGGTCGTTTTAGCTAAGGGGGAGTGGGCGTAGGTAATATTCATATTCTTTCTGCATAAAAGATACGCTTGGAATTCCATGACAGAATGCAAATAAGCAGAAAAAATCGTGCATGCGTGTGCACACACACACATACGGACATATACGCACACAGCCACAGACATACATTCATAAATACATACATAGACACGTACATACACTCACATGTGCGCATTAACTACCACTTTAACATACTATTACAGAGATCCAATCGATGAAAAATATAAGACAAGAACGGACATTGTACCGTGATGCTTAAGGATAGAGCCCAGGTGGATGAGCAATTCATGACATGCAATACTCCACTTTGGCCCTATCTTGGGCTAGACGGGCGGTCGGAGAGGCTGGTCACGTCAAGCCCTAGCACCTATATGATTTTCCCAACTCTATTGCCCTTATGGCAAGCCCAAACCCTTTTTATCATATGGGTGCTAGAAGGCGGTGGCTGCGGGTCTACATGTCCTGAGAATGACTTTAAACTCTATCTGATGGTGAGGTTCCAGTTTTGGAGGTTTGGGGAATGTGGAGCACCCCTTCATCACCATTGCTCCCTGGTCCACTCTGACCCGGAGTGGTAGTACCTGTTAGGGTCTCATCTATGGGTTAAATAGAAAAATGTATTTATAAAAAAATTGTATTATCCATTAAGAATTGATTTATTTCAAAACTTTATCGGCATTAAATGACCCACTGAGGTTGATATGCCGTAAAACAAAACAAACAAACAAACAAACGGACATTATAAAAAATCAAACATAAAAATTAAACAGCACATAAATAGAATCAAAATAAAACAAAGTATCTAATATGAACTTGGAGGGTGTAATAGTTTAGCAAGCTAGACTAGGAAACCATTACTTGTGAGCTTGAGTCTCACTGGGTGCCACATACATCTGGCCTTGGATCACAATTAAGCAAAGCTTAGAAAATAACCGGACACTTAACGTGGTTTAATGGTTAGTAAGGTCGAGTCAAGTGAGCTTGAGTCTCACTGTGTGCCACATATATCCGGTCTTGTGCCACAACTAAATAATGCCTTGCAAACTACTAGGCACTTCACGTAGTGCAATGGTTACCAAGCTAGATAGCAAGCCATTACTAGTGAGCTTGAGTCTCACTGGGTGCCCCATATATCCTGTTTTGTGTCACAACTAAATAAGCTTTGAAAATAATCGGACTCTTAACGTGGTTTAATGGTTAGCAAACTCGAGTTAAGTGACTTAAGTCTTACTGTGTGCCCCATATATCCGGTCTTGTGCCACAACTAAGTAAGGCCTTGCAAACTACTAGGCACTTCACGTAGTGCAAGTTGCAAGCTAGACTAGCAAGCCATTACTAGTGAGTTTGACTCTCACTGGGTGCCACATACATTCGGCCTTGCGCTTAAACTAAGTAAAGCTTTGTAAATAACTTAAAACTTCCCGTAGTTTAATGGTTAGCAAGGTAGACTAGTTAACCATTATTGGTGAGTTCGTGTCTCACTGGGTGCACCATAAACCTAGATGTATGTCACAACAAAGGAAAGTTCGTTAAATAACTTAACGTGGTTTAATAGCAAACTCGACTCTAGTGAGTTTGAGTCTCACTGGGCTACAACTAAGCAAAGCTTACTAAATAACTCGACACTTCAGTGGTGTAATGGTTTACAAGCTAGCTAATCATTACTAGTGAGTTCGTCTCTCACTGAGTGACCCATACACCTGGCATTGTGCCACAACTAAACAAAGCTTAGTAAATAACTCGACACTTCACGTGGTGTAATGGTTTACAAGCTAGACTTGCTAATCATTACTAGTGGTTCGTGTCTAACTGAGTGCCCCATACTCCTGGCCTTGTACCACAACAAAGCAAAACATAGTAAATAACTTGACAATGTGATTTAATGGTTAACAAGCCCGACTCTATTGTATACATTGATAGTAGTTCAGATTGTATTTATGTGCACAATTATGGATTCCTTGAGATTGGGAGACATTATGGCGCCAATCTTTGCACACGTGGATAGTCTGCAGATAAATTACAAAATACCACGTTGTAGCCGGATTTAAACTGGTGGCGAAATTGCAAAGAGAGTTAACAAATCCGTAGACTGAAACAGTTAACTTTTGATCTGAAATTTTTCACTGTATAATACGCCCCTTTCTCTTCAATCTGTAGAGAAACATTGGGCTAAATACAACGAAACAATGAAGAATCGTGTAAAATAAATAATAAATTAGCGGGACCTGTGCATATACCACAGTATGATACTTTAATTATTACAACGTTTGATATGTTTACTAAAGAGCTATTACCAATAGTTCAATATGTAGAAGGTATAATAATATTGACTAGAGAAACATTGGGCTAAATACAACGAAACAATAAAGAATTGTATAAAATAAATAATAAATTAGCGAGACCTGTGGATATTCCACAGTATGATAATTTAATTATTACAACGTTTGATATGTTTACTAAAGAGCTATTGCAATATTTCAGTATGTAAAAAGTATAATAATATTAATTAAATGTCTTTATCACACGCACTGACACACACTCACACACACACACACACACACACACACACACACACACACACACACACAAGCGCGCACGTATATACACACACACACTTCTTTTTTCCTTATTTTCAGCTTTTGATTATGTTCATCACTTACGCTGGGTATATGATCAGATGAAATGGCCGAAATCGTCTAAAAAACACTCGTTGTGAAAAACGGACAATTTGTAGCAAATATAGTTTACTCTCAGCAACAACGACGCTTTAACACAGATGCCGGATGGAGAGGGGTGGCGAATTATCTCAACTGGGAGCCTGGCTAGTCTATACGCTTTGGTTGGTATCCTCTTACACAAACCATCCAAATTAGAATAGGAATAAGTAAAGTCCTCGGGATGGCCTAATGTCGGTATCAGCGAATCAGCGAGGGGGTATATCCCCTTTTCACTAGCGCTAGACCAAGAGATTGTTTTTGCATCTGAGGGTGGAGCGCCACACCTACCACAAGTTCCTTACTTTACCGCACAGATTCCTGTGCTACTCATACGCTGAGTTGGCGAGGGCTGGTATCGAACTAGGAACCTTGTGTTTTCTAGCCGAATAGATATATGTATTTATATATTCCTCAGTGTTAGCTATTTGTTATTTATTCATTCATATAGTCACGTATTTACTTATATATTTATTATCTCCGTGTATTTCCCAACCCCTCCACACTAACAGGATGTGACACGTGGTCAATTTCTTAAGCGGAGCTTAACAGGTTCGAATTCAGTTTTCCTTCTCCTTAACTGGCTGCATGACAGGTTAACCCCTTGCCTACAAAATTTCTCCCAGGGTTGTACCAAATTTTCTTGGTATTTTTTACCTGTTCGGTGCGATGTTTAATAGTTCACTATCGATTCACCTGAAAACTCAGTCTATTCAAATACCATTATTGTAATCTGTCCTTCTGCTCAATTATAATCAGGGTCGTTGTCAGTGATATACGGTAAGATTGCAATGGTGGAAGAGCCGCTGACAGTGGTTTAAAGTAGGCAAATAGCTAAACAGCTTAGTTCGCCCTTCTATTTACTCATAACTGGAGGGATGTTAAGTATTTAAGGGCCATTGCTTGGCCTTATAGCAGAAGCGCTTCTCTGGTGGAATCCTTGATAAAGAGTCTGTCAACAACGTGAATCCTTTGGTTACTAAAGTGTCCTCAGTTACTGGGAATCGTATAAGTCCTTCGTGAGTATTGGTAAAGATCCCGGCAATCCTATGTGCGTCCTCCAATCGTGCAATTTGAATTATGACCAATATGGGGGGGGGTAAGTATCTTATCAGGCCAGTAGTACTGCAGTGATTGGTTAGAAGAGTCAATCACGTGATTTGGCCGGTCTATAAGTATAGGCGGGGAACTAGCACACACCTTATATACAGAAAACTGCAACAGACTATCTGGATGCATACCTTTCCAATGGTATTAGCGCTATATCAAATGCAAAGAGCCTCGTCCAGGATTTGAACTCGTGTCGTCAAATCCATTTCCTTCGAACAAGAAGCGCCTCAACTACACAAAATCTTTCGTTTATCAAGTCCTATTCTCCATTCGTTGCATTTATCTGATTTCAACTCACTCTACTCAAAATGTTTACAATTTTCAACAAACAATTTATTTTCTGATATTTTCCTTCCACTTTGTAAACCCCGAGGGATTAATTCTATTGGAATTAAACAAAATTATTTATAGTTTATGTATAAATTAGTCGCATAATTTAGAGACGTATCTGGTCGTTGTATTTTAGCTTCTTTTTCTCTTCTTTTTTTCTTTTTTCTTTTTTTTTCTATTTTTTTTCTTTATTTATTTAAATTTACCTCTTTAGTTAATAAATAACTTAGATATGTTTATTTTCTTGTGTTTAGAGTTTATTTTTTTAATTCGTTTTCTTCGAAACACATTTGGAAATATCTGAGGTTGATAGAGCTTCTAACTGAATAGAGGAAAATGGGTAGAGAAAAGCCTCGTTATTACATGCTGAATATTTTTATGCAAATTATATATATATATATATAACCCTGGTTTAACCTAGGGCACATATACATACCTCTCTTTCCCCAATTTTTTTTGTCCCCCCCCCACACTCTCTGGTTTATCCCATTTGTTCTTAACAAATTCTTTACATTTCTGACTTTTAATTGTCAACCGGTGTAAATACTTGAAAAAGTACCGGTCGAAAAGGCCTTCGTATCCCCTTTTATTTTATTATTTTAATTCATAATAAAATATTACCTCCCCATTTTACATATGATTCCTCTACTTTTAGTAGTTTACATATATATATATATATATATATATATATATATAAGGAAGTTTGCTATGATTTGGTATGTACGTGTCGACTTATAACTCACAAACAAGATACATACAACTTAATATGCTTATAACTAAGAAACACATGAAATTTGTTTTTTGATTTATAATAATTAAGCGATATAATTCAATAATTAAGAAAAAGTTTTAAAATACCGTATACACACCCCTCTACCCACCCTACTTATTATATCATTATGTTTTTTGCCACTTTAATGCAACAAGCAATTAAGAAAAACAAGCAATTAGGAACTGAATTTAAGTTTTTGTCATATGTACAAAACAGTTTTTGAAAAATAGAATTATATTTCAAAATACTCAAAAGTTAAGGATTACATTTTTTTAATTCTATAAATCATTTTCCTCTTATTCTCTCTCTTACCCACTCACTACCTGGTGTTGTTAAAAAAATTTTAGTCCGGTCATGGACGGGGTACTTTTACTAGTATATATATATATATATATATATATTATATATATATATATATATATATTGCAATATATATCGAACTGTTTATCGCGAAAGACACGCACGTGTAATCGACTGCAATTAATGAATATTTTGATTAATTCAGTGGATTTAACCCTTAAGATCCTCATGGTGAAACTCGAGTAGGTTATCACTTGTACCTATATTGCAATAGATTTGCTCTACTAACGTATTGAGCATTTACTTTTTTTATATCGTTGTCTTACCTTTCTGAATTTCGCATCAACTAACCATTGTGACCATATTCACCGGTAAGTCACCTTTTCCATTATACACACACACACTCACACACACAACACACACACATATATATATATATATATATATATATATATATATACATGTATGTATGTATGTATGTATGTATGTATATGTATATTCTTTCAGAATAAGATATTACAAAGGTAACAATTAAATTGAATATAACATAATATGTATTGATAATTGAAAGAATAGATTCAATTATTTACGAATAAAAAGTTAAATAATACATATCAACAATATATCAATAAGTTACGTTAGGAAAACATACGATTTTTTATTGTATATTCACGTTTTAGAAATGATTACAATGAATATATTCAATTATGTTTCTTTGTTTTGTTTTGGATTTGTTTGGGGTTTTTTTTTTTTGTCTTTCCCTGAATTATTTTTTATAATCATTTGATCTATGTAAATGCCTAAGAGAATAGAAATACATCAATTAATTAATAAAGAATTGGGTTAATTTTTTAAAAATAAATAATTGAATAGATGAATAGAAATAAAACTTTGAGTAATCATACATTGAGTAATGTATATGTATATGTCTGTTTGTGTTACAGAATATATGTAAAGTGTAAAGTAATCTCGCATGTTTTATGCATCGATATTAAACTGTACGTTTAATATCGATGCATAAAACATGCGAGATTACTATACACTTTACATATATTGTGTAACACACACAGACATATACATATACATGTGTGTGTGTGTGTGTGTGGGTGAGTACCCAACCCCTCCAGAGGATGTGAAATAAGGTCCATATCTAAGCGGATATTAACAGATTTAACTTTAGGGTTTTGTTTCTGCCATACCAAGACTAAAGAATCTAATCTGCCCTAATATTTGCCATAAGATGGAAGGAGAAAACTAGAAAGATAGATACATTGATAGATGTGCGTTCAATATAATACTATTTATTTATCTCTCACTTTCTCTCTCTCTCTCTCTCTCTCTCTCTATATATATATATATATATATATATATATATATATATATATATATATATATATGTGTGTGTGTGTGTGTGTGTGTGTGTGTAATATATTAAATAATATATATCAACAATGTATCAATCAGTTACATTAGGAAAACATACGAATTTTTAGTGTATATTCACGTTTTAGGTCATTAATCTATATTAAGTTGAAAAAACACAAGTTTCGTTAACGAATGATGTGTAATAAGCCTACGCTGCAGTGTTTCGGTCAGCAGCGTATGCTTATTTCAATTTTTACAATATTACGTATTCTCGGATTTACTTCCACATTTTCTTCATATATATATATATATATAT
>CM042181.1:28391952-28396952 GCA_023376005.1 Doryteuthis pealeii
TGTGTGTGTGTGTGCGTGAATGGTATCAAGTGTTTTTTCTGATAGGATTCAACCAAAAATTGAGAACTCAAACGTATATAAAGATGTACGCGTATATGTATATATACACACATATATATATATGTATTTATATATATATATGTGTGTGTGTGAGTGTGTGTGTATGTGTGTGTGTGTGTGAGAGAGAGATTGAGAGAGAAAGAAAGAGAAAGAGAGACATAGAGAGCATTTATGTGTGACAGTAAAGGAATATAACATGAAATTAATCTGGAATACATGTTCAGAGTTAAAATTGAACGCAGTAATACTTCTAACATATCAAGATGTGCTTAAAATCAATGATAATTCTATAAAATTACAAAAAATCGTTGCTAAAATTTTCACGCTATTGTTAGTGATCCTCAAAGGAGCATATATATATATATATATATATATATATATATATATATATATAAATATATATGTGTGTGTGTGTGTGTGTGTGTTTGTGTGTGTGGTGTGTGTCTGTGTGTGTCTGTGTGCGAGTACATATATACATATATATATATATATATGTTTGTGTGGCTCTGAGTTTGGCTGTGTGTGCGGAGAGAGGGATAGAGAGTGAGAGAGAGAAAGAGACAGATAGATAGATAGAGAGAGAGAGAGGGGGGTGGGAGAGGGAGAGAGAGAGATTGTTCGTAGGTCAGTTTATGTTTTGTTAGTTATATACGTAGATAGATACCTAAATGTGAACGAAAATGAATCTTAACCTAAACACCATGTATTTAAATCTCTAACAGAAGCATATATATATATATATATATATATATATATATATATATATATATATATATATATATATATATATATAATCTCAAATATATATATATGTATACCGTCAGATGTAGTCGAAGGCATACACACAATTTATTCACCAAAATTTCAACTATGTGCAAGTCAATATACACGTGGGCGTAGCACGAGTCAGTGGACAGACAGGAGGGGGTAAACTGCTCTCCAAAATTTTGGCGAAGTTCTATGAAAAAGGAGGCGCGTAGTATAATGGAGTCGTATAAAATGGACTAGTCGACTAGAATTTAAATATGTTTGTGGTTCAAAGCTGTTTGCATTTCACATAGCGCTAATACCCTTGGGAAAAGTATGAATCCAACTATTCTCCATCCAGCAATGGGTAGTAGTAGGACAGACTGGGATCTTTAAGCTTAGTTAGGCTAGTGGTATAGGAGAAGGAAAACTCTGAATTCAAACCTGTTAAACTCATGAATTGCTATATATATATATATATATATATATATATATATATATATATATATATATAGTTATTTTTTATTTCTTCTGGGTCAATAAAAGTTTTACATTTTTTTTATTTGTATTTTTTTTCTATCTCTTCTTTTTTATGCTTCAACGTGACTGTTTTTAACAATAAAATGTATTTTGCACAAACCTTAGCTCTCAGAATTATCTTGATGATCCATTAGGTAAAACCTAGCTAGATAGTCTCTGACATTATATATATATATATATATATATATATATATATATATATATATATAGTAAGCCTATTGATTCAGAGACTTTTTACCTAGGTTTCTCCTAATGGATCATCAGGATAATTCTAAATTTAAACGCATATGTCTATGTATATAAATGTATTTACCAACCCCTTCACACGAGCAGGATGTGCGAAGGTCAATTTCTTAAGTGGTGTTAAACAGATTTAAATTCTGAGTTTTCCTTCTCCTAGACTGTTCACTTAGCCAAATTCAGAGAGCCCATTCTGCCCTACTATTTACCTATAGCTGGAGGGAGAACAGTTTGATTTATACCTTTCTCAATCGTATTAGCGCTATGTTCCACTATATCACCTAAGTTAAGCAATGATGACCATGTTTAATACTTAATTGGGTGACTTACGTACAACAGGCACAGAAATCAAACGGAGTCCTTTGCTAATCACAAATGATGTGATTCGGGATTAAATGACCCGAAAACGGTTGGTATGCCGTAAAACAAATCTCCAATCATATACGATACAAAAATGTTTCTTTACAATCATTTAAAATGAGGAAATACTTCATACTGGTTTGCAATATTAGTTCATAAGAGATAATGTAATTTAAAATGATTTAAAAACATTTCAAAACCTCCTGTGGTTCGACCTGGGAGTAATGGTAAGAAAGAAACGAGTCTGTACTCCCTGAAACTCCAGAACCGGAGCCTCACCACCAGATGCAATTTTGATATTCTACCCAAGACACGGTTAAAATTCTAATACCTATGATCAACGTTGGCCATAGCAAAAATATTTGTTACCACTATATATATATATATATGTATATATATATATGTGTTGTTCCCTTGTGTAGAACTACGCTAGTTAATTGATTCTAACCTAATAATAGTGTATTAGGTTAAAATCAATAAACTTGCATAGTTCTACAGCAAGGGAACATACACACACACACACACACCACACACACACACATATATATACATACATACATATATATTATTATATATATATATATATATATATATATATAGTCCTGTTTCAACGTATCATGTCTCTTCAGTAAAGATAAACTTTGTAGGCTATTTCAAGCCAGGATTGAAACCAGGATTTTTCAGCACTCATAAACTCTAACTACCAGGCTATCAGTATATATATATATATATATATATATATATATATATATATTATGTGTGTGTGTGTGTGTGTGTGTGTGTGTGTGTGTGTGTGTACAAATGTATAGATAAGTCAAATACACACACATATATATGCGATTTACCCTTTGGAAAGGTATGAATCCTACTCTCGCTCCAGCTATGGGTAAATAGCAGGGCAGACTGGGCACTTTAACCATTGCTAGTTAACCAGTCTAGGAGAAGGAAAACTCCGCTTTAGAAATTGACTTTGTGTCGCATCCTGCTCCTGCTGCGGAGGGGTCGGTAAATATATATATATATGCAATCTCGTATTGGCGAGAAACTATTACCAAGTGCCGTTGACTTAATGTCCTCGCTACACTAACTTATATATACATGCACTATCAATGATATTGACCATTCTTTACTTATAAATATAGCAAACTATATTATTGTTATAAATATCTACATATATAAGTACGTGTGTGTGTGTGTGTGTGTGCTACACCCATTAATCCGACAAATGTTTTTATCAAAATAAGATTCTGTCATTGATTTCATTTAGAATATTTCCTTTGTAATTCTATCAGTGGCTTAAATGATGAAAATGTGCTACTATATATATGCACATATACACGCAAACACTCCCCAATTTAAATAAACACATGAAATCCTCCACACACATGTGCGTTTCGTGAACCCCGTAACTTTCTATTTGTTTATGTACACATATACACGCAAACACTCCTAAAGATACATAAACGCATAAAATCCTGCACATATATGTACATATATATACACAAACACAACTAAATTTAGATAAACACATTAAATACTGAACAAACATACATGTACATATATATACGCAAACTTACATAAATTTAAATAAACACAAAATCTTCTACACATATACACGCAAACAACTAAATTCAAATAAACACATGAAATCCTCCCCAAATACGTACATGTACATATATACACACAAACACACCTAAATGTGAGTGAATAAACGCATGAAATCCTGTATACACACACATTTACACATATACACACAAACACACCCTAAATTTAGATAAATACATAAAATCCTCCACACACATATACACATTTACACATATACACACAAACACACCTAAATTTAAACAAACATAAAATCTCCTACACACATGCACATATACACGCAAACAGATCTAATTTTAGATAAAGGCATGAAATCTTGCACACATTCACACACAGACACACACACACACACACACACATATATATACACACACAAACACGCCTATATTCAAATAAGCACATGAAATCCTCCACATACATACATGTACATGTATACACGCAGACTCACCTAAATTTAGATAAACACATAAAATCCTCCACACACATACACACATTTACACACATTTACACGCAAACATACCTAAATTTAAATAAACACATGAAATCCTCCACACACATATACATATATACACGCAAACAAACACTAAGGAAATTGACGTTGTGTCGCATCCTGCTCGTGCAGAGGGGTTGGTAAATATATATATATATACACAAACACACCTAAATTTAAATAAACCTATGAAATCCTTCACACACATACACATATATAGATGTATACACGCTTACACACCTAGATTTAAATAAACACATGAAATCCTTCACGCATATATACATGTATACACACAAACACACCTAAATTTAAATAAACACATGAAATCCTTCACACACATACACATATATAGATGTGTACATGCAAATACACCTAAAGTTAAATAAACACATGAAATCCTGCACACATATATACGCATGTACATTTCGTGAACCCTGTAATTTTCTATTTGTTTACGTACGCATGTACATACAGACACACCTAAATTTAAATAAACATATGCAATCGTTTATTTACACACACACACACACACACACACACGCGCACACGTTTTGAGAACCCTATAACTTTCTTCAACAATCATCTACGCTGCTTCGCCGGTCGCCATTTTCTTGTGGTAGCTAAGGCGTGAGTAGTTTTATTGATTTCAGTTAGAGAAGTTCCGGCGATCTCCGCGAATTACAGGCGCCTATTGGCGGGAGGTATCAGCAATATTGGTACGGAGAAAGGTTGGTTGAATAACGACAACAGAAACGATAAAGCTACGGGAGAGGGGAAATAATCGTCGACGAAAAGGTGGAGCTTGAATAAACCACGCCTCACCTGCAGTGAATCTTTATTCTTCTAAGTTATCCCGTTGCTTCTATTGTGGTAGAGTTGTTTCTTTTGCCCACTGTGCACAGCGTACGCCGCTTGCCACAATACATAGTAGCCACTTCCTTTTTGCCTTGCTCTCCACCCT
>CM042181.1:28406952-28416952 GCA_023376005.1 Doryteuthis pealeii
GCAAGGCCCGAGGATAAAGCACCTTGTACGTTGTACTTATACATACCACAATAAAGATGAGGACAACAGTCCGAAAAATCAAAATTATTCGCATCAAACTTCATTTAAAATATACAGACGAATATTGATGAAATAGAATTTAATGAAATTAATAACAATATGCTGTAATGTTTTCTAATGTTTATTTTTCTATAAATATTTGAGACTTAAAAGTTTTTAGTGAACTTATAAACATAAGCGTATCTGAAGCTCATTCGTACCCAAAATCTTAACTCACTGCAAAAAATCGTAACTAAAAAAACTCGTAAATTTGGGTCACTCGTAAGTCAAGTTATCACTGGATATATTTCTCCTATTTTTTCGTTTTATTTATTTTATTTTATTATTTTTATTTTTTATTTTTATTTTATTTTTATTTTTTATTTTTTATTTTTTTTGTTTTTATTTCTTTCAGTAATTCTCAGTTTTTTATATCTGCCTTTTTTTTCGGAGGTTTTTTTTTTTTTTTTTTGCTTCTTCTTTTTCTCTGTTTTTCCCTCTTCTTCTTCCCGGTTTAGCTCAGTCGGTAGAGCACTTACCTAGGAATCGCAAGGTTCCTGGTTCGATACCGGCCCTCGCCAACTCATCGTATGAGTAGCACAGGGATCTGTGTGGTAAAGTGAGGAGCTGATGGTAGCCCCCCACCTCTGATGCCAAAACTCCTTGGTCTAGCACTAGTGAAAAGGAGACTCCCTCGCTGTCTGGCTGATACCGACACTAGGTCACCTTGTCGACTTACTTTTTTCTTCCCAGTATTATATGTTTCTTTCTCTATTTCTTTCTTTTTACACTACGTTTATTTTGTTTCTTTTCTTTTTTCTGTCTTCATTTATTTCTTCCTCCGTCAAATTTTACGTCTTTTCAATTATTTCAATAATTTTTCTCACTCTTCATTGGCCAATATCATTAAGTGGCCCTCTCCTATATTCGAAACCCGAATGATGCCACTGATGGGGAAAACGCAACTACCTCATTCACCAAACTACCAATTTAATCAATGAACGCGCACACACACGCGCGCGCGCATACACACACATATACCCACACACCCACATGCACGAGGTGACGACTATGACGACTCTTACTCAGACAAGTTCTAAACACCTACGCCTTAGATGTGGGCGGTGAGTTCTGTATGATTTATATATTTTATGAAGATGAATAAATAGATAGATAGATAAATGGAATGGATAAATAGATATCAAACAAATTTTGATAGATATGAACAAAATGGAAATAGATAGATAGATAGATAGATAATGAACAGACAGACAGACAGACAGACGATAGATAGATAGATAGATAGATAGGAACAAAATGTGATTAGTTTTAACCAAATGTAATTGATAGATAGATAGATAGATAGATAGATATGAACAAAATGTGATAGGTTTTAACAAAATGAACAGATAGATAGATAGATAGATAGATAGATATGAACAAAATGTGATAGGTTTTAACCAAATGTAATTGATAGATAGATAGATAGACAATTTACTCCTGGATAATTCTTGTATATTGATTTAATGCAGTTGTAGCTTAATGTTGCCCTCTATATTCAAATGCACGCACGTACGCACACGTGCACACACACACACGCACACATTAACACATATTTTGCATACATGACCGGATATAACATTTTTTGGATATGGTTTTAACAAATCAGTCTAGTTTGAAAGGTGCCAATTTTCAAGAGATGTCCAAATGAATGATGTATTTCATTTTCAATTTTTTCATACGTAAAATACTTTTAAATTATTTTGATAGTTTCTAAAGTAGAGAAAGAACTGCAAACTAAAAAAAAGTAATTTGAATAATGGATTCTAGTTGTATATAATCTCATCAGCATACACATAGAAATATTCATAGCTTCAATGAATAGATTGTTATATATGCGACTCGATCCACCCGTCTATCCTTACATATCTTGATAATATTTAAAAAGAACTGGAATTCCACAGAGAATTGGAATAAATCTAAGAAAGAGAGAGAGAGAGAGAGAGAGAGAAGGAGAGAGAGAGTGATAGAAAATGTAATATATATATATATATATATATATATATATATATATATTATATATATAGGAGTCGTGTGGTCTAATTGGAGGCGCGTAGTCTAATGGTTAGAGTCGTAAGAAATTTAATATAAAAATGTTTTGCAAATTGTTTTTAAAATAAAAATGGAAATGATTTTTACTATAAAAATGCATTGGAAATGATTTTTACTATAAAATGGAAATGATTTTTACTATAAAAATGCATTGGAAATGATTTTTACTATAAAAATGCATTGGAAATGATTTTTACTATAAAAATGCATTGAAATGATTTTTACTATAAAAATGCATTGCATTAAAATAAAAATGCATTAAAATTATTTTTACTATAAAAATGCATTTGAAATGATTTTTACTATAAAAATGCATTAAAAATTATTTCTACTATAAAAATGCATTTGATTTTTACTATAAAAATCCATTAAAAATTATTTTTACTATAAAAATGCATTGCCAATGATTTGCAATAAAAATACATGACAAATGATTTTTGCTATAAAAATGCATTGCAAATTATTTCTACTATAAAAATGCATTGCCAATGATTTTTAATTTGAAAATGCATTGGAAATGATTTTTACTATAAGAATGCATTGCAAATGATTTTTTCCTATGAAAATACATTGGAAATGATTTTTAATTTGAAAATGCATTGGAAATGATTTTTACTATAAAAATACATTGCAAATGATTTTACTATGAAAATGCATTGCAAATGATTTTTCTATAAAAATTCATTAGAAATGATTTTTACCATAAAAATGCATTGCAAATTATTTCTACTATAAAAATGCATTTGCAAATGATTTTTACTATAAAAATTCATTGGAAATGATTTTTACTATGAAAATTCATTGGAAATGATTTTTACTATGAAAATATATTAGATAGAAAAAAAACCTAAGTGAACATCCTCTAAGTTCATAATTTTTTCCAACGGTCGTAAGCATATATTCGAGGCGTGTATTTTTCTCACTGTTGTTTTAATATTCTTTTTTATCATTATTGCGAGCAAAGGTATGCGACCCTAGGCGCACGTATTTAAGTTTTAATGTAATCAAACCTTATATCAGATTAGAAATAATAACGAAACTAAATAAGAACACATATAAAAGATATTTTAAGCAGAGGTTTCATAATATAAGAATATAATAGCTTGGCTGTTAGCTCTTCCCATCACTCCCGGCTATCATTGCTATTTTTCAAAATTTAACTAAATTAAACTCTAAAGGATAAAATTACAGCTATTTCTTTTTGTTAATGAATTTCTAATAAGTTTTATCAAAGTATTTTTCTTATATTTATATTTATAAGAATAAAAACAAAACAATTAGAAATCAATAATACAAAGAGTTCTAGATGCAAATTAGATTTCCCATTATATATATATAGATAGATATATATATATATATATATATATATATATATATATATATAATATATATATGAGAAATAAATACACAAGCGATGTGTTTTGATATGGCTTTTTTTTCTTTTTTTTTTTAGCCGACAATTTTTGGGATAATATGTGCTTAATTGAAGTCGTACCTAATTTTGAAAGTTAATTAATTAATAATTAATTAATTAGGCGGGCATACCTATTTAAATGTAAGGCTAAACAAATCGAGTATATATATATATATATATATATATATATATGTGTGTGTGTGTGTGTGTGTGTGTGTGTGTTGTGTGTGTATGTGTGTGTATATATATATATATATATATATATATATATATGTACAATTGTAGGTTATTAGTATGTAGGTGAGGACGATTGTATTACAAACATAAAACAATTTTCTTAGTAATTGATAATTAAATAAAAATGTAATCATTGAAAATTCAATTTAAATAACTAACGGAATCGTGATGTGGTGACGTAGTTTCGGTTAAAGGCAGAGAGATGCATAATTTCTTGTATAAGATTTGATAAGAATACTTAAAACCATAAATACATGGATTGATACAAACAAGTATGTGCAAACAAATTATTATTACTATTCTCTTTTGTGAGTTTTCAATAACAGTAATTACTGGTGGTTTCAAGTTCAAGTGACAACAAGTCTCCTCAGCTCTCTAGGACTCTTTTGAGTAATCTTGCCAGTCTCAGCAGTACTTTAGTCTGAACAGTATCAATTCTTCCTCCGATTTTTAGTTTTTCCATTCTCTTTTCTAGGTAGTCGTGGATTGTTCCGAGTGTTTCAAATATGATTGGTATTAACTGTTACCTTCATATTCCACAACTTTTTTAAAACTTTCTGTCAAGGTTCTGATATCTCTGCAGTTTTTCGCTTTCCTTTATTTTTAAATCTATGATCTACTGGGCCGGTGAAGTCCAGTAGCAGCTGATACGGTTTTTTCTTGTTTTATTACAACTAAGTCAGATCTTCGGACCAAGACTGGGTGATCTATTTTTATCTGAATGTCCCAGAGGATTTCGTGGATCTTTTTTCAGGACAGTATCTGGTTTGTGCGTGTGCCATTTGTTAGTCTGGTCAAAATTTTAATCGTTTGCACAATTCCCAGTGGATCACCTTCCCCACCCAGTAGTGCTTGCTTTTATACGCTTCCTGTGCCAGTTTGCTGCATTTGCTTATTATATGATTGGTCTACCTCTCTCTCTCTTCTCTCTTCTCTCTCTCTCTCTCTCTCTCTCTCTCTCTCTCTCTCTGTCACACAACACACACACACATACATACACACACATACATACACCACACACTTACACACACTTACACACTATTAATATATATATATATATATATATATATATATATATGAAGTGTGTGTAAGTGTGTGTGTGTGTGTTGTGTATGTTTGTGTGTGTGTGACTCTATTTCTGGGAGACACTTCTAACCCTGTTTCAACCTAGGGTTCATACATAACCCCCTTTTCTACCCCCCCCCCTTTTTTTATTTGTCCCCCTCTGGCTCACCCCCATTCGTTCTTATGAATTTCTTATACAATCTGACTTTTATTCGTCGCCGGTGTATACACTTGAAAAGTACCGGTCGAAAAGGCCTTCGTGTATCCCCCTTATTTTATATTTTATTCCATAATAAAATATATTACCTCCCTAATTACATATGATTCCTCCACTTTTAGTGTTATATAAATTCTCCTGAACCAAAAATATATATATATATATATATATATATTAGATTATATAGGTGCTATATTGTGTAGGTAGCCAGAGGCCAATGATAGAGCATTTATATATGTTAAGGTAGCGTGGACATGGAGTCAATATCTGGTTACTGACAATTTCTCGCTTATACGATCTATACGATATACGTTTGGTTTGGGCTGAATATCGTATAGGCGAGAAACTGTCAGTAATCAGGTGTTGATTTTATGTCCACGCTACGTTAACTTATATATATATATATATATATATATGTGTGTGTGTGTGTGTGTGTGTGTGTGTGTGTGTTTCACCAACACTGGAGCCCGAGCAGGATGTTTAAATTGATTTGAATTCAGAGTTTTCTTTCTCCAAGATTGGTTTCCTAACCAAAGTTAAAGACTCCAGACTACCCTGCAATTCACCCATAGCTGGAGGGAGAATAGTTGGATTCATACTTTTTTCCAAGGGTATAAGCGCTAATTAAAACGCAAACATTGTCATGCCGGAATTGAACTCAGGTCTCTCTCTCTCTCTCTCTCTCTCTCTCTCTCTCTCTCTCTCTCTCTCTCTCTCTCTCTCTCTCCCCTCTCTCTCTCTCTCTCTCAACAAAGTATCCTTAGGTTATTTGGGTCCCATATATTCAAGCTTTTATATAGTTATTGTGACGTTATTTTTAAATAGGAATAGTTACTTGAAACCATATAATTGTGTTTAAATTGTCTGTGTTAATAATAGTTACATGAAGCTCTTAATTGTTTACAAGGGATTATCATTAGTTACTTGAAACCATATAATTGCTGGACAAAATAAACTGTCTTCAGTATTAAATAACCCAACACGGGTAGACATTCGATAAAACCAATCAATTACACACACACACACACACACACACACACACACACGCGCGCGCGCGCGTACTCGTGCACGTGTGCGCGTTTATATTCTCTTTTGATTGTACAAACTCTTATACAGTCGCAATTGGTCAGATAAAATAATTCCTTATTTGGATGTAGAGGCAACCTCATCGCTTATTCGACTTCTCACTCTCTTTCCATTCTGAATACAAACCCGTTTAAACTCCGTTCAAAAAATTGGCCTTGTCCCATCCTGCTCGGGCAAAAGAGTTGGTATATATATATTATAATATATATATATATATATGTGTGTGTGTGTGTGTGTGTGTGTGTGTGTGTGTATATATATATATTTAATTGAAGTCATACTTAATTTGAAAATTAATTAGGTGATAATTAATGAATTAGGCGAATATATCTGTTCAAATTGTATGACTTCAATTAAGCACATATTCTCCCAAAATTGTCGACTATCGCCATCTCAAACAAATTGTTACTTTCATATATATATATATATATATATATATATATGTGTGTGTGTGTGTGTGTGTGTGTGTGTGTGTGTGTGTCCACCAAGCTGGGTGTATACAGAGTCTGTGTGCTCACTGCCCTTTTGTACGCCTGTAAGACCTGGGTTGTTCACAAACGATATCTCAGGACACTCGAGAGATTCCATCAGAATTGTCTTTTATTTTAGGATTTTAGGGATAGAATGGTTGTCATTTAACCATACACCACAATACTTGAAAGATGTCACCTGCCTAGTATTGAGAGTTTGGTCCTTAGATCACGTCTTCGCTGCTCTGGCCATCTAGTTCGCATGAATGATTTCTGAATCCCAAAACAGGGGAAATCTCAACTGGCAAACCTCGTCAGTGCAAACCCAAATTGAGGTTTAAGGACTGCCTCAAGGAAACTCTGAATAACACTGCTATTGCTGTGGAGGACTGGGAGTAGCTAGCTTGTAATAGACCTGGCTGGAGAACCACCATCTACCTGTCTGTGGAAGAATTCGAGTCCAACCGAATTAAACACTAAAAGTTGAAGCGGGCTATTAGAAAGGGTAATGTTCAACCCAAGCAAGATTCAAAGTGGAGAAGTTCCAACATGTAGTTTATGTGGAAGAGTATGTCTCTCCAGGGCTGGAAAAACACAAGTATTAAGTGTCAAATGCTACTGGAACCCAAATATGATGATAAAAAAAAGAAACAAAACAGGAAATGGTCTCACTCGAACACGAGTTGACAGCCACTATATATATATATATATATATATATGTGTGTGTGTGTGTGTGTGTGTGTGTGTGTGTAGCAGGCCAATTTATTAAGACGAGTTTAAACTGGTCTGTATTCATAGATATTGCGTAATGGTTAACATGTTAATCTCACTAAATAAATTAAATTCTCACCTGATATACTATTATTGTGACCTTATGTCAAATCCTACCGGTAGGGTAAATATTTTTTTCTTTCTTCAACCAATACTTAAAATCGAGCGAGACTTTGCAACTAAAACTAAAGGTGCCACTTGTATCTTGACAGTCCTACTATTAGGATTATGACCACTGGAACTAAAGAATGAAGTATATCATTATATTGTTTTTTTTGGGTGGGGGGTTCAAAACTTTGTTTAGTCATTGCACAAATCCATATGTAAGGAGCAGCCTGTATAATTTTTTTAAAATTAAGAATTGAATACAATATCTTTCTTCAACCAACATTTCAAGATTTTGTTTGGTTTGGTTTCTTTGTTTAATGGCATATTAACCTTCGTGGGTCACTTAATTTCAAATCCATTTTCTTAGAAGAACTGTGGTGGTAGTTTTTGACCTATAGCTGGGGGATAAGGAGGTTAATACCTTTCCCAAGGGTATTAGTCTGAAAGTGAACTACGATGTTTTATATCAGTGTAATTACTTGAAAATTATTGATAATAAAATGAATACTTTAGATTACATTGTCTTGAAGAAAAGTGGCTAGCATGCTGCTTGGAAACTAATGGTAACAATTACACCTTAAATGTATAATACACTATTATGAATTTATATATACTAGCAAATATATGCACCCTTCAGGTGCAAATATTTAGGTTTTGATGTAATAAAATATTGTATCAAATTATAAACTATTTAGAAAATGATAAACTGAGGGGGTATAATCGAAAAATAGAACAGTTTCAAATCTAACTCTTCCATCATTTTCCGTCACTCCCGTCTTTCATTTTTCCTAATTTATCTATTTAGTTAGATTATGAAGTATTTGATAAAATTACAGTTCTTTCGTTTTGTTTATGGATTTCGTTTAATATTTTTCTTCGAGATTTTTGCTCAGATTCGTTGAGAGAAAACCAAACAATTAGAAATCAATAATACTAAGCATATATTTATTAAAATCAAATTCTTAATATCAATATGCAAATTAGCCGTGTCATTCACACTGTAAACCGCTATTCTGTTGAATATATAAATATACCTGCATGTTATTAGTATGTAGATTAATCCAACAGTATTAATAAGGTATGAGAATTTTATCAATAATTGAGGTTTAAATAAAAATAAATTCATGGTGAATGTGACGTCAATAACTAAGGGAATTGCGACTTGAATAGTGATTTAGTTTCGGTTACAGACAGACAAACACACAATCTCCATTATAATAAGATATATATTATATATATATATATATATATATATATATATATATATATATATATATATACATATATTCGCGTAATCAACTCAACGGCCAAAAACAAACGCGTTTTCAAATAACAAACTGCACTGATAAAGAAACATCTCCAATGAACGGATGATATAATCTATTCTCTGTTTAATACATATATACATTTTTTTAAAATACCCTGTCCGGTGGCGAAAGCTGCTTGGTAGCGCTAGGAAGTGGCAGTCCTGTCGTAGCTACCGAAACTGTGTTATCACTCCTAGTCGACAGCTGACGAGGACAGGGTATCGCACGTGCTATCACACGTTGTATGACGAAAATTATATATATATATATATATATATATATATATATATATAAGGTTACCACATATATTTACCTTAGGGTAATAATTATAATAAGAAATGATTAAATGATTTATATTACATCCAACACGAAATATTATACATCACCATGGCCACCAAACACAAATACAGTTTTCATACGCACATACGCACGTGGGTGCGGTCATTCATACACACACGCGCGCGTGGATACGGTCATAACGTCACAGTCTACACGCATTTTCATGCACACGCGCATGAAAACATACGCACACGTACAAATAAAAAAGTGCATTCACGTAAATATGCAACACGAGAATACAGTTATGAAAAAATACTATCTGTAACATTTTCAAAAAAACAATTTCATTTAACTAAAAATGCCATAACAAGACAACAACTGCTTCAGTTCCAGTGTTCTTCTGAAAAAGAGATTTTATCTCGAAATATCAAGAATAAATTACAGGTTAACAAACAACACCATTGTTACCTTATTATTTTTTCTTTACACCTGCATTGTGATAGCCTTCAAAACCAACCTCCAAACCAATATATACACAATGCTTCAAGCAAATTATAAAACTCTCTCTCTCTCTCTCTCTCTCTATATATATATATATATATATATATATATATATATATATATATATATATATATACTCGGTACATCTCAAGATCAAGAGCCTCGCCATCAGATCCTGTTTAGAGGGTAGAACCATTTGTTTCAGCTTGATTGTCAATAATTAGAATATTTTGGTAAGGAACGAACTTATTTTTAACCCTTTCAAGGACGTTCGACTGCTATGCGTTAATTTACACCATCTTAATTTGCAAGGCCAGAACAAGTACAGACAAAACACTTTATATTTTGATTATATCAATGATGATGGTGATTGATGATTTTCAAACACTTCCGG
>CM042181.1:28421952-28439452 GCA_023376005.1 Doryteuthis pealeii
TTCCTTCATTTATTTTTTATATTGTTTTTAATGCTTCATAATAACGCCCAACTTCAACATAAAAAAGACATATAAATATATACCGAGAGAAGCGTACGGAGACGCCTAAACTACAACATATATATATATATATATATATATATATATATATATATAATATATATATATAAAAGAGAGAGTGAGTGCTACCGGATGGAGTTTAGTGTCATATTCACTCTGAATGCTCTTTTTTGGAGGGTGGGTTTTCCCCTTCTGAAGGAGATGCGATTGTATCCAGTGGGTATTGATAAAGTTTCCCGACATTAAAAAAAAATTGAAAGTATTTGTAAGTAAAGTCGAGGGAGTGGCTTATTTTCGGTATCAGCCAGACGGCGAGGGAGTCTATCCTCTTTTCACTAGCACTAGACAATGGAGATAGTTTCGCGGCTGTGGTGGAGTTAGCCACTTTACTGCAAAAATAGAAGCTTTGCTACTCATGCGCTGAGTCATAAACGGTCGGTATCGAAACCGGAACCTTGTGGTTCCCAGGTGGATGCTCTAAAAGGAAAAGTAATGTTGAAAAAAAAGAAGAAGAAAAGAAAGATCTGTTTTATGCTAATATTGATTTCATATTATTTTAGGGGTTTGATAGATTTTTATTTCTTCTTCCTGTAACAACAATTCTTACCTTTTTGTACTTAGTGAGTTGTTGTTATTGTTAAAAAACTACAAATGTTTTTGTTATGATCTTTTTTTATTTCATGTTATAACGATTTCTTTAGTATTATCTGTGTTATTCGGACTATTGTCCCCATCTTCATTGTTATTTGTACAGCGTTTCGGCCGATATACCCTCCAGCCTTCTTCGGGTACTTCTTGTCGGACTCGGGAACCTTCTCGGACTCGGGAACCTTCTTTTCGAACTCGGGAACTTTCTTGTCGTATTAGCAGAATGATAACAGGATACCCCCGTGGACTAAATAAAGGTTTAGGTTCAAAGTTCCGTGATGGCTCCCGATTACTAAAAGAAAGTTCCCGAGTCCGAAAAGAAGGTTCCCGAGTCCGAGAAGTTCCCGAGTCCGACAAGAAATACCTGAAGAAGGCCAGAGGGCATATCGGTCGAAACGTTGTACAAATAACAATAAAGATGGGGACAATAGTCCGAATAACGCAGATAATACTAATCATCAAGCCTCATCTCAAACATTCAGAGAAACGATTTCTTTGTTTCGAAATTGAATCAATTGCTTTTTGTTGTTTTGTTTTTTTTTGTTGTTGTTGGGGTTTTTTTTGTTTTTGTTTGTTTTTTTTTTTGTTTTTTTTTTGGGGGGGGTCATCAAAATATCCTTAAGAATGTGTACAAATATTTGTTGCATGAACTCTTATTACTACTTAACATTACTACTACTACTACTGCTACTGATTATTATTATTATTATTATTATTATTATTATTATTCACTCCTTTTGAGTTTTCACATCAGCATTAGCTGATGGTATATCCCTAGAGTCTGAGTGACAGCAAGTCTCATCAGGTCTCCAGGACTCTTCTGAGTATTCTGGCAGATTGCAGCAATGTAGTGTTTCGGATGGCATCAATCCTTCCTCTGATTTCCAGATTTTTCGAAACCCTTTTCCAATCCTTTTGGGCCCGTTCCAAGTGCACCAACTACAATTGGTATCACTTTCACTTTCATATTCCATAACTTTTTCAGTTCTCTGGCAAGGTCCAAGTATTTGTCCATTTTTTCATTTTCCTTCATCTTCATCCTGTGATCTGCTGGACTGCAAAATCCATCAGTTATTATTATTATTATTATTTTCTATTATGATTCCTTCGCCTTCTTCCTTGTGTGCCTATACATACATACATACATACATACATATAAAGTCAAGTAAGTAAAGTTGTCGGGGTAGCCCAAAGCTAGTATCAGCCAAACAGCGAAGACGTCTATCCCCTTTTCACTTACGCTAGACTAAGGAGAATATTTAGCGTCTGAGATGAAGCGGCATACCTACCATCAACCCCTCACTTTACTGCACAGATCCGCTGAGTTGGCGAGGGCCGGCATCGAACCAGGAACCTTGTGGTTCCCAGGCGAACGCTCTACCGACTAAGCTAAACAGGCCCTACAACATACATACATATAATAAAATACATCAAAATAAAATAAAATAATTTAAATTTCTCTTACATTATTTCTTATACAAATTCTATGGGGCTTTTTGTTGGGGGGGTCTATAGTTATTTACTAAGTTTAGCTTAGATGTAGCACGACTAAGGCTAGACGTATGAAGCACTCAGTAAAGATTGAACTCACTACCATTGGTCTGCTAATCTAGTTACTTATTTCAAATTTTGATATTAGCCATGGGGACACTCGTTGCATAACGATTATTGTCGTAGGAATTGGACTCGGCTATCCGAGTTCAAATCCTCAATGAGACTGTTCACATTTCACATAGCGATACTACCCTTGAGAAGGTATGAATCCAACTATTTTCCCTCTAGCTATGGGTGAATGATAAGGCAGACTGGGATCGTTAACTTGGCATGGCAACTGTCTAAGAGAAGGAAAATTCTGAGTGCAAACCAGTAGTAAACATGGAGAGGGATGGCCTATTCACATAGTTTAATGGTTAGAACGCTAGATAAGCAAACCATTAATAATGAGTTCGATTCTCACTAGGTGTCCCATTTAAGCTAATCTTAGTAAATAACTATTCCTGCCCAATACATACAACATTAGCAATAGGGTAGGTTGATTTTTCACTTTTTTAAATATCAAATTCTCTCAAACAGCGACAGTTGTGTGTTGGTATAATAAATACTAATACCAAAAACTAGATCTCCTACTTGCACCATTGTTTGAGGAAATAGCATCAAAGATGGTCGGTTAAAATACATCCTCGGTTTCGTAGCATTTGGCCCAGAAATTGGTTAGAAAATTTAGCAATTTCAATATTTAAAACAGAAAATATTGTCATTTTAAGCAAAGTAAATAAAATATTATAACTAGAATTCAAATTGAAAATATGCCCCCTTCATCACTCTGATATGCTGCTTTTTACCTCATTGATTTAGCTGTAACAGGGATAACATTTTAAAAGATTGAAATCTATTTCCTAAGATGAAGGCAAAATTTTGAAAAAAAATATTTTGTGCGGTCATTCTTTATGATAATTTGAAACTTTCACCACATGGGAGATGTTACAGTTCAAAAATTGACCTACCCTAATGAGCAGCAACTTTACGACCAAGCCAGGTAAGTGAGTGAGAGAGTAATATTGATGGTGATGATAGTGATGATGGTTATGGAATTAGGATCAGTTGTGATGATCTTAGATATATTCTGTCAAATTACTCAATGATACAAGGAAACTCTCACCTCATATCTAATTGAATTATATCATTGCTAATTATTAATCTTCTTCTCTCTTCTTTTTTTAAGACGGAGTTTACCGATCGACCGAGCACGTAGCAATCGCAAGGGTCAACCACTATGTATGGAGCAGTATTACCGCTTATTTACATCCTACCGGCTACCGGGTCTAAATAAAGACAATTTGGTTACTAACAGTACAAAATTATTGCCTGAACCCGAACACATCATCGTCATATGCAAGAATCAGGTAAGAATCTATTAATTTTTTTATTTGTTGGAGAGTTGAGACAAAATAATGTTTATAAAAATACTTTTTTGGACGCAGAGGTTTTCTTTGAAAAAATAAATGCAGAGTTCTTTAAAAAAAAAAAAAAGAAAGAGAAATGCAGAGTTATTCTTCAGAAAAGAAAATTTAAAGTTCTTCTTTAAAAAGAAATGCAGAGTTCTTTTAAAAAGAAATGTAGAGTTTTTTAAGCAAATGCAGAGTTCTTCTTTCAAAAAAAGAAATGCGGTGTTCTTCATTAGAAAAGAAAATGTAGAGTTCTTCTTTACAAAAAAGAAAGACAGAGTTATTCTTTAAAAAAAAGAAATGAAGAGTTCTTCTTTAGAAAAAGAAATGCAGAGTTATTCTTTTTAAAAAAAAGAAGTGCAGAGTTCTTCTTTTTTAAAGAAATGCAGTGTTCTTCCTTCAAATAAACGAAATGCAGAGTTCTTCTTTAAAAAATAGAAATACAGAGTTTTTCTTCAGAAGAGGAAATGCAGAGTTATTCTTTTAAAAAAAAGAAATGCAGGGTTCTTCTTAAAAAAAAAAAAAAGAAATGCAGAGTTCTTCTTTAAAAAAATAAAAATACAGAGTTTTTCTTCAGAAGAGGAAAGGCAGAGTTATTCTTTTAAAAAAAAGAAATGCAGGGTTCTTCTTTAAAAAATGCAATGTTCCTCTTAAAAAAGAAATGCTGTGCGTTTTTTTTTCTTTTTCAAAAAGAAATGCAGAATCCAACTTAGGTTAGTGTAAATGAGCTGCCACAGGAATGAGCAATTCCAAAACGAGAGAACTTTCCATTAACAATAAGAAGATTCTATTGTTATATTATTATGTAATCATATATAAAAGAAATGAATAAGTTTCACACAACAGGTCTAGGAGAAGGAAAACTTTGAATCCAAACCTATTAAACTCCGCTTAACAATTGACCTTGTGTCACATCCTGTTCGTGCGGAGAAGTTGGGTAAATACATACATCCGTTCAATATATTCTAGAACGTCTCACTGACTAAACATGTTTTTTCAAACACATTATATAGAGTATATATGCAAAGGCCGGTTTAGCTCAGTCATTAGAGTAAGACTGCATTCAATTCAGTTCGATACCGGTTCTCGCCAACTCAACGAACGAGTAGCACAGCATGGATCTGTTCAGTGAAGTGGAGGAGCCAATAGTAGGTGTGGCGCTCTACCTCAGAAGCAAAAGCAATCTCCCTGTTCTAGCGCTAGTAGAAAGGGGATAAGCTTCCCCTTTGTCCGTCGAATACCGACAATAGACCACTCAACCGACTTTACCTTTTATATATTTATACACGTTTGCTAATGAAAACTTGGACATCCATAAACATTTTATTTTTCTATGTGCTTCTTCATATATACATATATAAAGAGCAGTTGCGTGTATATGTATGCCCGTAGGAAACTTCGAAAATAAAACAATTAACGACAAAGTAAATATATATACACATTAAATATCACCAGGGCTTGGTTTTTTAGCAAAAATAATATAGATTTGATTTATATTCTTGAAGATAATTAAAAAATAAAATTTGAATGATAACAGCATGGCTTTTTTTTTCATTTAATATTTTAGATAGTAGACATTAATATTTCTTTTCAGAGTAGCTGGATCAATGCAAGGTCTATTTTTTACATAGGGATTTAAATAGGGCATCCCACAAGGATTCAACTTACGATTAAGTAATAATGGTTCTGCGGGACTAACTTTAATAAAAAAAACTCTACCCAGGCGACGCCGGGTAGCCACTGCTGGTATATATATAAAGGGCAGTTGCGTGTGTGTATTATGTCTGGAGGAAACTTTGAAAATAAAACAATTGATAACAAATAAATCTATATATACATTTACTATCACCAGAGCTTGGTTTTTGTGTAAAAATAATAAATATTTTATCTATATTTGTGAAGATATTTAAAATTACTATTTGAATAGTAAAAGAAGGGAAAGTCATTGGTGGCGTTCATGGTTAAAACATAAACAAATCAATTATAGAATACTAAAAAAGAACAATGAATCTGCGAAACTAACTTTTTATCGCCCCTCCCTCTACCCAGGCAATGCCGGGTAGCCACTTTTAGTAGTATATAAATCAGGTTTTATGCTCGCCATTAAAAGTTGTGGTGATAAAATATCTAACTGCATCAATATATCACAGGTCAAAGTATGGATCTCTTATATGCGAAAGACAAAGAGATTCATCCGCTTCTTCGCGAGTTAAACACACCTACATGAATGTGGTGGTTTGTCTTTGTGCTATAGCGAGGCCACCGATATAGAGGCCCGTTCTTTGGGTGTGTGACGTCACAAAAGTAGGCCCAACTTAGAGCAAGCGAAATAGATATCGTTGTCTCGTAAAGACAGTAAATAAACAAGTGTTACGTTTCATTAAACTTTAATAACTGAAATTCGTTCATAATTTTATTTATTTCAAATTTGAAAACAATTTTTATAAATAATAACAAACATTGTTTTGATTTGCATGTTTTTTATTTTAATTTTAAAAAAACTTGTAAAGGCAACGTTGAGGTACATAAAAAAACAAAAACCATTACATTAAACTTTAATAACTGAAATTCGTTCATAACATATTTCTTTTTTAAATTGAAAACATTTTTTTATAAATGATAAGCAACATTGTTTTGATTTGCATGTTTTTTTTTATTTTAATTTAAAAAAACTGTAAACTGAATTATGAATAAATGAACAATCAAGTATTAGATAAACAAACAAACAAATATAAATAAATAACTAAATATAAATTTGATAAAAGTAAAAAAGTCAACGGGGCGGCCTAAAGTCGGTATCAGCCAGTCAGCGAGGGAGTCTATCCCCGTTTCAATAGCGCTAGACCAAGGTGATTGTTTTTAGCATCTAAGGTGGAGCGCCACACCTACCATCAGCTCCTTACTTTACTGCATAGATCCCTGTGCTACTCGTACGCTGAGTTGGCGGGGACCGGTAGTTTAGGTAAATTATAATCAGCATGGTTTTGATTTGCTTTTTTCATGTATGTGGCGGCTTGTCTTTGTGTTATAGGCACTGTGTGTGGAACTGTAACACTTCCTATTTTCTCCCAATATATCTCTCTCTATCACCCAAAGACTCTCTCTCTCTCTCTCTCTCTCTCTCTCTCTCTCTCTCTCTCTCTCTCTCTCTCTCTCTCTCTCTCTCTCTCACACACACACACACAAAAGAACACTATTGTTTATATACCCGCAACATGAGTATATAACAACTATCCTTAACAGAAATAATTTGATGATATCAAGTATATTCTATTAATAATAGAGATTCGCTTCCGGTTTTTGTCTGTAACAAAAATTACGTCACTGCTTACGTCACATTGCCCAAAATCGTCATAACATACGCTCAAAATTTGAACATGCAACATTAGACAGTCCTCATTGTTTTTTAAAACAAGTTTTAATAAATACATGACTGGTATTATATATCTATATATAGTTTGTTTTATTTTAATACATATTTAAAGTTTACATTTCAAATTGTTTTATTCTTTAATCCATTAATAAATTTGATAATTTTAATTACTTAGGGTACAAACTCACTGACATTGAATTTTTTACTCCCATCCCTCAGGCAATATGTTTCAAAAATCTATTTTTACATCGCCCGGGTGGTGTTTTTTTATTTTGTACTAGTCTATATAATATAAATAATTTGTGTTGTGTCGTTTAAAGTATTCCTATTTAATATTAATTAGAAGAGATAATTATTCCCTAATGAACGATTTGACTCTTTATTAAATAAAAGTAATATATATGTAATATGTGATAAACATATATGTAAAATATATATGTAATATATACTATATGTAATATATATATATTATAACTATGTTTTACAACTATATGTAATATGTAATATTATTAAAAGGGTAATATCAGGCAACAGAAGAAAGAGCACGAGCAGCAATTAGGAAGGAGGCACAAATAAGCTGACTGCTCGTGTGTAATGTCTTATCCATATAAATCCTCCTTGTCTATAGACACTGTGTGTGGAACTGCAATACTCCCCATTTTCTCCCGATATATACTGAAAAGATCGTTCAATTCCTGGATGAAGCTGTTGGCATTTTCACATGGCTGTAATACCCTTTGGAAAGGTATTAATTCAATTCTCCCTCAAGCTATAGGTAAAATAGCAGGATAGACTGGACTCTTTAACCATGGCTAGGTAACCAGTCTAGAGAAGGAAAATTCTGAATTCAAACCTGTTAAACTCCGCTTAAGAAATTGGCCGTGTGTCACATCCTGCTCGTGCAGAGGGGTTGGTATACTGAAAAAATACGGAGGCGTGTGGTGTAATGGTTTGAGTCGTAGAAAATGGACACGTTGACCAGAGTTCAAATCCACGACGAGGCTGTTTGTATTTTGCATAGTGCTAATACTTTTGGGAAAGGTATGCATCCAAATACTCTCCTTCCCGCTATAGGTAATTAGTAGGACAGACTGGGGATTTTAACCGTGGCTAGGTAACCAATCGAGGAGAAGGAAAACTTTGAAAGTCATTAAACCAATTGAAATTAATGAGAATTGTATGGAAAGTCATGCATGGATGTACAAAATTTCCTCAAGTGGTGTAGGGTGTTTTAAACCACGACAAGGTTCAACGCTTCCTCAACAACATGTAAGTAGTGTAAGGCGATGGATGACTATGCTTATTTGTATGGATCGGTCGGCGAGTGAGACTAACTAAGACAGAACTAAAATATATTGAAGCATGACCAGTTTTGTACCCCGTTCCCCTAAAATAAAAACTTTGGGCATTGTGCCCAGGTGTGTGTCCAGTTGCATTTTCTGTACCGATTTTCATATAAATAAACGTATTTCTTTGTGGAGTCGGATTCAGAGATGCAGCCGACACACATCAAATATACTCAACAACATGGCGTTTATACAATTTCGTTAGTCTTTTTGATTTAGCATATTTCATTACTTTAAAACTTAAATACTTACGCCTGGAGGGCGCATATTCTTACTACTTAAATTTAAAAAGGTATAAATCGCCTCTATAAGCACGAACGAGCGCATACACGCGCCTCTCCGACCATCAAAACTAACAACGGGGAAAAGAAAGGTACGCATGCGCACAGACATGTTTATTTGAAGTCAATCATAAACGAAAATTGTCCAGACATGTAATCACCAATAAAGGGACCCGGAGTTGGCGGGAGTTTGGGTGACATGGGGGAACGTGCACGTGTTGCTGAATGCGAAATGCGTTGCGTGACGTGAGCAAGCAGAAGAAGTAAAATAAAAACAACCGGAAGTGGCGGGATTTAATGGCTGCGCAAGACGCGAGAGAAATATGCAATGAGAGCCATACGTTACATCCATCTGTCATTTCAGTTCCATTGTCTCAACGATTAACCGGAAGCAGCTGAATTGTTTCAAAGATTTTTATACTTATTCGTTCTTGCAGTTGTTTTTGTTTTGGTTATTGTTTTTTTTTTGTTATTTTCACATAATCTTAATATAATTGCTTTATTTTATACTGAGATGATCTCCAGTTGATTTCAACTCAATGTAAATACAACTGATTTTACAAGTATTGTGTAATATAGACTTTCTTTAATTTTTACATGAGTTTCTCAATCTATTTAACTTAAAAATTGATATATATATATATATATATATATATATATATATATATATATATATATATATATATATATATGAATTAGGCGGGCATATAAGTTCAAATGTAAGGCTAAAAATCGAGAAAAGTCAATCTATAACTCTGCTGATCAGGCCTAATATGCCGAAATGCGCATTCAGAGATTGACTTTTTCTCGATTTGTTTAGCCTTACATTTGAACATATATGCCCGCCTAATTCATTAATTATCAATTAATTAAATTTCAAAATTAGGTATGACTTCAATTAAGCATATATTCTCCGAAATATATATATATATATATATATATATATATATATATATATATATATATATATTTTCAAAGAAAGAAAAACTTTGTTAAGTTTTTCTTTCTTTGAAAGTTAAATATTGCTCTGTATATAATCTATTTTTTTCATTATTATACATTGAGCTCTCTTTAGGGTATTTATAAAAATCCTTGTATGAGTATAAGTTGCACCTACAATATATATATATATATATTATATATATATATATATATATATAAGAGAGAGAGAGAGAGAGAGAGAGAGAGATGCTTTTTTAGAGGTTTTTGTTTTGTTTTGTTTTGTTTTTGTTTTGTTTTTTATTAGTTTTTTATTTTTGTTGTGTTTTGTTTGTTTGTTTGTTATTTTGTTTTTTCTCACGTCGAATATAAATAATTTCTAAACAGATCTATTTGACACATGAACGGGATCCCTACAGATACTACCATTTGGATCAGAGTGGACCTGGGTATGGATCTGGCAATGAAGGATTACTTCATATTCCGCAGATTTCAATCAGATACACTTTAGAGCCATACCAGGGAAACCTTTTTTTGAGGGGGCGGGGCGGGGGACTAGCCCCTCTGCAGGTAATGCAGTCAGAGTATTCTAAGCCCACCATCTATGCATGTGTACTAATCAGTGCATTCGTGTGTGCGTACGCATCTATGTATGTGTCAGAAAAATTATATTAACCCTAATAAAATCTGAATATATATATATGCGAGTGTGTGTGTGTGTGTGTGTGTGTGTGTGTGTGTGTGTGTGTGTGTGCATGTGGGGGTGCACGCGTGTTGTTTTCGCGGTTGCCCTGCAACGAAGATGTTTTTGGAGAAACATTATTGCAGATCAAAGGTTACTATGGCAACTCTGGGCAAAAGTTGGCAAAAGCAGAACGCTAAAGAAAAAAAAAGAAACAAAAAACAAAAGAAAGAAAACAACAAAAAAAAACAAGAAAAAGACATTGAAAAGTTAAACAATTCGTGAACGAAGGAAGACGTCGTAAAAAAAAAAAATAAATAAAAGGGTTGGCAAATATTTGTAAGACGGATTTTTCGAGAAAAAAAAACCTTTATTTTTATATCAACGTAAATAGATATCTATAAAAGTGTGCGCCAAAATACATCGCTAAATAAGAACATTTATACATTAGCGTGATCCGTAGAATTTCCACGAAACGAAGCAAAAATCAAGAAACGACGATTTGCAATTTCATTACATTTCCTACTCATTTCTCATAAATAATAAAAAATAGAAGTGACAAAAACACAACTTGGAAAAAAAGGTTGGGTTAGATATTCGCCTGACGCTGGCTCGCCAAAACATAGCGAAAATTAGAACAGGGGTACTGAACGAAATAAGATCAAAATTACCAAAATATCTTCCGTAATTCACAATTTCAATATTGCAAGTAAAACAAACATGTAACTACTTTTGTTTTTAATTTGTTTTAATTTTGCGTTTGATATTTAAGCGACACAAGACCATTTGGAAAATTGAGTGAAATAAATGGGACAAATTAGAAATCTGTGATTAGGTGACACCAGATAATCTGTATTCATATTTTTTGCATTACATCTTTGACGATTTGGAAGGTCTCATTTTTAACTAGAGGGTGTTGCAGGATGATAACGGTTGTGCAAGATTTCGGAGCAACTGTATTAATACACAGTTGTACACACACACACACACACACACACACACACACGCATACATGTAATCATATATACATATATATTATCTTATATATATATATATATATTACACTATATATTATCCTCTATAAACATATATATTATCGTGAGTATATATATATATATATATATATCTCACTAACATCTCGTTGAAATCAGATTAAGATTAGTCTAATCCTTTCTTTTATTTTTATAAAAGCAAAAAAGGCTCAAAATAACAGACTTAGCTAAAAGGAACACCATCTTGAAAGAGAAAATATGATTATATATATATATATATATATATATATATATGTGTGTGTGTGTGGGGTTGTACATATATATATAAGATGTACAAATATAAGAAGAAGAAGAAGAAGAAGAAGAAGAAGAAGAAGAAGAAGAAGAAGAAGAAGAATAAATTCCTTTAAGGCCAATCATTTCTGGTACACTTGTTAGTGCATCCCGTAAAATCTTCCAAATCTTTCTCAAAAATAAGAACTTCTCTTCACATCATATTAAGAATTCTGATGATTGCTTATATATATATATATATATATATATATATATATATATATATATAATACACCAAACTATTAGAGCTGAAATTTCCCTCACCAGGGCTTATATCAATTTTCACTCCTAAATGTATGCTTAAGGATTATTCTCGAGTGCTTGCGTCGCATGATGTGATTGTGAAGATTGCTTATTTCTTTCGTTTGTCTACCGCTCTGAACTAGGGCTTATGTTAAGAGGAGGACATATCAAACACATTCTGAAAAATCAAAGTATTATTTTGCAGGTAGGTCTATTTTCGAAAATCTGAGTGTGTGTGTGTGTGTGTGTGTGTGTGTGTGTGTGTGTGTGTGTGTGTGTGTGTGTGTATGTGTGTGTGTAGTTGATAAAGTTGAAAAATGGAAATGTATGAGACAATATGTTGAAAGGATAAATAAGTAAATAAAAGAAAATGTTGAATGGATAAAAATGGTTTATAATAAATGCCAACACGTGTTTCGACCGAGAGTTTGTCCATGTACACATTGTATTCTATTATTACTATTTTAAATACGAAATAAAATAATCATATTAATAATAATAGAAAAATATGAAAATTTTAAGTATACAAAGAAAACGCTCTTCCTCGGGGTAAGATGTTTGATATTTGAAGGTAAAACTGTCAAAATACTATTTATATTTACGGACACGTCTTTTTAGAATATGGTCATCTTCTCAATCCCACAAAGAGCCCTCCACTGAAAGGTATGCGGCCCCTCATGCCATCTTAACTCTTGCAAGCCCAGTCACTCATTTAACAAGCATAAGAACTGTCTTTGGAATTGACATTAACCCTGTGTACTCTGATATGGCTTCTCACTCCCCCACATGACACGAATTACCAGTAGGTTGCTGTTGAAAGATTTGTGTAAAATCAGCCTGTAATAGTTTGGTGTTATGTGACCTCAAATAACTAGCAAGTCCGGGTTTGGACAAACTATCCTTATAACAGATGCTACAAACATGTCCCGGTTGGGATTGAGGAGATGGCATTATTCTGTTGTTCTGTAAAGAAGTGGCAGTCTTTGTATATGAGCCTGTCAGAATTATCCTGAAGATCCTTTCGGTGAAACCTGGTAGTTAATTTCTTTCGTTGGTTATGTTCATTAAACCGGTTGTGCAAGTACGTTTGGAAAGACTTTTTATCTCGACTCATTGTTTTTTGGTTTTTTTTCTAATTTTCTTTTCTTCTTTTCTTCTTTTTCTTATATATATATATATATATATATATATATATATATATATATATATATATATTGTGACCCAAAAGTAGGTAGACAATAATCTATTAAATTTTTATCATTTACTGTTTATCTACTTTTGGCTCATCCCCCCTCTCTCTCTCTCTCTCTCTCTATATATATATATATATATATATATTATATATAGAGAGAGAGAGAGAGAGAGAGAGAGAGAGATAGAAATAGAGAGAGAGGGGAGAAAGAGAGAGACTCATTTTTCTGTTTATATATATATTCTTTCTCCTGTCAGCTGTAATACTGAAGTTTACCTTCAGTTTCACTTCCTCTCTCTCTCTCTCTCTCTCTCTCTCTCTCTCTCTCTCTCTCTCTCTCTCTCTCTCTCTCTCTCTCTCAATCAAGTCAGATCATTCATATTCGTGTCATTATTCATTTTCATTTATTGTCTATACCGATCTATCACTGACCACATTATCGATGAATTGTAGACCACGTACATAAAAAAAATAAAATCTACCTAAATATAATCACCGCTTCTATCCCAGTAAGCCTAAAACGCACATTTTCCTACCCACTGTATAAGTAGCGTATCCAGCGAGGCGTGCATAAAACCTACCTCCCTGCATATAGATACACCCGTTGTATGCCTGGCCGAATTCAAATGCTGAACGTCGGATTTTCTTTCCTAGAATTTTGTTCGCGTCCGCCAAACAAAATCGTTTATAATCCAGCTTCTTGTTTTGAACGCAGCCGGCCTTAAGTAGGATTTATTAATGAAGCGTAGAGAAACTCGCTGAAAATCAGAATAAGATTAGTATAATCTTTTCTCTTTTTTTGCGTTCTTTTTTTATGGAAGCAAAAAAAACGACACAAAATATCCGACTTAGTTTGAAATGAACGCCACACCAAGTAAAAAAAAAAATGGAGTAAAAAAAATGGAGGATAAAAAATATCGCTGGCATTGATAAGATTTCTACATTCGTACAATCAAAAATGCTAACTCTGCCCTAGGAAACTATTCCATTGAAAGTTCTCTTTTTTTTTTTTTCTCTTTTGCAAAACACCAAGTTTACAAAAGGAATAAGGTCACGTGATCTAACGTCGTAAAAAAAAACGGCATAAGATGACGTGTTTCGTTCACAAATATGATCCCGCAAACGAAAAAAAAATCACTCAAACCGTATTTCGAAAACTGATATATCTACAACGGATAGGGTTAGCAAGCAAGTCTTGTAGATCCATTATTACTTCATTTTCCTTCTCCTAGGTCCACTCTGACCTGGAATGGTATAACCTGTCATATATATGGATCAAATTGATATGTTTAAAGTAATAAGGTCATGTGATCTAATGTCGTACAAAAATGGCATAAGTTGACGTATCTCGTTCACAAAAGAGGAAAATCACTGAAACCACATTCTGCCTTGGTTTATAGGGTTAAATTGATTGCGTGATCTAGGGATCGTCCCCTAGGCAGTCCATGCCCCCTCGTCTTAAAGGGACAGAACGGATATATCTACGACAGATAGGGCATCCGATCGTAGTGTAATGGGTAGCAAACTAGTCTCACAGATCTATCACTACTTCATTTTCCTTCTTCTAGGTCCACTCTGACTCAAAGTGGTAGTATCTGTCAGGGTACTATCTATAGGTCAAATATATATGTTTGAAATTTATTTTTAATCGATAGGACCGTCTGCAAAATTTTAAAAAAAAGACCTAATAAACAACTACACAGAAAATGTTAATTTCTGTCAGTTGACACCTTCACCAGTAATCCTATAATGATGAAACTTCACAAACATGTTAAGCTAATATTCCGGAACAGGACTGGTTAATTGGATTTTAATAAAAATTCATAATGGAATCCTATTCCCTAGGAAACTAATTCATGTCTTGCAGATCTATTATTACTTCATTTTCCTTTTCCACTGTCCACTCTGACCGGGATTGGTATGACCCGTCATACCTGTGGGTCAAATAGATATGCTTGAAGGAATACGATCATGTGATATAACGTCGTAAAAAATGAAATGACATGACGTGACTCGTTCGCAAATATGAACTCACAAAAGAAGAAAATCACTCAATATATATATATATATATATATATATAATATATATATATATATATATTATATATATATATGTATGTATGTATGTATTATGTACCTCGCACTACAATAGAAAACAAATAACTATAAGAAATAATACCCCAGGAGAGCATGATGGACGTGGTCGAAAGTAATTGAGGAAAATATGGAGTACCTTCTCTACCATTCGTACCCCGATATAAGAAAAATTACACGAAGGCTAGAACGCAAAGTACTGAAGATCATCAAGAAGAAATATTCCGTGGTATCAAAACAAAACCTGTTAAAATTATTATATATATATATATATATATATATATATATATATATATATATATGTGTGTGTGTGTGTGTGTGTGTGTGTGTGTGTGTGTGTGTGTGTGTGTGTGTGTGATTATTAAAGGCTGTGCTATAGCAAAATAGAAAATCTTAGATATAGATATGAACAGAATATGATAGATAAATATGAATAACTTAAGATAGATAGATATATCGATATATGAGAATAAAATGAGATAGATAGATAAATGAGAATAAATGAGTTAGATAGATAGATAGATAGATAGATAGATAGATAGATGAGAATAAAATAAGATAGATAGATAGACAGATGGATGAGAATAACATTAAGATAGATAGATATATCGATAGATAGATAGATGGATGAGAATAACATTAAAATAAATAGATAGATAGATCGATCGATCGATAGATAGATAGATATATAGATAGATAGATAGATGAAGATAACATTAAGATAGATAGATAGATATATAGATAGATAGATAGATAGATAGATAGATAGATGAAATATTAAATAAGAGAATAAAATAGATAGATAGATAGATAGAAGATAGATAAATGAGATAAAATAAGATAGATAGATAGATAGATAGATGAGAATTACAATAATATATATATATAATATTAATATATATATATATATATAATATATATATAGATATAGATTGATAGATAGATGTGAATAAATAGGATATATATATTTAAATGAGAATAAAATGAGATAGATAGATAGATAGATAGATAGACAGATAGATGAGAATAAAATAAGATAAATAGATAGATAGATAGATGAGAATAAAATAAGATGAATAGATAGATCGATAGATAAATAGATAGATGACAATAAAATAAGATAGATAGATAGATAGATAGATGAGAATAAAATAAATAGATAGATAGATAGATAGATAGATAGATACCAAGTTAAATCTAATTCCCAATGTTCTTTCAACAACTTCCTTTCCTTGTTTTTGACTTGCTGCCAAAAACGATGGCCTTTTGGTTGCTAAATGTGGCTTTTTTTCTGTCTATTGATCATGGCCGCGAAGAAGCACGGTGACTGTTAAAATAGCAGACGACTATACTGGTCCGCCCCCTATCGGACAATTCTGACAACAAATGACTGGCTTTACAGAGAAGACCATTGGTTGGTTAATAATGAAAACGGAAAAGATTGTAGTCGGAAGAATTATTACGTATAGAATATAGACGTCATTTAGCTGCCTCGTTTTCGATATTTTTTTCTGTTTTCTTTCTTTATATAACATATCCTTGGGTACCTCACGTTGTGTAATGGTTAGCAAGTTAGAGTTGCAGACCATTGTTAGTGAGTTCGATTCTCATTGGGCGCTCCATACTTCTGGCCTTGTGCCACATCTAACCCAACTTAGTAAATAACTATAAAGCTTTTCTGTGTTTCTGTTTCGATTTGGTGTTCTAAGTTCAACTATTAATTCTAACCCTCTAGTCTTCTATGAGTTAATAAGAGTTAATTGCCCCAGTTTATATTTTGCATTTTTTCAGATCAGTTAACTTTGAACCACGTATCTTTGAGGTGTAACACAGATTCTCAAAGATACATGGTTCAAAGTTAACTGACTTGAAAAATGTAAAAGTTTTTAAATGAAATAATTAATGCATTATATCTTTTATTCATTAATACATCTACACTGAAATTTTCATTAAATTCGGTCAATTCCCTGATTTTTGGTATTTATTTTCTTTTGGCGGGGTGGGATACGATGGTGGAATTTAACTCCGTTAAATTCGATTTAACCGTGGTTTTTCTTGAAGTTTGGTCTTTGCTGGTCTCCATCAATTTTTCTTTATAAAAGTACATGCGCTTGATCGCTGTACAAACAAACGTACAGACAGACAGAATATGTCTTCTATATAGAGAGAGATTTATATGTGTATAGAGGTGGATATCTATTCAACCCCTATTTATATATTTACCAACCCTTCAGCACAAGCAGGATGTGACACTAGGTCAATTTCTTAAGCGGAGTTTAACAGGTTTGAATTCAGAGTTTTCCTTCTCCTACCTTGGTTATCTAGCCGTGGATAAAGTGCCGAGTCTGTCCTGCTATTTACCCATCGCTGGA
>CM042181.1:28444452-28454452 GCA_023376005.1 Doryteuthis pealeii
GATAGGATAGATAGTGAGATAGATATATGAAAAATAGAATAGAAAGAATAGAATAGATAGATAGATAGATAGATAGATAGATAGATAGAATAGAAATATATGAACAAAATAGAATAGAATAGATAGAATAGATAGATAGATAGATAGATAGATAGATAGATATATGAATAGAAATAGAATAGAATAGAATAGAATAGATAATATAATAGAATAGATAGATAGATAGAATCTATAGATAGATAGATATATAGATAGATGAGATATGAACATATATGAACATAAATAGAATATAGATAGATAGATAGATAGAATAGATAGATAGATAGATAGATAGATAGATTAAAACACCCACGCAAAAAGCTGCAGTTATAGATGTGCATTCTTATACAATGCAATGCAAGTTTGCAAGCGAGAATCGAAAATTGCATCTACGCCCACTTCTAGACAAGCGGATAAATACACTCATAAATTATATTAGTTGTAAATATATCTATCCAAATAGATTCTCTTATTTGAAAGTGGGACTTACATCAAGACCGGTGCGGACATATTTACAGGCATCCAATAGATAATTCGAAAAGATTGGGATGAATAGAAATTTGGATCGATCGATCATAGATAGATAGATAGATAGATAGATATGATGGTTTGAGTACTTGTTTAATGCCACATCAACCTTCTTGAGTTATGTAATGCCAAAGCTGTCCTTGTAGAACAATAGTGGCATTAATTAACATTGGATACATTAATGCACTTTTCTGTTTGCGCATCTTATTATTATATCCTACACACACACACACACACACACATACAAATATATATATATATATATATATATATGTGTGTGTGTGTGTGTGTGTGTGTGTGTGTGTTTGTTTTGTTTTATGGCATATCAACCTCGGTGGGTTATTTAATGCCGACAAAGTTGTGAAATATTCATTCCCAATGCATAATACAATTTTCTTTATAAACTCATGTTTTTCTATTTAACGCCTAGATGGGACCCTAACAGGTACTACCACTCCGGATCAGAGTGGACCAGGGAGCAATGGTGATCAAGGGGTGCTCCACATTCCCCAAACCTCCAGAACTGGAACCTCAACATCAGATAGAGTTTAACGTAATTCCCAGGACATGTAGACCCACAGCCACCGCCTTCTAGCACCCATATGATAAAAAGGGGTTGGGGCTTGCCATAAGGGCAATAGGGTTGGGAAAATTATATAGGTGCTAGGGCTTGATGTGACCAGCCGATTGATCAAAGGGGGTCTCTCCGACCGCCGTCTAGCCCAAAATAGGGCCAAAGTGGAGTATTGCATCATGAACTGCTATCCACTGGGCTCTATCCTTAAGCATCACGGGTCACCACCCCGGCCAACAGGTGGCCCCATTGGGGAGTCTTATCCCTGCAGGGGTGCAGTCGGTGCATTCTAACGCCCAGCCGACAGGGCGGGTGTGTGTGTGTGTGTGTGTGTGTGTGTGTGTGTGTGTGTGTGTGTGTGTGTGTTATTGAAGACCAAGGAATAATTCTTCTTTATAATCTTACTAGTCTTCTAGTGGTTTTTCGTAAATTGGGATCCAGTTGATATGGGAACTGTCCCATACTTTTTACCCAAGCACTTTCGACCATTTCGCCGGTTGTCATCGTGGGGTCGTGGGTTATAGTGTGTTAGCTTTTTTCTTCTCGTTTGAATTTATTAATTTATTTATTTATTACTCTTCAAATAAGGAGAGTCTATTATCATATTTTGGGGGGTTGCTAAGATTAATAACATTAACAAAATAGCATTTAATACGGCCAATAATTGTACTAAACATGTTCAATAACTAACACACTAATCTTATCGCTACTCTAAATTTGAATATACTTAGAAATAGCATTGAAATCCTACTTAAAATTGTCCAGCATTTGTAAATCTTAAAAGGAACGAATCAATACTCTAGGTTTTGTCCCTATTTCCTCTACCCAGGCAATGTTGGGTAGCTCATTATATATATATATATATATATATATATATATATATTCATCAAATGTTGCTACAACATTTTTATTGCTGTAGCATTAGTAGTTAATCCTAAAAGTGTTCAATATATTTCGTAAAATATAGAGCATTTATAGTTGTAGAAAAAAGAAAAGCTCTGAAGAAGGTGTGCCTTGAATACGAAACCGTAGTGAGAAAAAAAGTTCTACAATTATATATATTATATTATATATATATATATAATATTATTATATAGATAGATAGATAGATAGATACAGAGAGAGACAGAGAGAGACAGAGACAGAGACAGAGACAGAGAGAGAGAGAGAGAAAGAGAGAAAGAGAGAGAGGGGGAGAAATAAATAAAATATTCCTTTACATGGGAACAAGTCTGCTACCGTTGGTTTCTTGCTGTGCATTTATTTATTTATCTATTAACGCTCTATCACAGATATTGAGCACTTTTCTAATAACACTGTACGTTGGATTACTACCACCTCTTTCAAGTATAATAGTGCCAACCATACACATTGATATATATATATATATATTATATATATATAGAGAGAGACAGACAGACAGACAGACAGACAGACAGACATGCTTCTGAACAAAATCATTAATTCTGAAATGCATTTATACTCTCATACAATCTTTTACGCACACAATGAAATTAAACATTTCTTGGTTTCTAACAATTTTAATAAAAATACAAAAACAAAAATAAACAAATAATTAAATAAATAAATAAATAAATACAATCTTTAAATCCTCACTCGGACACGAAAGTGATAAACAAATAAGAAATAAACAAAAAAGAAATAAATAAAAAAATCAATAGAAAAATTTAAAAACCTGGAGGCAATCAAAAAAAGGCGCGAAAATTCCTCATAAAATAGCAGAGCAAATTAATTCCCGGGTTCAAATCGCACTGACCCCCAATTCCCACTTTCCCCACCCTTCCCGCGTTCCCTGTCAAGGGTTCAACGTAAAGCTAATAAAAAGGTCAAAGGAAATGCTGAACTGTCCTTAATAATCAACTTCTTTATTCTTCGTTAAGATATTCAGTGTTACACTTCTTTTTTCGTCTTCTTTTCTTCAACAAATATCACAAGCAGAGAATGACGTAAAGTCCTTACTATCGCCATCATTAGAGAGTTACAGTGGCAACTTGACTTACGAGTTCAATGTTACTCTTAACACAATATCAAATCAAAAACTCGTATATCAAATCATATTTTCCAATGAAATAAACCGAAATGCCATTAATCCGTTCCAGTCCCTGGAAAAAAACACCCAAATTATTGTTACGTTTTTAAAGAAAAAATGTCTCGTGTCGCGAGTGTGGGTATCGTCAAATACTTACATAATACGTAAAATTGATCTTGTATCACATCCTGGTCGTTGCACGGGCATTGAGTGTGAGTAAATACTTACATACTACGATTATCGGTGGTCGGCGGAGTGACCTAACGTCGGTGTCAACCATACAACGAAGGAGCCTATCCTCTTTTCACTAACGCTAGATTAAGGAGATTATTTTATCGTCTGAGGTGGAGCGCCACTCCTACCATCAACTCTTCCTTTAGCGCACAGATCCCTGTGCTTCTCATACACTGAGTTGGCGAGGGCAGGTATCGAACTAGGAACCTTGTGATTTTTAGGCGGACGCTTTACCGACTGAGCTAGACCGACACTATACATATACATATTCCTACAGATATGCCCGCCCTGTCGGCTGTGGCGTTAGAATGCACCGACTTCACCTCTGCAGAAGGGTAAGACTCCCCCAATGGGGCCACCTTTTGGCCGTGGGTGGTGACCCGTGATGCTTAAGGATAGAACCCCGGTGGATGAGCAGTTCATGACTTGCAATACTCCACTTTGGTCCTATCTTGGGCTTGACAGGCAGTCGGAGAGCCCCCCCCCTCCGATTAATCGGGTGGTCACGTCAAGCCCTAGCACCTATATGATTTCCCCAACCCTATTGCCCTTATGGCAAGTCCCAACCCTTTTTATCATATGGGTGCTAGAAGACGGTGACTGCGGGTCTACATGTCCTGGGAATGACGTTAAACTCTATCTGATGGTGAGGTTCCAGTTTTGGAGGTTTGGGGAATGTGGAGCACCCCTTCATCACCATTGCTCCCTGGTCCACTCTGACCCGGAGTGGTAGTACCTGTTAGGGTCCCATCTATGGGTTAAATAGAAAAATGTATTATAAAAATATTGTATTATCCATTAAGAATTGATTTATTTCAAAACTTTATCGGCATTAAATGACCCAGGTTGATATGCCGTAAAACACTCCAAACCAAACCAAACCGTTATGCTTGCACTTACATGCATGTGCTTTATTGTATTAAAATCATAGAAACCAAACTGTTAAAGCATTGGCTCGGTCCAAAACGCCCACTGAATTAATTCGCGCATCGGTGTACTTTAACTCTGTCAGCTTTCAAATTCTGTATGTTGATCGAAATGATGTACATTTCATTCTAAATCAATGATTTAGAAATGAACAGCTACTAATCGATATCAAATTTAGATCGATTGGTTATAACAACCGGAAAAGTTCTATATAAACAAATATTTCGCCGCCTGCGAAAATCTAAATGTAAAAATTGGAAGCGCGTAGTGTAATGGTTAAAGTCATGGGAAATGGACTCGTCGCCCGAGTTCAAATACTGGACATGGTAATTGCATTTCACTTAGCGCTAATACCCTTGGGAAAGGTATGAATCCTAATCTCCCTCCAGCTATGGATAAACAGTAGGGCAGACTGGACTCTTTAACCTTGGTTAGGCAACCGGTCTAGGAGAAGGAAAACTCTGAATTCAAACCTGTTGAACTCCGCTTAAGAAATTGACCTTGTGTCCCATCCTGCTCGTGCGGAGGGGTTGGTAAATATATATATATAAACAAATATTTTCAAGATCTGACTAAATCAACCTTCTCACCAAAAACTGACCAAACAAAATCTATTAAACCAGTTTTGGCATTAAATGATCCACAGAGGTTTATATGCCGTTAAACAAAAATCAAACTCAAATGAAGGGTAATTACTTTCTAAAACACTCACTTAGGAATCGCAAATATTACCAGACAAGCAACTTAAAAGAGTTTTTTTAAGCACCAAACCAGAGGACATCTTGAGTTTTCTAAAAGAAGAAAAAAGGCACCCCTTTCGTCAAGATCTGATCAAATCAGCTTTTCTCCAAAAAATGATTAAACACAACCAAATGCAACCGTAAAAATCTGAAACCCATATATAAAACAAAGCCAATTTAATCCTTTTTGGCATTAAATGACCCACAGAGGTTGATATGCCGTTAAATAAAACTCAAACAGTTTGATTTATAAATATCTCTTATTATAATGGAGATTCTTTATCTGTCTGTAACCGAAACTACGTCACTACTTACGTCACAATACCCTCAGAAATTGTGTAAGTTTATCAATGAGTATTTTAAAAAATCATTAATATATAGAATAAATCTTATTTATTAACGATGTCTCTATGAAAATCTGAATTAGATATGCATCAAAACAATCTATGTTATTAGTGCGTTTCAAATCCTCTAATGTTTCTTATATATCACTAAAAATAATCGTTTACATAATACATGGTGTTGTTAATTTGCATACTGGTCTTAACAAAATGGGGTTTAATAAATAATTACTTAATTTCCTTGATCATATTATTTTTTTTATTCTCCAGCATATTAAAATCAGTCCTATGAATGATTTTATTTAGAAACTAATTAAAATATAATTAAGATAAGTGTAATCTATTTATATACGTTCTTATTTAATTTCGTTAGTCTTTCTAATTTAATATATTTCATTACATTAAAACTTAGATACTTATGCCCGGGGTGGGGGCGCATTTTATTTCTAGTACGCATAAAAATGCGATGCTAATACTCATCATCGCTCTGTTGGCGAGGGTTAGAATACGCTGTCATTCAGCCTCCAGTTAACCACCACCTGGCGGGTGTGAAAAACTCTCATGGAGTGAAATAATAATAATAATAATAATAATAATAATAATAATAATAATAATAAAAGAAAGAAAGAGAACTTGTCAACTGGTGGACTTTGCGGTTCCAGCAGATCACAGGGTAAAGATGAAAGAAAATGAAAAGATAAACAAATACCAGGACCTTGCCAGAGAACTGAAAAAGCTGTGGAATATGAGGGTCAAAGTGATACCAATTGTGGTTGGTGCACTTAGAATCATCCCAAAAAGCTTTGAAAAAGACTGGAGGAACAGGAGATCAGAGGAAGAATTGAGACCATCCAGACTACTACATTGCTGCAGTCGGCTAGAATATTCAGAAGACTCCTTGGGACCTGAGGAGACTTTTTGTCGCTCAGAATCCCGTGAAATACCATCAGCTAATGCTGGTGTGAAAAACTCACCAGGAGTGAAAATAATAATAATAATAATAATAATAATAATAATAATAATAATAAGGTGGTCCACTGGGAATTATGCAAAAAATTTAATTTTGACCATGCAAAAAAATGGTATATGCATAAACCAGAAACTGTTCTTGAGAACGAAACGCATTAAATTCTCTGGGACTAAAAACGGATCACCTTATCCCAGCAAGAAGACCAGACCTAGTGTTGATAAACAAAAAGAAAGAACTTGTCAACTGGTGGATTTTGTAGTTCCAGCAGATCACAGGGTGAAGCTAAAGGAAATGAAAAAATAGACAAATATCTGGACCTTGCCAGAGAACTAAAAATGTTATGGAATATGAAAGTGAAGGTGATACCAATTGTAGTTGGTGCACTTGGAACAGTCCAAAAGGATTGGAAAAGGGTCTGGAATGTTTTGGAAATCAGAGAAAGGGTTTGAAACCATTTAGAACACTGCACTGCTGCAATCTGCCAGAATACTCAGAAGAGTCCTGGAGACCTGAGGAGACTTGATGTCACTCAGACTCCAGTGAAAGACCATCAGCTAATGCTGATGTGAAACTCAAAAGGAGTAAATAATAATAATAATAATAGCGCGCCTGGCATTTGAACATGTCTACTGCGATGTGGAAGTCCATTACGTTAGCCACGATGCTCGGGTGTGTGTATACGAAAGTGAGTGAGAATTAGAACATTGTATTAGCGATATGGATGTATCCTCGCAGACGATGAATTTATATCTGTAGGTAGATTTCGCCTTTGTGTGTTGATTCTATGTGGGTACCGGTTCGTATTTGTGAAGGAATAGAGAAATTACCTTCCTCTCGACATCATTAGATTTTCGCAGGCGGCGGATATGAAAGCTGGACAGAATGTACCATAAATTTATATATTCTGTCTGCCAGCGAGCGACTGGCTAGTGTTGAGATATTGACCACTGGTCAACGGGGAAAGGTGTGTAATCTGGGGGGGGGGTTAAGAAAGAGAGAGAAAAAAAAAAGAAAGTTGAATGGAAGAAAGAACAAGAAAGAAGAATAAAAAAGGGAATGAATAGAAGAGTGAAAGAATTGAAGAGATAAGAATAATATATATATATATATATTATGATAATGGTACATGGTAATAACCTACTCGAGTTTCACCATAAGGATCTTCAGGGTTAAATCCACTGGATTAATCAAGATATTGATTAATTACAGTCGATTGCACGTGTTTTATTTTTTTTATATAGCAAAAAAAACACACGTGCAATCGACTGTAATTAATCAATATCTTGATTAATCCAATGGATTTAACCCTGAAGATCCTTATGGTGAAACTCGAGTAGGTTATTACCATGTACCATTATCATAATAAATTTGCTCTACCAACGTATTGAGCACTTTATATCTGTTATATCGCTGCCTTATCATTGTGAATCTTGCATCAACTAACCATTGTGACCTGTTTCACCGGTAAATCACCTTTTTTTCACAAATACCATATATATATATATATATATTATATATATGAAGTGTTGTTATGGATCCAACGGGGTAGAAAATTAAATTTTTTTTTTTTTTAAAAAGAAGGTTCGCAAAAAGGATTATGTTTTTTTGTTTTTTTATTAATTTTTATTATTATCTTACATATGCGACACGTGTTTCAGATCTTCTGTTATCTTCTTCAGGGATTAATTAACCATATTTTGGTAGAATGTTAATATATACAAGTGTGATTTCTGATATTTGATAGGTTGTGTGTGTTTTTATAACTTACTTTTTGTTTATAACGGTTGTATAAAAACGGTTGAACGCTACGTTATTTTTCTCAAACCTTGCGTGCGGCCTGCACGCGAAAATTTATATATATATATATATAATATATATATATATATATATAATATATATATATAAATCGACATTCGCGTGCATATATATATATATAGTATCCAATTCGCGTGCATATATATATAGTATCCAATCGACTGGTAAGTTGGGGATGATTCTATTTTGGATCATCTATATTCTACGTATATTCAAAATGAATGCCCATGCAGATGCCCACATATAGATTTATATAAGTATCATTCCAAATCGATAAGGGAGCTCAATGTAAGATAATTAATATTAATTATGTACAGAGCAATAGTTACCCTTTCAATAAGAAAGAAAACTTAACAAACTGTCATTTGACGATTATAAATGTATTTCGGCCAGTAACTCCAGAAATTAGCCCAGTTTCCCCAGATAGGCATTACAGAAAATGGGCTCATTAACAAAATCACCGCTGAAATAAATGTATAATAGTGGTTTAGAGTGTTGGAGGGGAAGATATTTTAGCTATGAGATAGTTGGAATCGTACAATGGAACACATATAAAGATACGAATGCGCGAGGTTATTCACTACTAATCGAGTAGCTTGTTATACTGTTGGAGAACTGCGTGTTGACTATTATTTATATTCCTGTACAAAAAGTAATCCAACTTTTCCAGATTTTCAATGTTGTTGATTGATTAATTCAGTCACAACATGGAGTTAAAACTTGCTAATGTATAGTTTCTTTGTTTAGTGGCATATCAAATTTCGCGGGTTATTTAATGTCAACGCCATCCTTGAAGAACAAAGTGGCACTATTTAATGTATAGGTCGGGAGATGAATGGATTCATACCTTTCCCAACGGTAAATCTTACCTGACATTTTGGGTCCTGTGTCCTTTGTCCAGTAACCACTGACCACGGCCATTGGACTGGTAAGGAATACACTATTAGCGTGATCCCAGGGGACCATCCCCTCAAGAAACACCTGCTCCCTTGATTTAAAGTGACAGGGCTGGGTTTATTGCTCACTACCTGATGCGCCTCAAAAGTGGAATCCCGAAGGGATACATGCAATTTTTAAACGCTAGCCACTCATGAGCTTCGGTTTGTGCGTGTCTTTCCACGTTAATGATCCTTGTGTTCAACTGACCTGGTGGGACGTCAGTAATTAAACTTACCTTTCCCAAGTGAATAAAATAATAAAAAGAATCTACATGTTTTTAAGCGCCAAAAGAACCAAAAATTGGTTATTTCTTGCGTGACCAGAACATTGGCTATTAGAAAGTCAGGATCATATGACCTTTAGACACCCCTTTTGCGATCTCGATTCGTGGGGACATTTTTCCATTTACACCGTCAAAATCCGGTTAATTGTTAACAGACGATTTTTTTTTCATGTCAGAAGTCACTCTGACGCAACACCATGAAGCTAAGAAGTCTAGAAGAAAGCAGCGACAACAAAGCACCGGCACATGAACATCTTCAGGGCAGCCTTCAAATGCGACATCTGTGGTCGAGAATGTTTTTCAAACATTGGACTTCACAGTCACAGGAAGCGCTGTAACTTCAGGGGCGCAAAAACTTTATTATAGTCTTCCGAGACTGAAATCCCAATACAATACAATTTTGCGGGGCCTCACATCAGTGAGGGGTCGGTGTGCAAATAAACCATTGAGAGAAAGGCCCCGAAACGGTGCACATTCTCTCCTATTGACCCCAAAACCAAATACACAACAAATCAATTACAAATAAAAGAATCATGGAATTGAACTTCTCGTTAGTTTTT
>CM042181.1:28456952-28466952 GCA_023376005.1 Doryteuthis pealeii
CTCTCTCTCTTTCCCTCTCCTCTATCAAATTACATCTGTTCATATTTTGAATCATTCCTGTATATTATATCTAATTCAGTCTATTTTAATCTCTCTCCCTATCCCCCCCTTCTCTCCTCTCTCTCTCTCTCTCTCCTCTCTCTCTCTCTCTCTCTCTCTGTAGATATATATGTATCTTTTTCCTTCCTTTCTCTATCCCTTTCTCTCTCTCTCTCTCTCTCTATATATATATATATATATATATATATATCCATCTCAGCCCTTCATATATTTCATATCATTCCACTATATTAATCTAATTTAGTCGGTTTTAACGCGCGCCCCCTCTCTCTTCTCTCTCTCTCTCTCTCTCTCTCTCTCTCTCTCTCTCTCTTCTCTCTCTCGTATCAAATGTATTTTAGGGAAATATCCGTGATGACAAATCCCCCCAACCTGCCAACCCCTCCGTCTCCACCATGATGGATGAATGACTGTTTCCAATAATCTGGCAAATCGTCGGGGGTGTCGGGCTAAGTATTTCCCTTCCGTGGTATTACTCAGAGAAATGGGGGTCACTTGCCAGCGCCCATCCCCTCTCCAATGATAGATAGTAGGGGATTGCATGAGACCAGCAGTTAGAAACAATCCCTTTCCTGACCTCTGAACAATAAACAAATCGAATTTCATCCGGCTTCTTTCTTTCTTTTCACTTCCTCTTCAGTCTTTTTTTCTTCTTTTTCACTTTTCTTTCTTTTTTTCTTCTTTCTTTTCACTTCCTCTTCAGTCTTTTTTTCTTCTTTTCACTTTCTTTTCTTCTTCTTTTTTTCTTTCCTCTTCTGTTTTTTTCTTCTTTTTCACTTTCTTTCTTTTTTTCTTTTTTCTTTTCACTTCCTCTTCTGTCTTTTTTTTCTTTTTTTTCACTTTTTTTCTTTTTTCTTCTTTCTTTCTTTTCACTTCCTCTTCAGTCTTTTTTTCTTCTTTTTCTTTTTTCTTTTCTTTCTTTTTTCTTCTTCTTTCTTTCACTTCCTCTTCAGTCTTTTTTTCTTCTTTTTCACTTTTTCTTTTTTTTTTCTTTTCTTTTTTCACTTCTCTTCTGTCTTTTTTTTTCTTCTTTTTTCATTTTTCCTTTTTCTTTTTTTTTCTTCTTTCTTTTCTTTTCATTTCTCTTCAGTCTTTTTTCTTCTTTTTCATTTTTCCTTTCTTTTTTTTTTCTTTTTTTTCTTCTTTTTTTTTTTTTTTAGTTTCGAGACTTTTTCGTGCGCTTTTCTTAGATTTCTCTATTTCAACTTCTTTTTCACAAATATGTTTCATTATTATATATATCATATACTCGCAGTACCCGTGGATATACCACAGTATGATAATTCAATTATTACAACGTTTAATATGTTTACTTAAGAGCTATTTCTAAATAGTTCAATATGTAAAAAGTATAATATTCTTGATTTAACTCTCTCTAACTCTTTTTTATTCTTTCTTTCCTTCTTTTTATTATGTTTGATTGAAACCAATTAACATAATTGCTTCCGCGCTGTCACCCCCTCTCACTATCTTTCTCGTACTCCCTTTCTTTCTTTCTTTCTTTCTTTTTTTCTTTTTTTCTTTCTTTCTTTTTTTTCTTTCTTTCTTTCTTTTTTTCTTTCTTTCTTTCTTTTTTTCTTTCTTATATTTTTCTGTGTAACATTCCTTTTTCTTCCCTTCCTAAAGCCCCAGCCGACGATATATATGAAGAATATATATGAAGAATATATATGTGTGTGTGCGTGTGTATATATATATATATATATATAGTGGTTTATCTAATGTTAAAGCTATTCTTGTTAAAGAACAGCAGTGATGCTATTTAACCCGTAGCTGGGGGATGATTTGGTTTGTTTTCTATGTTCAATGTTATATCAACCTTCGTGACTTATTTAATGTCAAATCTATCTTTGCCGAAGAATAGCAGAAGTACAATTTAAACCATAGCTGGAAGTCGAGTACCTTTCCCAAGGGTATTAGTCCAAAAGCGCAATTGGTGTTCGAACTCGCTTACTACATTATGCCATTAAACAGACAACCAAACCAAATCATCTCCCCAGCTTTGGGTTAAATAGTACTACTGCTGTCCTTCTCCCAGGATGACTTTGGCATTAAATAACCCACGAAAATTGATATGTCATTAAAAAAACAACAAAACCAAATCTCATCTCCAATTGAATAGTACCACTGCTGTTCTTCTACAAGAATATCTTTGGCATTAAATAACCCATGAAGATTGATATGCCAATAAACAAATAATCAAACTAAATCAACTCTCCAGCTATGGGTTAAATAGTACCACTTCTGTTCTACAAGAATGGCTTTGGCATTAAATAACCCACGAAGGTTGATATATAAGGATGATTAAACCATCCTAACCAAAATCGCCTCCTCCTCCTCTTCTTCTTCCTCACCCTCTTCCTCCTCGTCTTCTTCCTCCTCCCCTTCCTTTGAAGTTAATGTTTTCGTTTTGAAGATTTCAATTGTTTCTTTTTTCTAGTTGTTCTCTCCACTCTGGGGGATACGACTCATCGAAGCGGATAAAAATGTTTGGCTATATTAGCCACTAAAAACTTAGAAGCCTAAGAGAATCTCTCTCTCTCTCTCTCTCTCTCTCTCTCTCTCTCTCTCTCTCTCTCTCTCTCTCTCTCTCTCTCTCTCTCTCTCTCTTGTGTGTGTGTGGTGTTTTCTATCTCTATCCCGTTTTTTATTAACATTCTCGATTACTTCTTTTCTTCCTTCTATTTCATTATTACATTTTCTTTAGTCTCTTTCTTTCACTGCCTCCCCCCTCTCTCTCTCTCTCTCTCTCTCTCTCTCTCTCTCTCTCTCTCTCTCTCTCTCTCTCTCTCTAATTTTAAGTTGCTCTGAACGGATGTTGGAACGATCAAGCAAGAAATACAGCAATTCAACGAGAAGAAAATCGATGAAATATAAAAACATAAAAACCAATGAAAGTGCATACTTATTTCTATTTCTCATCCGGGCATTTGCGAATTTGATTTCACAGAAGAGAGAGTTCTTCCTTGGCAAAAGTACATAAGGCAATAACCAGAAGTACTCCAAATGAAGAAAATATCGTCTTCTAAAATCATCTATTTATTGAACTAAGTGAATCTTCCAGGTAGCCGTACCTTCATAATCACAATTGGACTCTTCCATCTTTTTTTGCGTCCTCTACATTGTCCTAAGACTGGCACACAAACACTCAAAAATCTTCCTATTGGAGCTGCATCTGACCTTCTGAAATGGGAAAAGAAATTCACAAGTTCGAAGCTGTTGCTAAAAATCATGCGGGTTTTAGGTTGGCATTTTACTCTGATTGACATCAAAACACTCTAAAAATCTTCGTATTGGAGCTTCCGTTGTGAATGTCACGCGGTACAACATGCCTTTTCCAAATTTCTGGAGAAGTAAATTACCTCATAAGGATTCTTTCCTCACAGATAGTACCAAACCAAGTCTCATTTGCTGCACAGTAGACAAAACCTAATATAAACTGATGATTTATAATAGCGACAATTTATCCATCGCTCCCTGAATGCCTTTTCCAAATTTCTGGAGGAGTAAATTGTGTCATGGTGCTGCTTTCTTTACAGACAGTGTCCAACTGGCTCTCGTTTTCTGCACAGTAGAGAAAATCTGATACAAACAAAGCACATGCACGAAATTGATGATTTTTAATAGCGACAATTTATCCACCGCTCCGTGCATCTGACCCCCTCAAATGTGAAAAGAATTTCACAAAATTCGAAGCTGTTGCTAAAATTCACGCGAGTTTTTGACCTGCATTGTCTTTAGATTGATACCAAAACATTCTAAAATCTTCGTATTGGAGCTCCCGTTGTGAATATCAAGCGGTACAGCATACCTTTTCCAAATTTCTGGTGAAGTAAATTGCATCATGGTGCTGCTTTCTTTACAGTGCCCAACTGACTCTCATTTACTGCACAGTAGACAAAACCTGAAACAAACAAAGCACATGCACGAAATTAATGATTTTCATAGAGACATCTCTCCAGAGAAATAAGATTTATAACAGCTTCCATTGGCGAAATGGTGTTTTTCAAAATCATTTTACATGTTGTAGTAAACAGACCACACTCAATGTCCAAATCCGATTGAATTGCTTCCCAAGAATTAAAAAAAAATGAATTTGGTTATTTGATTCTTAGAAGCGGACAGTTTTTTGTGGTGGACGAAGGATGAATTATAGTAACTAGCAAATATATGCACCCTCCGAGTGCAAGTATTTAAGTTTTAATGTAATAAAATATTGTATTAAATTAGAAAGGCTATGATAACTAAATAAGACTGCAGATAAAAATTTAAAACAGAGGGGGGTATAATCGAAAAATAGAACAAGTGAAACTTACTCTTCCATCACTCTCTTCTTTCATTGTTATTTTTTCATTTAAGTATTTAGTTAAAAGAGGAAGTAAAGAATAACATGACAGTTATTTTTTCTTGTTAATGGATTTCATTTAAGATTCATTGATTTTTGCTTATATTCATTAAAATAAAACCAAACAGTTAGAAATCAATAATTCTTAGTACATATTTATTAAAATCACATTTTTAATATCAATATGCAAATTAGCCTTCCCGTTCACACTGTAAACCGCTATTTTTTGTATATATAAATATAATTGTATGTTGTTAGTATGCAGATATGGTTAACAGTATTTTATCAATAATTGAGGTTTAAATAAAAATTAATTCATGGTGAATGTGACGTCAATAACTAAGGGAATTCTGACTTGAGTAGTGATTTAGTTTCGGCTACAGACAGACAAACATACAATCTCCATTATAATAAGATATGAATTTGCGTGAGACTTGTTTTTGACTCGACCAGATTCCACGTCCCGAAAAAAGCTGGTTCCATTGGCGAAAAGATTTGGTCGGTGCTCATCCACCATGTTATAATATACAAACCTGTGTTCCCACTGGCAAAATGATTTCTTTCGAGTTCATTGTACATATTGTAGTAGACAAGCTGTGTTGCAGCAGTGGGTGAATTGCATGCATTGTTCATTTAGCCCCAACTGGATGACAATATCAGCACGTCTTCGTGATTATCAAAAATGATTTTGACTATAAATTATATACTCATTGAAAAATTTACGCACAGGTTGAAGGTATTGTGACGTAAACAACGACGTAGTTTCGTTAACAGACAGAAACCGAATCTTCATTAAAATAAGATATAGATTCATTTTATGTAGAAGCCATGTAGAACGTATAGAAGTGGAACGAATTAAACTCGTAAGTCAAGGTACGATTGTACTACACTGACGAGTTCATAATGCAAAGTTTTATGGCAATTTTATTGATTCTTCGAGCAGAAAACCAAATTCCGTCCCAGAATGCAATTGGGGGAAAAGGCGTCATTATGAACACTGTCCGAATCTAAAAATATACATTCGCCAGGCTCAGAAAATTACTAAATTACAGCCGCCATATTTTCAACGCATGCGCAGCACCCCCACCCACTCTCTCTCTCTCTCTCTCTCTCTCTCTCTCTCTCTCTCTCTCTCTCTCTCTCTCTCTCATCTTTCGTGTTCTATTCTTCCAATTTCCTTTCTTCCACAACGTTCTTCTAGCATCCTCTCTCTCTCTCTCTCTCTCTCTCTCTCTCTCTCTCTATCTCTCTCTCTCTCTCTCTCTCTCTCTTTCTTTACCACTCTCGCTCTGTCACTCTCTGGCTTCCATTTGTATTCTTTTCTTTCCAAATGTCTTTTCTTTCACAACGGGTTTTTCGTCCCCCCCCTCTCTCCTCTCTCTCTCTCTCTCTCTCTCTCTCTCTCTCTCTCTCTCTCTCTCTCTCTCTCTCTCACACACAACACACACACACACACCGTCTGTTTGTCTGTCTGTCTGTCTCTCTTTCTTTCTCTCTCTCTCTCTCTCTCTCTCTCTTGCTTTCTTTCTTTCTTTCTTTGTCTCTCTCTCTATCTATCTCTCTTGCTTTCTTGTCTCTCTTTCTTTCTCTCTCTCTCTCTCTCTCTCTCTCTCCTCACTCCTCTCTCTCTCTCTCTCTCTCTCTTCTTGCTTTCTTTCTTTCTTTGTCTCTCGTTCTTTGTCTCACTCTCTCTATCTCTCTCTTGCTTTCTTTCTTTCTTTCTCTCTCTCTCTCTCCCTCTCACTCTTGCTCTCTCTCTCTCTCTCTCTCTATCTCTCTCTCTCTCTCTCGCCTTATACTACATATATTAATGTCTTCTATCTACCATAAAATAAACTTTCATATAGAGAGAGAATCTATCGAAACCATTTAGTTTTCTTTTATTGTTTTTTGTTTGTTGTGTTTTTTGTTCATTTTTTTTTTTCATCTTTTTTTTTTTTTTTTCAAACACCAAACTAACAATTTGCCTTTATATCTACTTTATAAAGAGAATAAGTATTGGTTTATTGAACGAAATAGATGTTTGATATGATAGAGATGTCTGGATTGTCGTGAAATTTGAGTTACTATCTACATCTGAGAAAGAAACAAAGAAACAAAGAAAGTGAACAAGTGAAGGAAAGAAAAGAGGTAAAGAAAAAGTGAAGGAAATGAAGGAAGACAAAGAGAGGGTAAGAAAGAAAGAATGCGAAAAAGAAAACAGAGGAAAAAAAAAGAAATAGAAAAGAAAAATAGACTGAAACATAGGACTAAAAAGAAAGAGAAAGAAAGGAGAAAAGAAAAGAAAAGAAAAGAAAGAAAAGAGAGGGAAAGAAAGAAAGAATTGTGAGAAAGAAAAGGGGGAAGAAAAAGAGAAAGAAAAAGAAGAAAGAAAAATAGAGTGAAAGAATGAAAGAATATGAAAAGGAAACTAAAGGAAGAAAGAGAGAGATGAAATAATGAAAAAAAGAAGGAAGGAAAGGAAGAAAGAGAAAGTAGGAAAGAAGGAATATGAAAAAAAAAAGACAGAAAGTAAAAAGAAAGGGAAATAAAGCAAGAAGAAAGAGAAAAAGAAATGAATGATGTAAAAAAGAAGAGAAAGGAAGAAAATGAGCTGAAAATAAAAGAGGAAAAAGTGTAGGTAAAAAAGAAAGAATTGGAGAGGGAAAGAAAGGATGAAAAAGGGAAGGAAAAAAGAAAAAAAGAAGGAAAAAAGGAGGAAGGGACGAAAGAATTTAAAAAAGAAAAGAAAGGAAAAAAGTGCAGGAAAGAAAGAAAGTGGAGAAAAAAATAAATAAAAAGAGAAGGAAGAAGAGAAGAAATGGAAAGGAAGAAAAAGAAAAAGGAAGAAAAAGAGGAGGAAAGAAAGAATGTAAAAAGAAGAAAGAAAGAAAAAGTGAGGGAATAAAGGAATAAAGTGAAAAAGAAAAGAAAGGAAGAAAAAGAAAAAGGAAGAAAAAGAGAAGGAAAGAAGGAATGTAAAAAAAAAGAAAGAAAAAGAAATGAAATGAAGAAAAAGTGAGGGAATAAAGGAATAAAGTGAAAAAGAAATGAAATGAAGAAAAAGTGAGGGGAGAATGTGAAAAGAAAAGAAGAAAAAGAAAAAGAAAGAAAGAAGAAAAAGAGACGAAAAGAAAGGAAGAAATGGAAAAGAAAAGAAAGGAAGAAAGAAGATAAAGAAGAAAGAGATATTAGACGGAAAGAAAGAAAGTGAAAAAGAAAATAAAGAAAGAAAAGGGCCGTGTGAAAAAAAAGAACGAATAAAGGAGAATATAAAGAGGAAAATGAATATTGATTATATATCAGAGAAATATTGGTTATTTTTCTCATCTCTCTCTCTCTCTCTCTCTCTCTCTCTCTCTCTCTCTCTCTCTAATCTGACCAACAAAACGGACTTTGGCCAAGCTATTGCCTGAGGACAGGATTTCTAACAAGAAACACTTGACTAGCGAAATGGCTGCAGTCCAAAAACAAGATTTATAAACACAAGTCCCCACATACATGTATATACATCTACACACGCGTATTTGAATATATATATATATATATATATATATATACTTAAATTCACACTAATATTCACACACCATGCATATAAATGTTTGATTATTCTTATATATACACAACCATACTTTCTTATTTATAAAGATTTTTGAACAGATTCTTGTCTGATTTTTTGTTCCATATAAAGGTATTTGCCAAATATGGGAATACTAGCATAGAGCCCATCAATTATGATAGGTTCATTTATGTATGGGTTAACAATTCACTCTCTCTCTCTCTCTCTCTCTCTCTCTCTCTTCTCTCTCTCTCTCTCTCTCTCTCTCTCTCTCTCTCCAAACCATCGAGTAAGACGGACAAGACACGCGGGACACTGCTGGAGAAGCAAGGACGAACTCATAAGCGACGTCCTCCTGTGGTAGCCAGCACATGGACAAGCCAGTGTGGGCCGACCAGCAAAAACGTACATTGATCAGCTCTGTGCGGATGCAGGATGCTGCATAGAGGACCTCCCGAGAATGATGAGCGATAGGGACGGATGGAGAGAGATCGTCATGGATATCCGCGCTGAAAGCGCGACATGATGATGATGTTGATGATGATGATATATATATATATATATATATATATATATATATATACCAACGCCTCCGTACGAACAGAATATGACACGAGGTCAATTTTTTAAGTGAAGTTGAACAGATTTGAATTCGGATTCTTACTTCTCCTAACCAAGGTTAAAGAGTCCACCCTGTCCTACTATTTACCCATAGCTGGAGGAAAATTAGTTGGATGCATACCTTTCCCAGGGGTATTAGCGCAATACGAAATGCAAATAACTTCGTCCAGAATTTGAACTCGGATCGACAAGTCCATTTCCTACGACTCTAACCATTACACTATGCACCTCCAAACACACACACACAGACACACACACACACATATATATATGTGTGTGTGTGTGTGTGTGTCTGTCTGTGTGTGTGCTTGCGTGTATGTGTGTGTGTGTGTGGTGTGTGTGTGTGTGTGTAAAGAGAGTGGGTGTTTTAAATTGTAAGGGTTTCGTGTATGCTTCACATATTTAATGACGAAGTTATAAAAGATAAATGTACTGAGTTTTGTTAAAGCATGAAAGAATAATGAAACTAAGAATTCGAATTGGCTAATATTCAAGAAATACAGTTGATTTACCCGTTTTGTTCGGATTAATTAAATGATACTGGTCTAAAAAGATGTATTTAATAAAGCCAATGACTAACAGTTAATATATAAATCTCCTTAGATAGATATATATAGAGAGAGAGATAGATAGATAGATATGAAAAGACTGAGAGGGATAGATAGATAGATAGATAGATAGATATGAACAGACTGATATATAAGTAAGTAAAGTAGTCGGGGCGGCCTAAAGTCGGTATCAGCCAGTCAGCGAGGGAGTCTATCCCCTTTTCAATAGCGCTAGACCAAGGAGATTGTTTTAGCATCTGAGGTGGAGCGCCACACCTACCATCAGCTCCTTACTTTACCTCATACGCTGAGTTGGCGAGGACCGGTATCGAACTAGGAACCTTGTCGTTTCTAGCCGAACGCTCTATCGACTGAGCAAACCCGTTGAGAGAGAGAGAGAGAGAGAGAGAGAGAAAGACCATACTGAGATAGATAGATAGATTGATTGATTGATATGAACAGATGGAATAGATAGTTTGATAGATAGATAGATATTACCAGAATGAGATAGATAGATAGATGGATAGGTAGATATGAACAAAATGTACAGATAGATATATACGAACAGAGATAGATAGATAGATAGATAGATAGATATGAACAGACTGAGATAGATAGATACATAGATAGATATGAACAGACTGAGATAGATAGATAGATAGATATGAATAAAAAAGATATCTAGGAACGAGACAGATATGAACAAGATAGATACAAATGAAAATGACCGACAGATAGATAATGCACTAGAAAGATATGAAAAATATGGAATAGACATATATGAAGAGAATTGGATAGATAGATAAATGAATAGATAGATGTGAGTAAAATGGTATAAATAGATATTTACATAATTAGATAGATAAAAAGAGCGAGGTTAGGCAATGT
>CM042181.1:28469452-28474452 GCA_023376005.1 Doryteuthis pealeii
CGTTCTTATTACTCTCTCTCTCTCTCTCTCTCTCTCTCTCTCTCTCTCTCTCTCTCTCTCTCTCACACACACACACACACACACACACACACACACACACATACACATACCGACTGCCCTGTATCTCTTTTCTTCTTAAATTATCTACTTTCCAGTTCCCCAGAGCCGGGGTCAAGGTTAAGGCTCTGGTGTGGGTCATCTACTCAAAGGGTCAATACCAGACGTCCCAATAACATACATCAAATCGTCTAACGCCTGAGAAACTCACCTAGTAACGGTCTCGGTCAACATCCAAACAAATCTAGTGTGAAAATGAAGTTATCCTGTGAATGAGTAAATTTCTTAACTGCTCCATACGTTAAATGACCGCTTTTATACAAAATGGCGGACACTAGAACTAGACAATGTTTCACCTACAAGGACACATGATAACAGTTTGTATATACACTGTTGTTGTTCCTCTTGTCTATCTCTACATATATAAAGGGCAGTTGTGTGTATATGTATGTCCGGAGGAAACTTCGAAAATAAAACAATTACCGACAAAGTAAATATATATACACATTAAATATCACCAGGGTTTGTTTTTTGAGCAAAAATAATCAAGATTTGTATTTGTGAAGATAATTAAAAAATAAAATTTAAATGATATCAGCATAGATTTTTTTTTTTTCATCTAATATTTTAGATAGTAGACATTAACATTTCTTTTTAGAGTAGCTGGATTCATTGCAAGGTTTATTTTTTAAAAATCGAACCAGGAACTTTGAGATTCCTAGGCGCACGCTCTACCGACTGAGCGAAACCGGACAAAACATTCCATAAAATAAGCACAAATTTTTTGTGGGGTTTGTGTTTTTTTGTTGTTTGTGTTTGTTTTTTAATTGCTTTTTGTTTGTTTGTTATTTTTTTTTTTTTTATTTAGGTTTTTTTGTTGTTTTTTTAATGAAAAATCGAGGGTATCCTGTAGTTGAAAAAGTTTATGTGACATGTTTTTTTTTATTTCATTTTATTTTTAGCTTTTCGTGGTGGACGTACTTTTGAATGTATCAAGATTAACTGATGATGATCTCTACACACAACTATGGCGAATTGCAAAAGTGGCAGAAGAAGGTGAAAAGGCGGCCGAACAGGTGGGAATCCTCACTTCATTGAAAAGAAACAAGTGGGCTGCTGCAAGGAACAAACTTTTAGAAGGTAATTGATTTCAATGTTTTGGATTAGATGTATATACAACTATACCTGTACGTGTTTGAGGATGAAAGGTTAATATATATATATATATATATATATGGTGTGTGTGTGTGTGTGTGTGTGTTGTGTGTGTGTGTGTGTGTGTAAGGTAATCTAAATTCCTGGCAAGTAAGGGATGATTTTATTTTGTATCATCGAAACCTCACAGTACAGCCATACTGTATGCTCTTGTAGATGCAAACATATATACTCATACAAGGATTTTATAAATCCCTAAAAAGAGCTCAATGTATAATAATCAATAGATTAAATTATATACAGAGCAATATTCAACTTCGAGCCTGATTAGACAGATTTTACGAAATAATTATTTTGTAACTCCCGTCTAATGAGGCTAGAACACATTTTTTGAGTTTTTGGTTGAATTAAAAATATAATGGGATGACGGTTTAAGTTTTTCTTTCTTTGAAAGTTTTGAAATATATATATATATATATATATATATATATATAGGGGGGTCGAACACGACGGACATTTCAGGTTTGACGTGTTTCGTTCGTGATTCCCTAACCTTTTTGCATAAAATAACCCTAAACATGATGACATGCCATTAAAACCAATCAATCAATCATATGAATGCACAGATATAGGATTAGCTTAATCTGTTTATTCTATAAGCTCCATACAGGGTACGCCAGAAATACTTGTATAAGAGGTTCACAGAGTGTTAACTCTAGTTCTTCTAAAGCATTAGGTTACTTAAAGGATAAGTACCAATGCGGAATACTTCAGTTAGGAAAACAACAAATGTGTTAGTTACATTTATATGACTTTTATTATAAGATATATAGGGGAACGAAGTTCCCCAGGCTATATAATATCACAAGTGTCTAAACATATATAGTAGTGTAATAGCAGGCAAAATAGGTGGAAACCACTTACTGTATGTAGAGTCTGTACTGCCTGGCATTCACCATAGGTGTCTGTTGGAGAGGGGACAAGCACGTCCGCACTTGTCCAGTAGCTTCGGCCAAAGAGGCCTCTCTTCTTGGGTTTCTGTGTCACGTGACCAAAAAAAAGGTCTCCTGACACAGAGATTACCCAAAACCCTCAGACAAGGAAGACTGCTCTTACAATTGTGTCACCTGTGTGGTGTACGTTAACTTAGGTAAATGGCAATGGTAGCTCCATCTAACTAACGTCTTGACATTTTCTTGCGAAGTTTCAAGTTACGTTGAAATGATATTGTCCCTGATAACAGTATGGATTTTCTATCCGGAAAATCATCATTCCAACGTAACATGAAATGAGCATGAAAAGATCTGTATAGTAATTATAGATTCACAGCAAACACGGTTCAAAGCCAGGATCTTAACTGATTGTATCTCAAAAAAAGTGCCACCCTGTCGATTGGGGCTGTATAATACACCGATTGTACGTCTACAGGGGAGAAGGTAAAATCATCCCCAATAGGGTGACTTGTTGGCCGTAGGTAGCGACCCGTGATGCTGAAGAACGGAATCCAGGTGGATGATCATTCCATAACATGCAACACTCCATTTTGGCCTTTACTTAAGCTAGACGGCTAGTAGGAGAGATCCCCTCCGATCAATAGGCTGATCATATCAAGTCATAGCATCTATATGATTGTCCCAGTCCTATTACCCTGATGGCAAATCCTTTTTATCATATATGTGCTAGAAAGCGTTGGCTAAGGGTCTTCATGATGTAGGCATGGCGTTAAACTGCATATAGTGGTGAAGTTCCAATTCTGGAGCTATGGGGAGTGTGGAGTACCCCTTCAACATCATTACTAACCCGTAGTGATAGTACCCGTTAGTGTCCCATCTATGGGTTAAATAGAAAAAATGTTTTTAAAAATTGCTTAAAAAGAATTGAGTTTGAATTTTTAAAAATTGAATACCCATCAAGAATGAATAAAACAAAACGTTTTCAGTATATATTTTACGGCAAGTCAACAAGGGTTGACATGCCTTAAAATCCAACTACAAAAATGATAAATGGGGATACCATTACCCCTTGCCTTGCACCACATAAGCAATAGTTTGATATATGGGAGTTATTTCTACAGCATTCTGTATAAACCATTGTTTTGAGGTACAAAAGATTATTTTTCATGCAGACTCGGAATTTCATTATCCAGGTAAGTTCTGATTGGTTAATATGCACGTATGAGGTACTTTGTCCCTACCCCACCAAAAAAGGTTCATTGATGTTTACATTTATGATTGCTAAATTCGTTTTCAGGTGTTTTTCTTATTGTTCATATTTTTACCTCGTTTCTTTTGAAGGCCATGTTTCCGATACTCACCCTCTCCGTCCCAGATAGCAGCAGTCCATACTCGGTATCATTTTCATCATTTTGTATTCGTACATCTGTGTGTCTTTATGTGTGTTATATCATCTGTTTGTCTAACATTTTAATCCCGTTGTCTCTCACTTACTCACACAGCCACTCAAATAATCTCTCTCTCTCTCTCTCTCTCTCTCTCTCTCTCTCTCTCTCTCTCTCTCTCTCTCTCTCTCACACACACACACTCTCTCTCTCTCTCTCTCTCTCTCTCTCTCTCTCTCTCTCTTCACTCCCTCTGTGTATGTGTGTAGTAATACAAGAAGAAAAAAAAGAAAGATGAGGAAGAAATACAAGTGTTGTTATTAAAGAAAAAAGTCAAAAAGTCAGAGTTCTCAAATGCTCGCGAGCAGAGTAATGAAATAAGTAAAAGATGATTACGTATAATAACTTCACTGTAACTTTAAATTTCAAGTTGCAAAAGAAAGTGCTGCCACAATCATCAGACACAACACACACACACAGAGCAAAAAGAAACTTATATGTATGTGTGTGTGTGTGTGGTGTGTGTGTGTGTGTGTGTGTGAATATATATATGTTTTTTCTCCATATCAACCCTTTTTGCGTCATTTAATCTAGAATCAAGTCATTTTAATTAATAAAGGAGACTATACCTGCTGTTGCTTAAGTAGTTACCTAATTAAGTATTGAACAAGCCCATCGCTGCTTAATTTCGGTGATCGAGCGGTAACCGGTGCTTTCAACGCAACTGGACCGTAATGTGTGTTGAAGAAAAATGTTGCATTCCACAACATACTGATATAAATTTGCTAAACAAAAGAAGCGAATCAATTTGTAAGTGTAGACATATTAACAAATTTCTCTTGTTTCATCTACTGTCTGATTCTGATTAATCCTATATTTTGCAAATTGGGTGGTCCGGTTTTTCTCATCGTCCGAGTCTTATAAATATAGCACCTATATTATATAACATGTGTGTGTGTGTGTGGTGTGTGTGTGTGTGTGTGTGTGTGTGTGTGTGTGTGTGTGTGCATAAACCTTTATACCTCTGTTCTATTGCCTGCTCTGTCTATGTATTTCATTCATATCAATGTATTTTCATTCTTATCAATGCATTTCGTTCGTCTCTATGTATTTCATTCATATCTCTGTATTTCATTCATATTTCGTTCGTCTCTATGTATTTCATTCATATCTATATATTTCATTCATATTTCGTTCGTCTCTATGTATTTCATTCATATCTATATATTTCATTCATATTTCGTTCGTCTCTATGTATTTCATTCATATCTATATTTTTCCTGTTTTATCCATCACGAACAAATCACCATTTCAGTGTCATACATTTCAAGTTAAATTCATTTCCGTATTTTTTTTCGTACGACACTCGCAAAGAGTCAGAAGGAGAAACTCCCCGAAATGTAAGGACAAAAAATACTTACATCCAGATAATTAAGATTTATTTTGTCTT
>CM042181.1:28476952-28511696 GCA_023376005.1 Doryteuthis pealeii
TGCGAATAGAGACTATAATACTAGTTTCAAGATACAAGGATATGTAAATAGTATACACTAAAATACTAGTTTCAAGACACTATATGTGAATAGGCATTAGAATACTACTTTCGAGACACTAGCATATGCGAATAGAGACTATAATACTAGTTTCAAGATACAAGGATATGTAAATAGTATACACTAAAATACTAGTTTCAAGACACTAATATATGTGAATAGGCAGTAGAATACTACTTTCGAGACACTAGCATATGCGAATAGAGACTATAATACTAGTTTCAAGATACAAGGATATGTAAATAGTATACACTAAAAATACTAGTTTCAAGACACTAATGTATGTGAATAGGCAGTAGAATACTACTTTCGAGACACTAGCATATGCGAATAGACTATAATACTAGTTTCAAGATACAAGGATATGTGAATAGTATACACTAAAATACTAGTTTCAAGACACTAATATATGTGAATAGGCAGTAGAATACTACTTTTGAGACACTAGCATATGTCAACATACTAGAATCTCCCGGGAAGCACGACTATAGGTCATCCGTATCTCTTGGTTAGTTTGCAAAGGAGGAGAAAGAGTGCCGTTGTCAGTGGTAGGAGGGAATAGATGCCATTAGGAGGTGTTGGTAAAGAGCGTCTCGGAAATTTAGCTGCTGTCAGGTGAAGGTTAACTCTTCTTTCCAACAGTTGACCTGACCTCTTGCCGGTGACACCACCAGCCGCAAAGTTGCTAGATTTTGTAAATGCAAGTGTGACAATAGACACATACGTGAAAGTATATTTACAAATAGATAATGTCTCCGTGTAGTGATATGTGCAACACAAAAGTTGCGGTATTTTGGCAGACTAGAAACATTGAGATTCTGCCTTCACATAGGAGGCGCGTGGTGTACTGGTTAGAGTCGTAGGAAATGGACTCGTCTACCTGAGTTCAAATCCTGGACGAAGCCATGGTTCACATACCCTTGGGAAAAGGTATGAATCCAACTATTCTCCACCCAGCTATGGGTAAATAGTACTGCAGACTGGGCTCTTTAACTTTGGTTAGGCAACCAGTTTAGGAAAAGAAGGCTCTGAATTCAAACCTCTTAAATCTCCGTTTGGGGTAGTCACTACTAGAATATACTCAGTTCTACTTTGTGGTCTATTTCAATTTTAAAAAACATATACCCACAATTGATTGTTTCATACTGTTGTCACTTGCTTGAGGATGTCCAACTGTGGTGTAATGGTTAGCAAGCTAGTATCACAGATCCATTACTATTGAATAACTAGATGCTCCATACTTGCCACATTTTGTCACATCCTACTCGTGGTGAACGGGTAGGATAAATAGGGCGTCCCATCGTGGTAAAATTGTTAGCAAGCTAGTCTCACAGATCCATTACACATATACGTACTATGGCTTGTTTCAAAATGTTGATCATTGCTTGAGGGTGTCCAACCGAGGTATAATGGTTAACAAGCTAGTCTCACAGATCCATTACACATATACGCACTATGGTTTGTTTCCTACTGTTGACCATTGGTTGAGGACGTCCAACCATGGTGAAATGGTTAGCAAGCTAGTCTCTCAGATCCGTTAATAGTGAATAGCTACTTTGGTCCCCGCTGGAACTCTCATACTTATCATTTTGTGTCACATCCTACTCATAATGAAGAGGTTGGATAAAGAGGGCGTCTCTTGGTAGTGTAAAGGTTAGCAAGCTAGTCTCACATATCCATTACTACTGAATAGCGAGTTCGACCTTCATAGTATGTAAAAAGTAAAAGTAAAGTCGACGGGGCGGCCTAAAGTCGGTATTAGACAGTCAGCGAGGGAGTCTATCCCCTTTTCAATAGCGCTAGACCAAGGAGATTGTTTTAGCGTCTGAGGTGGAGCGCCACACCTACCATCAGCTCCTTACTTTACCGCACAGATCCCTGTGCTATTCATACGCTGAGTTGGCGGGGACCAGTATCGAACTAGGAACCTTGTGGTTTCTAGCCGAACGCTCTACCGACTGAGCTAACCCGGCCCCTTCATAGTATGTACAATCACCTATTTACATTCAATAAGAAAATTATAAGATATTTTAATAGTTATTCATGTATCATTAAAGTAGTCCATCGATATACATAATTATCATGTCCTTATTCCCACGTATTCAATAGCTGTTTTATTTGTCTTAGCTAATGTATGACATAAGGCCATAAATATAGAGCAACTGGAATCTAATTTTCTTTCAGCAAAGTTCACTGCTTTATGTATCTCTGCAAACTTTCAGCAAAGTGTAATGCCCTTTGCTGTAATTGTGTTCGTCTTTTTCTTTATTGTATTCTATTATCCTCACTTTGTATTTTCAACTTATTCTTTATTTATTGTACTCATAATAATAACTTGCTGTCTATTTTTCCAAATACAAATAATTTTTAAACCGATCTATTTTACCTACAGTTGAGATCCTTACAGAGTGCTCAGTGTGGTTTGGTTTGCTTTTAAATAATTATAGACAATAAAGTTAAATTCAAAAGAAACACAAGATAAATTGTTAATAGTTATGATTAAAATAAAACATTTACAAATTAATCAAATTTCAGAACTAAATAACCCATAAGGAGTTGATATGCTGTTAAACAAACCAAACTCCATTATGTCCTGTGTATAGTTCACTTTTGTTACCTGGCCATTCGAGCTATGTATCCAATGGCTTCGGCTTTTTAACCGGTAATATATATACTATTAAGGGGCCGGGTTAGCTCAGTCGGTAGAGCGTTCGGCTAGAAACCACAAGGTTCCTAGTTCGATACCGGTCCTAGCCAACTCAGCGTATGAGTAGCACAGGGATCTGTGCGGTAAAGTAAGTAGCTGATGGTAGGTGTGGCGCTCCACCTCAGATGCTAAAACAATCTTCTTGGTCTAGCGCTATTGAAAAGGGGATAGACTCCCTCGCTGACTAGCTGAAACCGACTTTAGGCCGCCCCGTCGACTTTACTTTACTTATATATACTATTAGCGTGATCCCAAGGGGACATCCTCCCAGAACACTGACGCCTTCTCTAAAAGGGACAGGGGTGGATTTATTGCCTGGTGCCCGAAGTGCCTCAAAAGAGCAATGCCAAAGATGTTTTGTTTTACGGTTCAATTCTGTTGTGAATAGAGAATGAACTTTGAACTATCCCATCACACAGGTAAAAAAAATACAAAGAGACTTTTCAGACGTGAAGTCATTTCAGAATGTTAGTTCATTGTTCCGTTTAAAGTATTCTATCAAACAAATCGATTATTTTCTTATTACCGCCCTGTTGACAGGGGCGTTAGAATGCACCGACTGCACCTCTGCAGAGGGTAAGACTCCCCCAAAGGGGCCACCTGTTGGCCGTGGGTGGCGACCCGTGATGCTTAAGGATAGAGCCCAGGTGGATGAGCAGTTCATGACTTGCAATACTCCACTTTGGCCCTATCTTGGGCTAGACGGGCGGTTGGAGAGGACCCCTCCAATCAATCGGCTGGTCACGTCAAGCCCTAGCACCTATATGATTTTCCCAACCCTATTGCCCTTATGGCAAGCCCCAACCCCTTTTTATCATATGGGTGCTAGAAGGCGGTGGCTGCAGGTCTACATGTCCTGGGAATGACGTTAAACTCTATCTGATGGTGAGGTTCCAGTTTTGGAGGTTTGGGGAATGTGGAGCACCCCTTCATCACCATTGCTCCCTGGTCCACTCTGACCCGGAGTGGTAGTACCTGTTAGGGTCGCATCTATGGGTTAAATAGAAAAATGTATTTATAAAAAAATTGTATTATCCATTAAGAATTGATTTATTTCAAAACTTTATCGACATTAAATGACCCACTGAGGTTGATATGCCGTAAAACAAAACAAACCTAACCTTTTCTTATTAGAGTAAATTGATTGATTTCTGATTTGATTGATTAATTTATTTTTATTTTATTTTATTTTTTTCAAAGATCCCACGAATCGCGAATCGCTGGAATTGATCGAACAAAGTATATTTATCCTTTGCCTTGATAAAAGACCACCATTAACATTCAATCACCAAAACAGTGTCGATGAGACGCGCACCAATCAGAGAGATGACGTTTCCATGTTACTGCAAATGTTACACGGAATGGGCAGTGATTTAAACAGTGGCAACAGGTGGTTTGAAAAAACTATGCAGGTAAGTAACCATTATTATGGATATATTATTTTGACTAGTAAAAAGAAAAGAAAATGCCCTCCGTTTGTTGTAAAAATTAAATCTGACATGGGGGTCTAAACACCTGTTGCCACTGTTTAGATCACAGTGACACCCACTGTGATATAAACAGTGGCAACAGGTGGCATGAAAAAACTATGCAGGTAAGTAACAATTCAGTGGAAGTGGACTAGCAAAAAGAAAAAAACGCACGCCGGGCGGTGTAAAAATTAATTTTTGTACGATTTTGGATTTTTGCTATATTTTAATATATATTTAAAGTTATCAGAATTAAATTTTCATTTCAAATTGTTTTATTTTTTTAACAATTTTGTGGGTGTATTATTTAGACTAGGTCCGGTTTATCTCAGTCGGTAGAGTACTTGCCAAAGGTAATCGCAAGGTTCCTGGTTCGATACCGGCCCACGCCAACTCAGCGTATGAGTAACACAGGGATCTGTGCGGTAGAGTGAGGAGCTGATAATAGGTGTGGCGCTCCTCTCCAGACGGACTTTACTTTATTTACTTATCATTTGGACTAGCAAAAAGAAAAAAAAACACCCTCCGGGTGATGTAAAAGTTAATTTGTGAAAGATATTGCTTGAGGGAGTGGGGGTTAAAAATTCAACGTCAGAGAGTAAGTAAGTAAAATCATTAAATTTATTAAAAGAGGAAAAAATTGAAATGGAAACTTAATTCTGGTAACTTCAAATGTATATTAAAATACAACAAATTATATATGAATATATAATACTGGGCATGTATTTATTAAAACTTGTTTTAAAAAAAAACAATGAGAATCGTCTAAGGTTGCATGCTCAAATTTTGAGTATATTTATTCTATGTATTGACGATTTTGGGTTTTGTGACGTAAGCAATGACGTAGTTTCGGTTACAGACAAATAGAGTCCTTATCTACATTACTAATAGATTATTTGGATTATTGTACGCATCCTTATTGTTATATTCACAACATTTCGGCCGATGTGTCCTCTGGCCTTCTTCAGGTATTTCTTGTCGAACTCGGGGCGTTCACGTCGTAATCGGGAGCCTTCATGGAATTTTGAACCGAACCCTTTATTCAATCCACGAGTTCGAGAAGGTTTCTGATTTCGACAAGAAACTCCAGAAGAAGGCCGGAGGGTACATCGGCCGAAACGTTGAGTATATAACAATTCTCCACCCGAAAAAGTGTTTCGCTATCGTGTTTTTCAGTCAGAGTTAGAAAATCGGGATTATATTTTTCTCCAGATTTTCTTATAATAAAGGTATTATTCATTTTGCTTCAATTAATTTGCACAAGGGTATACATGATAGGCAATATGTTCCCTTATTGCTTAATTTCGTTTTAGTAGAATGACATGTCTTTGATTTTATTACGCCCTTTTTGTCTACCGATGAATTTCTGATAATGACCGCTAGATGGCGTTTCCAAAGCTCTATATAAAAACGGTTAAAATTGCAAATCGTCGTCAAAATTAAAACGGAAAAATTTGGCTTGGGCATGGATTTTAATGAATTTAATCATTACTAAGAACATGATTTCAAGCTAACTGTAAATACATTTCAATAGTTTCTTAGAAACGAATTACACAGGATAGGTTACAAGGTAGGAGTTAGAATGCTTTAGTTGGGACTCATTGAAAGCAAATATGTGCATCCCAGGATGCACTAAATGAAAAAACTACCAGTATCACTGTTGATGATATAAGACCTCCAAGGTTATGTGGTTGAATATCTTAGCAATATTAAAATAAGATAATTTTAAAATCCTATAAGCAAAATTGTCTTTTCTTTGAGACTAATTCCGGTTAAAATTGCAAATCATCGTCAAAATTAAAAGGGAAAAACTACCAGTATCACTGTTGAGATATAAGACCTCCAAGGTTATGTGGGTGAATATCTTAGCAATATTAAAATAAGATAATTTAAAATCCTATAAGCAAAATTGTCTTTTCTTTGAGACTAATTCCGGTTAAAATTGCAAATCATCGTCAAAATAAAATGAAAAACTACCAGTATCACTGTTGATGATATAAGACCTCCAAGGTTATGTGGGTGAATATCTTAGCAATATTAAAATAAGATAATTTTAAAATCCTATAAGCAAAATTGTCTTTTCTTTGAGACTAATTCCGGTTAAAATTGCAAATCATCGTCAAAATTAAAAGAAAAAACTACCAGTATCACTGTTGATGATATAAGACCTCCAAGGTTATGTGGGTGAATATCTTAGCAATATTAAAATAAGATAATTTTAAAATCCTATAAGCAAAATTGTCTTTTCTTTGAGACTAATTCCGGTTAAAATTGCAAATCATCGTCAAAATTAAAATGAAAAAACTACCAGTATCACTGTTGATGATATAAGACCTCCAAGGTTATGTGGGTGAATATCTTAGCAATATTAAAATAAGATAATTTTAAAATCCTATAAGCAAAATTGTCTTTTCTTTGAGACTAATTCCGGTTAAAATTGCAAATCATCGTCAAAATTAAAATGAAAAAACTACCAGTATCACTGTTGATGATATAAGACCTCCAAGGTTTGTGGGTGAATATCTTAGCAATATTAAAATAAGATAATTTTAAAATCCTATAAGCAAAATTGTCTTTTCTTTGAGACTAATTCCGGTTAAAATTGCAAATCATCGTCAAAATTAAAATGAAAAACTACCAGTATCACTGTTGATGATATAAGACCTCCAAGGTTATGTGGGTGAATATCTTAGCAATATTAAAATAAGATAATTTTAAAATCCTATAAGCAAAATTGTCTTTTCTTTGAGACTAATTCCGGTTAAAATTGCAAATCATCGTCAAAATTAAAATGAAAAAACTACCAGTATCACTGTTGATGATATAAGACCTCCAAGGTTATGTGGGTGAATATCTTAGCAATATTAAAATAAGATAATTTTAAAATCCTATAAGCAAAATTGTCTTTTCTTTGAGACTAATTCCGGTTAAAATTGCAAATCATCGTCAAAATTAAAATGAAAAAACTACCAGTATCACTGTTGATGATATAAGACCTCCAAGGTTATGTGGGTGAATATCTTAGCAATATTAAAATAAGATAATTTTAAAATCCTATAAGCAAAATTGTCTTTTCTTTGAGACTAATTCCGGTTAAAATTGCAAATCATCGTCAAAATTAAAATGAAAAAACTACCAGTATCACTGTTGATGATATAAGACCTCCAAGGTTATGTGGGTGAATATCTTAGCAATATTAAAATAAGATAATTTTAAAATCCTATAAGCAAAATTGTCTTTTCTTTGAGACTAATTCCGGTTAAAATTGCAAATCATCGTCAAAATTAAAATGAAAAACTACCAGTATCACTGTTGATGATATAAGACCTCCAAGGTTATTGGGTGAATATCTTAGCAATATTTAAAATAAGATATTTTAAAATCCTATAAGCAAAATTGTCTTTCTTTGAGACTAATTCCGGTTAAAATTGCAAATCATCGTCAAAATTAAAATGAAAAAACTACCAGTATCACTGTTGATGATATAAGACTCCCAAGGTTATGTGGGTGAATATCTTAGCAATATTAAATAAGATAATTTTAAAATCCTATAAGCAAAATTGTCTTTTCTTTGAGACTAATTCCGGTTAAAATTGCAAATCATCGTCAAAATTAAAATGAAAAAACTACCAGTATCACTGTTGATGATATAAGACCTCCAAGGTTATGTGGGTGAATATCTTAGCAATATTAAAATAAGATAATTTTAAAATCCTATAAGCAAAATTGTCTTTTTTTGAGACTAATTCCGGTTAAAATTGCAAATCATCGTCAAAATTAAAATGAAAAAACTACCAGTATCACTGTTGATGATATAAGACCTCCAAGGTTATGTGGGTGAATATCTTAGCAATATTAAAATAAGATAATTTTAAAATCCTATAAGCAAAATTGTCTTTTCTTTGAGACTAATTCCGGTTAAAATTGCAAATCATCGTCAAAATTAAAAATGAAAAAACTACCAGTATCACTGTTGATGATATAAGACCTCCAAGGTTATGTGGGTGAATATCTTAGCAATATTAAAATAAGATAATTTTAAATCCTATAAGCAAAATTGTCTTTTTTTTTGAGACTAATTCGGTTAAAATTGCAAATCATCGTCAAAATTAAAATGAAAAAACTACCAGTATCACTGTTGATGATATAAGACCTCCAAGGTTATGTGGGTGAATATCTTAGCAATATTAAAATAAGATAATTTTAAAATCCTATAAGCAAAATTGTCTTTTCTTTGAGACTAATTCCGGTTAAAATTGCAAATCATCGTCAAAATTAAAATGAAAAAACTACCAGTATCACTGTTGATGATATAAGACCTCCAAGGTTATGTGGGTGAATATCTTAGCAATATTAAATAAGATAATTTTAAAATCCTATAAGCAAAATTGTCTTTTCTTTGAGACTAATTCCGGTTAAAATTGCAATCATCGTCAAAATTAAAATGAAAAACTACCAGTATCATTGTTGATGATATAAGACCTCCAAGGTTATGTGGGTGAATATCTTAGCAATATTAAAATAAGATAATTTTAAAATCCTATAAGCAAAATTGTCTTTTTCTTTGAGACTAATTCCGGTTAAAATTGCAAATCATCGTCAAAATTAAAATGAAAAACTACCAGTATCACTGTTGATGATATAAGACCTCCAAGGTTATGTGGGTGAATATCTTAGCAATATTAAAATAAGATAATTTTAAAAATCCTATAAGCAAAATGTCTTTTCTTGAGACTAATTCCGGTTAAAATTGCAAATCATCGTCAAAATTAAAATGAAAAAACTATCAGCATCATTGTTGATGATATAAGACCTCCAAGGTTATGTGGTGAATATCTTAGCAATATTAAAATAAGATAATTTTAAAATCCTATAAGCAAAATTTGTCTTTCTTTGAGACTAATTCCGGTTAAAATTGCAAATCATCGTCAAAATTAAAAGGGAAAAACTATCAGCATCATTGTTGATGATATAAGACCTCCAAGGTTATGTGGGTGAATATCTTAGCAATATTAAAATAAGATAATTTTAAAATCCTATAAGCAAAATTGTCTTTTCTTTGAGACTAATTCCGGTTAAAATTGCAAATCATCGTCAAATTAAAATGAAAAAACTATCAGCATCATTGTTGATGATATAAGACCTCCAAGGTTATGTGGGTGAATATCTTAGCAATATTAAAAATAAGATAATTTTAAATCCTATAAGCAAAATTGTCTTTTCTTGAGACTAATTCCGGTTAAAAATTGCAAATCATCGTCAAAATTAAAATGAAAAAACTACCAGTATCACTGTTGATGATATAAGACCTCCAAGGTTATGTGGGTGAATATCTTAGCAATATTAAAATAAGATAATTTTAAAATCCTATAAGCAAAATTGTCTTTTCTTTGAGACTAATTCCGGTTAAAATTGCAAATCATCGTCAAAATTAAAATGAAAAAACTATCAGCATCATTGTTGATGATATAAGACCTCCAAGGTTATGTGGGTGAATATCTTAGCAATATTAAAATAAGATAATTTTAAAATCCTATAAGCAAAATTGTCTTTTTCTTTGAGACTAATTCCGGTTAAAATTGCAAATCATCGTCAAAATTAAAATGAAAAAAACTATCAGCATCATTGTTGATGATATAAGACCTCCAAGGTTATGTGGGTGAATATCTTAGCAATATTAAAATAAGATAATTTTAAAATCCTATAAGCAAAATTGTCTTTTCTTTGAGACTAATTCCGGTTAAAATTGCAAATCATCGTCAAAATTAAAAGGGAAAAACTACCAGTATCACTGTTGATGATATAAGACCTCCAAGGTTATGTGGGTGAATATCTTAGCAATATTAAAATAAGATAATTTTAAAATCCTATAAGCAAAATTGTCTTTCTTTGAGACTAATTCCGGTTAAAATTGCAAATCATCGTCAAAATTAAAATGAAAAAACTATCAGCATCATTGTTGAGATGATATAAGACCTCCAAGGTTATGTGGGTGAATATCTTAGCAATATTAAAATAAGATAATTTTAAAATCCTATAGCAAAATTGTCTTTTCTTGAGACTAATTCCGGTTAAAATTGCAAATCATCGTCAAAATTAAAAATGAAAAAACTACCAGTATCACTGTTGATGATATAAGACCTCCAAGGTTATGTGGGTGAATATCTTAGCAATATTAAAATAAGATAATTTTAAAATCCTATAAGCAAAATTGTCTTTTCTTTGAGACTAATTCCGGTTAAAATTGCAAATCATCGTCAAAATTAAAGGGAAAAACTACCAGTATCACTGTTGATGATATAAGACCTCCAAGGTTATGTGGTGAATATCTTAGCAATATTAAAATAAGATAATTTTAAAATCCTATAAGCAAAATTGTCTTTTCTTTGAGACTAATTCCGGTTAAAATTGCAAATCATCGTCAAAATTAAAATGAAAAAACTACCAGTATCACTGTTGATGATATAAGACCTCCAAGGTTATGTGGGTGAATATCTTAGCAATATTAAAATAAGATAATTTTAAAATCCTATAAGCAAAATTGTCTTTTTCTTTGAGACTAATTCCGGTTAAAATTGCAAAATCATCGTCAAAATTAAAATGAAAAAACTAATCAGCATCATTGTTGATGATATAAGACCTCCAAGGTTATGTGGGTGAATATCTTAGCAATATTAAAATAAGAATAATTTTAAAATCCTATAAGCAAAATTTCTTTTCTTTGAGACTAATTCCGGTTAAAATTGCAAATCATCGTCAAAAATTAAAGGAAAAAACTACCAGTATCACTGTTGATGATATAAGACCTCCAAGGTTATGTGGGTGAATATCTTAGCAATATTAAAATAAGATAATTTTAAAATCCTATAAGCAAAATTGTCTTTTCTTTGAGACTAATTCCGGTTAAAATTGCAATCATCGTCAAAATTAAAATGAAAAAACTATCAGCATCATGTTGATGATATAAGACCTCCAAGGTTATGTGGGTGAATATCTTAGCAATATTAAAAATAAGATAATTTTAAAATCCTATAAGCAAAATTGTCTTTTCTTTGAGACTAATTCCGGTTAAAATTGCAAATCATCGTCAAAATTAAATGAAAAAACTACCAGTATCACTGTTGATGATATAAGACCTCCAAGGTTATGTGGGTGAATATCTTAGCAATATTAAAATAAGATAATTTTAAAATCCTATAAGCAAAATTGTCTTTTCTTTGAGACTAATTCCGGTTAAATTGCAAATCATCGTCGTCAAAATTAAAATGAAAAAACTACCAGTATCACTGTTGATGATATAAGACCTCCAAGGTTATGTGGGTGAATATCTTAGCAATATTAAAAATAAGATAATTTTAAAAATCCTATAAGCAAAATTGTCTTTTCTTTGAGACTAATTCCGGTTAAAATTGCAAATCATCGTCAAAATTAAAATGAAAAAACTACCAGTATCACTGTTTGATGATATAAGACCTCCAAGGTTATGTGGGTGAATATCTTAGCAATATTAAAATAAGATAATTTTAAAAATCCTATAAGCAAAATTGTCTTTTCTTTGAGACTAATTCCGGTTAAAAATTGCAATCATCGTCAAAATTAAAATGAAAAACTACCAGTATCACTGTTATGATATAAGACCTCCAAGGTTATGTGGGTGAATATCTTAGCAATATTAAAATAAGATAATTTTAAAATCCTATAAGCAAAATTGTCTTTTCTTTGAGACTAATTCCGGTTAAAAATTGCAAATCATCGTCAAAATTAAAAGGAAAAACTACAGTATCACTGTTGATGATATAAGACCTCCAAAGTTATGTGGGTGAATATCTTAGCAATATTAAAATAAGATAATTTTAAAATCCTATAAGCAAAATTGTCTTTTTTTTGAGACTAATTCCGGTTAAAATTGCAAATCATCGTCAAAATTAAATGAAAAAACTACCAGTATCACTGTTGATGATATAAGACCTCCAAGGTTATGTGGTGAATATCTTAGCAATATTAAAATAAGATAATTTTAAAAATCCTATAAGCAAAATTGTCTTTTCTTTGAGACTAATTCCGGTTAAAATTGCAAATCATCGTCAAAATTAAAATGAAAAAACTACCAGTATCACTGTTGATGATATAAGACCTCCAAGGTTATGTGGGTGAATATCTTAGCAATATTAAAATAAGATAATTTTAAAATCCTATAAGCAAAATTGTCTTTTCTTTGAGACTAATTCCGGTTAAAATTGCAAATCATCGTCAAAATTAAAATGAAAAAAACTATCAGCATCATTGTTGATGATATAAGACCTCCAAGGTTATGTGGGGTGAATATCTTAGCAATATTAAAATAAGATAATTTTAAAATCCTATAAGCAAAATTGTCTTTTCTTTGAGACTAATTCCGGTTAAAATTGCAATCATCGTCAAAATTAAAATGAAAAAACTACCAGTATCACTGTTGATGATATAAGACCTCCAAGGTTATGTGGGTGAATATCTTAGCAATATTAAAATAAGATAATTTTAAAATCCTATAAGCAAAATTGTCTTTTCTTTGAGACTAATTCCGGTTAAAATTGCAAATCATCGTCAAAATTAAAATGAAAAAACTACCAGTATCACTGTTGATGATATAAGACCTCCAAGGTTATGTGGGTGAATATCTTAGCAATATTAAAATAAGATAATTTAAAATCCTATAAGCAAAATTGTCTTTTCTTTGAGACTAATTCCGGTTAAAATTGCAAATCATCGTCAAAATTAAAATGAAAAAACTATCAGCATCATGTTGATGATATAAGACCTCCAAGGTTATGTGGGTGAATATCTAGCAAATATTAAAATAAGATAATTTTAAAATCCTATAAGCAAAATTGTCTTTTCTTTGAGACTAATTCCGGTTAAAATTGCAAATCATCGTCAAAATTAAAAGGGAAAAACTACCAGTATCACTGTTGATGATATAAGACCTCCAAGGTTATGTGGGTGAATATCTTAGCAATATTAAAATAAGATAATTTTAAAATCCTATAAGCAAAATTGTCTTTTCTTTGAGACTAATTCCGGTTAAAATTGCAAATCATCGTCAAAATTAAAAGGGAAAAATTTGGCTAGGGCATAGATTTTAATGAATTTAATTATTACTAAGGACACGATTTATATTATTTTTAACTTAAATTTTAACCGTTAGTTGTGTTCAAGGGAAAAAAATATATAAGATAAAAAAGATGAATGATAAGTCTAGTCAGAATTAATAAACATGTAAAACAAAAAACGTACTTTCTATTTCAATATTACAGGCGACGCGTGCTTGTATGGGCGACCAAAAGTGTAATCTGTGTTTTTTATGTTAATATATTATCGGAAAATATTTATCTCCCTTAAAAATTAGTTCTCTTGCAGCCCTCAGTTGGAAAATAACGTACAATGAAAAACGGTTAAAAACACAACTAACGGTTAAAATTTAAGTAAAAAAATAACATAAATCGTGATGACGATTTGCAATTTTAACCTCGTGTCCTTAGTAATAATTAAATTCATTAAAATCTATGCCCAAGCCAAATTTTGACGACGTTTTGCAATTTTAACCATAAAAAATGTGCGAATCTTGTTGTTTAACTTGCAGAGTGTCTTAAGATAAGACCCTACCATATTTTTTTAGTCATAGTCATAAACTCAGGATGATATTTTTCACCAGACCTTTTTTGCCCTCACTCACCAACCCAAAACCTTCTTTAATTACTTGACAAAATCAGCCCCTATCTTTTTAAGAATAGACAAAGTGGCGCCTCTCCTTGACATTCTAAAGACTCGAGAGGTGTTTTATTTTCACACCTTCCGGATTGAAATGTTGGTCATCGTTGTTTGAGATAAACAAAAATGTTCCCCAGTTTTGAATTCCTTAACGAGTTAACTAAGTGTTTTGCTTCGCCCTTTTCGTAAAACTTGTTTTCTTATACAACTACGCCATGTCAATGGGGCCTAGAATATGTTGACTGTATCCCCTGCAAAGGGGTAACAAAATGGGGATGTTCTGGTCATGATACTAAACTGGATATGATTATGAACTATGCATCTTGGGAGTTTTGAGTACACCTTCATTGCCATTACTCCCAGGTTCACTTTGCTGTTAATTATGAAATCCTAATTAGAATCCTTCATCCCTTCCTAAATAGAAGTATCAATATCATCATGGACAGCTGTTGAGTATGAAATGCTAATTAGTATCTTTCACTCCTTCCGAAATAGAAGTATCAATATCATCATAGACAGCTGTTAACTATGAAATCCTAATTAGAATCCTTTATCCCTTCTTAAATAGAAGTATCAATATCATCATGGACAGCTGTTAACTATGAAATCCTAATTAGAATCCTTCATCCCTTCCTAAATAGAAGTATCAATATCATCATGAACTGGTGTTAGCTATAAAATGCAAATAAGAATCCTTCGTTTCTTTCTAAATAAAAGCATCAATATCATCATGGACAGCTGATAAATATGAAATGCTAATTAGTGTTTTTCACTCCTTCCTAAATAGAAACATCAATATCATCATGGATAGCTGTTAACTATGAATGGCTCATAATTGAAGGAACATTATGAATTCAAACCTGTTAAACTACGCTTAAGAAATTGACCATTAGCAATGATATGCATCCAACTATTCTCCCTCCTGATATGGGTAAATAATAGGGTAGACTGGGTTCTTTAACCTCGGTGTGGCAACCCACCTAGGAGAAGGAAAACCCTGAATTCAAACCTGTTTTAACCCGTTTAAAGATTAACCTTGTGTGACATCTGGACCATAGCGGAAAGACTTGGATAAACCTATACAACAAACATACTTTGTAGAGAAGACTGGGGTTTTCATCTTTTGGTTAGGCAACCAGCCTAGGAGAAGGAAAACTCTGAATTCAAACCTGTTAAAATCCACTTAGGAAATTGACCTTGTGTCACATCCTACTCGTGATGAGGGATTGGTAAATATGTATACAAGATTAACATGGTGGCGTGTAGTATAATGGTTAGAGTCGTAGGAAATGGACTTGTCGACCCTAGTTCAAATCCTGGACGAGACTGTTTGCAATTCACATAGCACTAATACCCTTAAGAAAGGTATGAATCCATATATTCTCCATCCAGCTATGGGTAAACAGAAGGTCAGACGGAGCTCTTTAACCTTGGCTAGGTAACCAGTCTTGAAGAAGGAAAACTAAAGTCACTCCTCTTAAGAAATTGACCTTGCGTCACTTCCTACTCGTGCGGAGGTGTTGACATACACACAAACACACGCACACACACACACACACACAGACACACATATATATTATTATGAGTATGTATATTCATTTATTCTATAAATATATATATATATATATATATATATATATATATATATATATATATATATATATATGATATAACCTGAAAAATAGGTTAAAACATATTGCCAATCATGTGTACATATTATCAAACCACACACACACACATATATATATATATATATAATATATATATATATATATATATATATGGTTTGATAGATATATATACATGATTGGCAATATGGCTTAACCTATTTTTCAGGTTGAGTTAAGGAACCGTTATTTTTATCTGACGAACCGGTGCAATTTTCAACCACTTTTGTTTTGTCTTTTTTTTTTTTTAAAGAATAATCAATGTAGGAGGTTTATTCGATTTTGTCTTTAAATCAACGCTCTGTTAAAATGGCGTTCAGAAAATGGCGCGAAGTCGTCGCCAAGAGCAACGATGAAATTTGACAGATTCGACGCGGGACGTCTTTCAGAATTTAATAGAAAAGTGATTTACTTTGTCAGGAAGAGCTCGGCTGTCACTCATCTTACTGGATAACATCAGGTCAAAGGTCGACAGTTAAGAAATTATAGTGACCTAAGGAGTTGATATTAAGGGCGTCGGCGTGCTGGTGTTGGAACTGAAGATCCTGGAAAATCGAAGAACATTTAAGCTTTATTGATTTGAGAAGGATTTCGTATATTTGTATCGGAATGAATGACCTTATAAGCCGAAATGATTAAATTGGGAATTTGAATCTGAATAGAGGCGCATAGTGTAATGGTTATCGTCGTAGAAAATGGACGGCGACATGAGTATAATTGTGTTCAATTGACCAGTGGTTCCCAACCATTTTAGCCATGGCCTACCTGATAATTTCTAAAAATGACAGATGCCTCACCCTTATGACATAATTCTTTTACGGCTATCGTCGTATGAAATGGACACAGCGATATCAGTTTCGCAGACTTTAGTATTACATTACTAAATCTGACCTGGAGTGGTAGTATCTATTAGGGTCTCACCAATTGGTTAAATTGAAAAAATGAGTCAAAGATATGTTTTAAAAAATGATTTTTTTAAAAATTAAATACCATCATGAATGAATTTAAAAAAGTCTTCGGCATAAAATGACCCAACAAGGTTTGACGTGCCATAAAATCCAACCAATCAACCAACTTTTCTAAAGAATAGGACGAGTTATCTCCACTAACAACAACTGATTTCACTTTTTCCGTTTCTTTTTCCCCAATTTTAAAAACGTTTCAAAGCAATGATTAGCAACCCTGTCTCGCAAATACTCTGCTAAGGAAATGAGTTCGATTCTCAAGAAGGATCCCATTAAAATGATCTTTTACCAGACTAAGTTTTGAACATCACATGCAGACAGCATGAGAAGGTTTGGCCTACAAGGAAACTTCAAGCTGATGGTGAACGCTGATTAAACTTAGGATGACCGGAGAAAAGAGAAAAGCTTCATATCTGATTTCTCTGGATTTTTTAGATGGGGCTATATAATTTGTATTATGTTGATTATTCGTATTATTGTCCTCATCTTTATTGTTATCTGCACAACGTTTTGACCAATATGCCGTCAAAGTTCCGTGATGGCTCCCGATTACAACAAGAAAGTTCCCGAGTTCGAAAAGGCTCCCGAATCCGACAAGAAATACCTGAAGAAGGCCAGAGGGTACATCGGCCTAAACGTTGTACAGATAACAATAAGGTTGAGGACAATAGTCCGAATAATCCAGATAACACAAAGCTTCATATCTGAATTGACAATTTTAAACGTTTTGTACATTGACTCTTTTGAGAACACATTCCCAAACGTATATCATCGATTATTGATTTTTTTAAAAATTAATTGCTCTTGTAAAATCTGCAATACTTAAACACCACAAAAAGGCACACAGAAATTTACAAGCAATACATAGAAATATTGATGCTCTCTCTCTCTCTCTCTCTCTCTCTCTCTCTCTCTCTCTCTCTCTCTCTCTCTCTCTCTCTCTCTCTCTCTTTCGACACTTCTATTTATTTTCTTTCTAGCCTATTTTCTTCCTTTCGCTTCTTCCATTCTCTTCTTTTTTTTCTTATGTCTCCTGTTTTTTCATCTCTCTCTCTCTCTCTCTCTCTCTCTCTCTCTCTCTCTCTCTCTCTCTCTCTCTCTCTCTCTCTCTCTCATCGGTACTTTCTTTTCTCTAAATCTATTTTTTTCTTTTATACTCTCCTTTTTCTAGTCTCATCTCCCCCCTCTCTCTCTCTCTCTCTCTCTCTCTCTCTCTCTCTCTCTCTCTTCTATTTTCTTTCTCTTTTTTTCGTGCGTCTCTTCATCCCCCCTCTCCACGTTAAAACGAGGTCTTGTGCTCAGCCCGTACATGTGGGGTATGAGGCAAATACCCATCCCCTCTCCTCTCTCTCTCTCTCTCTCTCTCTCTCTCTCTCTCTCTCTCGCCATCCCCATTGATAGCCAATACTAACAACAACCAAACACAACTCGTTTGTTCTTTGACCTGTATCCTCACCGAACGGCAGTTTATGTGGCTGTGTCTCCGCTGGCAGTGAGAAAACTAAAGGAAAGAGCTAATTGACAACCACTCACACTCTACCCCCGCCCCCCACTCGAAAAAACCTCGCCCTTAACCCATTCCCCAGACCCACCTCCTTCTTTCACCCGACACAAACATCCTTTATAACATCCACGCAACCACCACCCCCACCAACACCAATTTCTTTTACCCTCACCCATCTCTCTACTGAGATTGCATGACTGGATACGGATGAGGAGGAAGGAAGAGAAAACTTTAGGATAGATGAGAGGGTGCGGTGGTTTGGGGTGGGGGTTAGGTAAGGCAGGGTGGGGGGAAGAGATGCAAAGCGTTCGGGTTCCTTGATGAGATTGACGGGAGGGTTAGAGGTGAATTTAATTCCATGAAGATGTTTCGGGTTGATGCAGGTCGATGGAAAGCGACGCGCCCTTCAAGACAAACGCTAAGAATGAAATCAGCGGGTTGGACAGACCGAGACAGACGGGAGTAAGTAGCCATAAGCTAGTGATGACAATAGTGATAATGATGATGATAGTGCTAGTGAATTTGCGAGTAACATTCCTGATTGTCATGGTTGTAGGTTGGATTTTACGGCATGTCAACCCTTGTTGGATTATATTATGCTGAAAACATTGTGTTATTCTTTGTTGATGGGTTTAAAACTCGTAACCTAGTGGTTTGCAATTATGTATCATAGTATATTTCGCTGGAGTATTGAATTGAGCTTAAAAGTAGAAAAAGCTGAATTCAATATTCCAGAGAAATATACTACACATTTTTGTCTGAGTTTTGTTCTTTCATTCCTTATTTTACCTCATTCTGTCGGATTCATTCCAACGCCCCATTTACTCATATATATAATATATATATATATATATATATATATATTATATATATATATGTGTGTGTGTGTGTATGTGTGTTGTGTGTGTGTGCTTAATTGAAGTCATACATAATTTTGAAAATTAATTAGTTAATAATTAATGAATTTAGGCGGCATATATGTTCACATGTAAGGCTAAACAAATTGAGAAAATGACATTTTCTCAATTTGTTTAGCTTTACATTTGAACATACATGCCCGCCTAAATTCATTAATTATTAACTAATTAATTTTCAAAAATTAGGTATGACTTCAATTAAGCGCATATCCTCCAAATATTGTCGGCTTAAAAGCCATATTAAAAAATAAAACACATTTGTTTGTTTACTTACCTCATATATAATATATATATATATATATATATATATATATATATATATATATTAGAGAGAGAGAGAGAGAGAGAGAGAGAGAGAGAGAGGGGGAGAGGGAGAGAAAATTGAAAAAGAGAAAAAAGAATTGAAAAAAAGAAAGGCAGAGATGGAAAAATTGTAAAAGAATGAGAGACATTAAATAAGAGAGAAGGGAAAATTTGAACGAGAAAGTAAGGAAAAGTCAAATTGAAAAAAAAATAGAAAAAAGAAGAAAAGGAAAAAGAAAATCTGAAGAAAGAGAAGTGAAAAAAAAGAAAATTAATCGAAAGAAAGGAAAGAGAAGAAAGAAAGAAAGAGAGAGAAGAGAGAGAGAGAGAGAGAGAGAGAGATTAAAATGAAGTAAAAAAAAGAAAGGCTTTTTTTTGTTGTGTAGCCGGTGTTTCATTAGTTTATTCGAGGTGTAGATTCAGCGAAGGAAGAGAGAAAAGAAACTGAAAAAAAAAGTGATAGGTAAGAGAAAGTGCAAAGAGAAAGAGATTTCTCTAAAGAGAGAGTAAAGAAAATTGAAAAGAGAGAGAAAGCGAAAAGTGAAAAAACAAGAGAAAAAAAGAATTGAAAAAAAGACACGTGGTAAAAAATTAAAATAGAAAAAGGATTTTTTTTTTAAGAAAATTGTAAAATAGGAAAAAAATTGAAAAAGAGAGGAAGAAAATTGAAAATTGAATAGATTTTTTTAAAGTAAAGCAATAAAGTCAAGTCACTAATGCATTGCACATATATATATATATATATATATATATATATATAATAATATGTGTGTGTGTTGTGTGTGTGTGTGTGTGTGTGTGTTTTGAATACGCTAGACTTAGGCGCACGATGGCGTCGTCAGTTATGTTATTGGCTGGCGTCATAGGGGTTTCGGGTCTTTCAAACATAATACCCCCTCAGCGCAACCACGTTCGTTGGAACGATCAAAACTCCACACGCCACCCTTGTGCAAACGCCAACAAAAAAACTAAAATCAAGTAGCCGCTTCAAAGGCAAAGATCTTTGCCTTGAAGAAGTACTATACAAAACTGTTAGTAGGTATATTTGACTCATTTAGTTTAACTTTATTATTTGCTGCTACTTAGGTATTGAGCACTCTTATACTTTTTAGCTTTAGATAAATCCTGGGGTTTATATATATATATTTCATATATTTTTTTCTTTTGGCCAAGTGTTATAATATCAACCGATTATTTTCGTTGGTACGAATAATATCTTGGTCTTTTCTTTTTTTGCAACTTTTTTTTCTCTAGGTGATATTTGGTAGTATAATTTTTTACAATGAAACTATTTGCCGAATTTTTTCTTACCGGCAAGGGTTTACCACAAGGTTGGTATATATATATATATATATATATATATATTATATATATATATATAGGGAGGTGTGTCTATGTCTGCAGGTGCGTGGAACAATCTGTTATACATGCCACGTGTTACATAACATCGTAATTACTCATTATTCCCTCAGTTTGTCTGACAGACAATTGAAGTTTTTAATGTAAATGAAATGTATCAAATTAGAAAGACAACGGAATTAAATAAGAACGTATATAAAAGATTACACTTATTTTAATTATATTTTATTTGGTTTCTATATAAAATCATTCATAGGATGGATACAGCTGGATAATGAAAAACAATATTAGAGATCAATGACAACCGTAAAGTTTATTTATTTTAAAGTTGTTAGAACAAAGTATGCAAATTAACCATAACATATATTATATATATATTGTTATTGGTGATTATATGCTTTTATTTCTTAGTTATATTACCATTGCTGGATTTTAAATTCCCTAACATGGACTATTTTAAAAGGCAATCTCTACTCAGATTTTCATAGAGACATTGTTAATAAATAAGATTTGATTATTCTATGTATCAATGATTTTTTACTCTAAAATAATACTCATTTATAAACGCAACGCAATTAGTGAGGGTATTGTGACGTAAGCAGTGGCCTTCTTTTTGTTACAGACAGACTCTGAGACAAAACTCGCTATAAAGTTGTAAAATGAATCCGCGAGACTGGCTTGTTAACCATATACCAGGATCGGACGCCTAGGTGATTATTATATGTATTTACATTAATATAATGATTACAGTATGTGGGGGGGGAGTTTGAGGTGTACCGAAAAGATCCCCCACAAAGGGCGTTGTGCAATTCAAATTCTTTCTGCTCCCCTCTTTATCGACGCTCATCTGCTCTTTCTCACATAAGACGTTGCACAACTCTCTCTCTCGTGTCTCTCTCTCATTCCTCTCTCTTCTCTCATCCTCTCCTCTCCACAGTCGTGCGTCTCTGTCTCTCTCTCCTCTTCGCTGATTATTCTTGCCTTCTTGAATGCACCTGCTCGTCTTTTTGCATATGCTCCTTCTCTCTGCTGCTCTCTCTTGTCTCTCTCTTCTTACTCTCTCTCTTCATCTGTCATCTCTCTGCTGCCTACCTCTAGCTCTACATCTTTTATAAACGATTAACGGCAATGTCGCGATCCTAACGCAGAATATTTCAGCTCCACTTGCCGCTTGTGCAAATGCGCATGTGCAGTACTAAATCATCTTAATTTTCCATGTGAGCTTAATCTATAACAATCACCACCGTCGCCCCAACGCTTATTTCGCTTCAATGCTATTGATGCGCGCAACCATGAGCGCGCGTGAAATGATATTTTCGGCTTAATCGAATTATGTTGCGAAACTAATGTTTTAAAGGGGAGAGAGATGGCTCATCGCAGTTCGCGTCTTTCATATCAACCAGAGTCGTTATTTATGTTTTATCGAATGCACTAGGAGCCTCGATTACTGGTTGAATATTATAAATGCCCGTTTATGCAGTAGAGGATTAGACGACAAAGAAGATATCTCTAAATTAATAATGGAGATTGGGTTTCCATTATTGTCATCAGTAAACACAACTACGTCACAGGGCTTACGTCTAATTACCAAAGTCGTCAATACATAGAATTAAAGTAATAAATTTTTCCTGAACTTTTTTGATATTCTATGATACATTTTTACTAAGGCATAATCAACTTCTTTTGAGCTTTTTATGATAAAAAAATGCTTATAACATTTTAAAATAACTATTTATTTAATTTTTAACAACAAATATGTAAGTTTTTTTTATTTTTAATTTTTTAAAAAAAAAATTCGCGGGTAACTGATCGAAGAGGCTGTTCTGTGCCATTGTATTACTGATATATTCATTTGCGTTATTGCCCCGCTTAGCATAATGTTGCTGTTGATAAAGACATCTTATTATAATGGAGATTGTGTGTTTTTCTGTCTGTAACTCGAAACTATATTTTGGCCTACTCAAGTCACAATTCTCTAGTTATTGACTTGCAGCATTGCTCGCATGATTTTATTTTTTATTGCTAATCTCAATCTATTAATAAATATGTCTTACTATATTAATACTGTTATATACTATGTCTATTGTACTGATACACATGCAATTATATTTTTATATAATACAACAAAATAGGCGGTTTAGCAGTGTGAACGGGAAGGCTAATTTGGCATATAATATCTAAAAAATCGAAATTTAATAAATATGTGCTTAGTATATTGATTTCTAAGGCTGTTTGGTTTTATTTTAATGGAAATATTAAGCAAAAAATCTCTATATGAATCTAAATGAAATCGCATTAACCAAGATAAATAACTGTTTCATTTTATTTTCTTTACTTCCTATTTTAAACTAAATACTTAAATAGAAAAAAAGAACAAATGAAAGACGAGAGTGATGGAGAGTAAGTTTCAGTTGTTTCATTTTTATTATACTTCCTATGTTTCATAAAATCTTTATATAAGCTCCCTCTGTTTCAAATCTTTTTTATCTGTATTCTTATTTAGTTTCCATGTAGCGCTTTCTAATTTAATATACAAGATATTTTATTGACATTAAAACTTATATACTTGCAACCCGGAAGGGTTGCATATATTTGCTAAGTATCATAATGTCGAAAGCAGATATCTGTCAGGCAAGAAATTTTTAAAGCATCGTTGTTGTTTTTCTATAAAACTTTCTTACATAGAATAAAGCATATAATTATTAGCTGGATAAAACAAATAAAAACTATTGCTTTATAATTCAACGTTTGAATCCTGTTAATATATTATAATAAATAAAAACTATATATTATAAACAAATGAATAAAAACTATATAGAACGGCTATGAAATGTAATTTAAAATGTTTATTAACAGTTAATGGATAAAAAAAATTATTTGGCGAAAATTTTGTAAATCGCATTTTAATAATTAGTTTAATGCTCGCTCGCTGCTTTTTCAGTAACATAAGTTAGCTAAAAAAGTTTAACAATAAATAAAATATTTACGAATTTTGTGTAAAAATTTAAATTGTAAAATAATTCAAAATAGAATTATTTAATCAAATACCATGTGGACAACATTTTTTTTGAGTGAGCAGAAGATTAAGTTTTGTCGTATTTTTTTTTTTTTACTACTTTAATAAATTTGATAATTTTCCTTAGCTTATGGTATAATTATCTGAACATCGGAATTTTTACTCCTCCACACCCGCTGCAGATCAATATATTTGCAAAAAAATTAAGTTTTACCACGCGGAAAAGGGTTTTTTACTTTGGCTAGTTTTTACAATAAAAAGAATTATGCGCCTCCATGGCGTAATTCTGGCCACAAATTTAATTTAATGAATAATTAAATTTAGAAAGACTAACGAAATTAAAATGAAGAAGCATATATAGAAGTTAGCGTACTTATTCTTAACTATATTTATTGGTTTCTATATAAATTCATTCGTAGGTTGGATTTGGGTATGCTGGTATTCCTATATCTATTGTAATGAAGTAATTCGGTCTTTTTTGTCGTAACCAAAAACTATCGTCAGCTGCTTACGTATCGCAATGACCATTAAATGCATGCAATAACATAGAAGTAGAAGAACAGTTATCATTAAAAAATGATATTTAAAGCTGCTCGCTATATAGGAATTTAACATTTGAATCATTGTAATAAATAACTATATATTATATTTAAATGAATGAAGACTATATAAACTATGAATATAATTTTAAAATTGTATACTTTAAATGAAAATTATTATGCGAAATTTGTAAATCAATCTTATAAATCATATTTACTGCTCAGACCTTTTTTAGTAACAAGAAGTTAATCTAAAGGTTTACGAAAATAAATAAATACTTTACGAAATTTTGTGTAAATTTATGTGAAAATATTCAAAATAATTATCTAATTGATGATGGGCGCGTTCAATCATTTTTTATTTCATACTTTAATAAATTTATGGGTTTTACTTTGCTTATTAATAAAAACCCTGCTACATTGAATTTTTCCAAACATGCCGCCAGCTTCGCCGAGGTACAATATCTTTGCAAAAATAAAAATTTTTTTCAACGTGTTAACATCGTCGTTAAGACGGCCCGGAGGGTTGTTTCTTTTTGTGGCTAGTTAAATGACACCAACAATTGGTTTTAAGTAAACCATCGGGTCAATATGCTGAAAAATATTCGTATTCGAGAGGAGCGGCGTGTGCAAAAAAGAAAAGAAAGAAAGAAACAAGCTGGGCACAGAAATCAATGTAATGAATGCAGTATATGCGTTGGGGCGTAAGGGCAGTGGTCTCGTAAAACTTTCAAGCTCTAATGTCCTTGGAACAAGTAGATTATAACGCCTAGAACAGGTTGAGATGCCGTTAAAATCAATGCAATAAATCAATTCAATCGACCAAATAGTTTCAACGTAGAACTCTGTTTGTCTTAGACTATATATATGTGTATATATAATGTTTTATTGAGACATTCTGCTAGAAACGGTTTGGCCAAAATGGCGTAAATTGTCTTGAAAAGCCAATTTGGCGTTGCGCTGCGCTTTCCATGCGCGCATGGCGCAGAGAGGCTTATAAATTTCGAAAACTGGTGCATGTTGCATGCATAACCTGAATTCGCAATAGTGGAGGGTAAACCTTTTTTCATCAAAGCGTGTACAGAAATTGGCGTTTACGTGGGTGGCCTTGACCCACGAGTTACGCATCAAACTGGACGAGTTTTCGCGAGTTATGTGATGTCGCATTTTTTTTGTTATTGTGTTGATAGGCTGAAATTTGAAGTAGCAAGCAGCTTCAGGTACCGTTTTATGTTGATAAAGTTCACTAAAAAACCATTTAAGTTCCAAATTTATTACGGCAAAGAAGAATGATGTTTATAAAATATAACAGTTAAAACATACTAGCAAAAATAAAAAAAAAACAGTCCTCCGGGGCGATGTAAAAATTAGATTTTTTTAAAACCATATTGGCCTGAGGGTTGGTAAGTAAATATTCAATTGTCAGTCGAGTTTGTATGCCTAAGCTAAGTAAAATCATGCAATTCATTAAAAGGATTAAAAATAAAATCAATTTAAAAATGTAAATTTTAAATATAATATGTATTAAAATAAAAACAACTATATATAAAAGAATACATAATACAAGTCATGTATTTATTAGAAAACTTGTTTAAAAAAGCAATGAGGACTGTCTAAGTGCTGCATGTTCTAAATTTATGTATGAGCGATTGTTGTAATCTGAACGTAAGGCAGTTACAGACAAAGAAACCGGAAGCGAATCCCCCGATTAAATAGATGTATGGCCAGAAATCTTCTGCTAATCTTTACCACCCCCCAGCAGCAACAAGGAATTAACATTCACAAAACTCGAGAAAAAAATAAATGAAACTTTAACGTAAGTTGCTGTATAATGAAATCATTTTTCAAGTAGGGGTACAAAAAAAAAAAAATACACCAGACTAGTAGTTTTTAAAAAACCAGAGAATTTTATAAATAAAAATCTGTAAACCTCTGTCAAGAATGGCGGCATTGCTTTGTGGTTTTTTTGTTTTTTTACCAATCTTTTGGACAATGTTTCCTTAATCGTGATTTATTAGCATTTATAGTATAATTTAAGAAATGCAACAGAAAAAATAATGAAAGTTAAATATCTGTTCTTAGGATGGAAATTAAAGAATAGAGTGAGCAATTTAGAATTTCAATTTTTTTTTTTAAGTTTAAAGAAAGGTGGAGGTGATGCAATAACTGAATTTGGGCCATATATATATATACTATATATATAGTATTATATAATATATATACTATATATATATATATAAATATGGGTGGGGATCGATTCTGCTTTTCATGCGTTGGCCTCTAAAGCACAGAAGGCACTGGGCGCTCGAACATTAAAACTCTAGGGCATGGAAAAAGTGCTTGCGCGAGGTCCGCGATTGCGATAATATATATATATAATATATGTGTTTGTGTGTGTGTGTGTGTGTGTGTGTGTGTGTGTGTGTGTGTGTTTTAGTCAAATATTAGCTAAATATATATTAACTTTTTTAGTGTTCAGATACAAGCAGGGGGCTCAGAATATATATATATTATATTACTATATAATATATATACTATATATTGGTTTGTTGGTTGGTTTTTGAAGGTAGTCATAATGCAAGTGTAAAAGAAAAAAGAAGGTAACTCGTGTGTTGTTTTTGTTATCCGTGATGTTTACTCAATTCTTACATATTTCGGGATAAAAATCCCTTCTACAGAGATTACTCCAGAACTGAATTAAGTGGTTGCTAACCAGTGGCTGTTCATTTGTTCTGTTGCATGTCGTCACCAAATTCGCATATATATATTATACGTATATATATATATATAATTATATAATATATTATATATATATTAAATTAATAATATAATTTGTTGTTTGATTACTCTGCATTGTTATGGCTTTTAAACGCAATGCGGCCATGAAATCTTAAGTAAGCAATTATAAACATGATATAAATTTGTTTGTTGTTTTATTACTGTTCTGCTGTGAGGCCATCTGAGGCACTCTATAAGTAATAAGCTATTGCCAATCTATTTGTGAAAACAATATAATATTATATGTACTGAAATTTAGCATTTAGTAAGCATAGAACGATCAGCGTATTGCATTTAAAACAGAGAACTATAACACACCTCCGCAGATCGTGCTGAACGGAACGAGGCCTTAGGTCACGTGGTCAGTAATGGCGGCTAGTTTCCCGCGCCAAAGATAGATGACACGCGGCCTATACCGCAAAAGACCGCTCCAAATCTTCAAGGTTTTTCCGGACTTTGCCATAAAATGGGACAATTCCAGATCTCAAGAGTGAATCATTTGGAATCATTTGGGGTATTTTGTTGTTTGTTTTTTTTGTTTTTTTTTTTGTGTTGTTTGTTTTTTGTTTTTTAATCAGGCATATGGCGCATTTCTGAGATGAGGAAGTCAGAGAGATGAGAGGTAAGAGAGAGAGTAAGAGAGGGGGAGTAGAGAGAGAAAGAGAAAAGGTAAGATTGAAGTAGAGAGAGGGAAGCAAAAGAATTTCCGAAGTGTCTAGTGCGTTAGAGGGAGTCGACTAGGTATCGGCGTAGGAGAATGCGTCTGCCTAATGTCCTATTCATGATTGCGTCATTTTTTTTTCCTAGTCGTCGTGCAAGCTATTACGCGACAATTACTGAAAAAACGCGTAGTATGGTGAATGTTTTCTGTGACGGCAGTGGCTACGTGCTGGAACCTGAATGATATCGTAGCAAGCGAGTTCGATACTCCAGTCAACAACTAATTACGTTCAGCTTTTCGGATTAATACGCCTGTGGGAAAGGTATGAGATCCGTCTTATCGCCTGCAGATATGAGTTAAAATAGGGCAGCCAAATTTTTCACTATTTGTTCGTGCTTAGAGAATGGATTGGTTAATATACTCCGCGGAATAGATTGTATATGGCGCATTGAATAAAGTAAAATAAGTGCATAATTAATAGCACAATAATCTGCACAAACATTGTTGGTATATAAAGTTAATTCGCTATAAAAAAATGTTAATTCGAACGAGTGGCCTATGCAGCCGGCAAAAAAGAGTCTTGCGCCGCATTTTCACTAAGGCAAATTAGTAACGGCTGATAAAGTTTATGAGTGCCATCCTTGGCGCAGTTGAAAGGGCTTAAAGAAAGTCCCTGTGTTTGGTGATCCTTTGGTACAGCCGTATAGTCCTTATCGGGCTCGTATTCGTTAAGGTGCCAGTTATTTAATCCTATGTCCGTCGTCCATGAATGTTACAGTAATTATGTCTGGCAAGTAGGGTCAGGTTTAAGTATTGTTCAACGGCTCGAGAGTACTGCCAGTGATTGGACCAAAGGAAAGATCAACATGGTCTGGCTTAGTGTATATACTTCTCTCATGGGCCGCTTTGTTGCTTCTATCATCTATCTTAACTATCTGGTCTGGTCTTGTCGTGGTTTTCTGGGGACTCCGGGTCTTTGTCGGGATCATTTCTTATCAGAAGCCTTGTGCTATTGTTAGGCTTTAGTAATAAGGCATAGCACAGACTTCGATTTAGCAATGATGTTAGCTTTATTCTATGAACGTAAATTAGCATTTTAGCCCAGACCATGCAAGACAATCACGCCAGTGAGCTCACATCTTGGCTAGCTCGCTTCTAAGTCCTAAACTGGCTCAACTGACTAACGTGACTTGAGTTGGGCTTAGCACGTAAACGGCGGAAAGGGCTTCATTATTGCCTCGTTCTCAGGAAACGTTTCATCCCCAGAACGCATTCAAGGTGAGAGTGAGGTGCAAACGCTGTCACTCACATCTCAGCGATCAGGCTGTACTGATCGCCTATAAGGATTTCTAATAAACTACCTAAAAAGATATTATGGGAATCCTATAATTATGTACCAATTAGTCTGATAGTAGGGGCGAGGATCTGGCAGCAAACACTTAATCATATAAAAGTCAACAGACGCAGAGTTATTGTTTCTTTTTTGGGGTGGAGGCGTCTTGGATGGAGCGTCATATGCTTACATGCATCTGCCGCAATTTAAACCGGCGTATATCCAAGCCGTGCTACTCATGCAGCTGAGTTGATGAGAACTGAATATCGATCACGCCGGAATGCTATTGTTCGCTAGGCGGATATTTTGGACGCGACTGAGCTATATGAATTAGCATGGTTTTCAATAGCTAATTCGTTACTGAATTTCCATATTTTAATATAACCGTTTAGGCACTCATCCTAGATACAAATATTTCAGCAACACAGCTATATGGGTTTGCTAAGTATTCCATCTAATACAAATTTCGCAAGCAGTATAATGATTTTCAAGTATTCTCATCTAATACAAAAATTTGCAAGGCACAGGTTATACTGGTTTTCAAGTATTAGCCATCTAATATAGCTAAATATTTACAGGCACAGTTATATGATTTCAAGTATTGCCATCTAATAGGTCAAATAGATTTGCAACACAGTTATATGTTTCCACGTATTCCATCTAAATACAAATAATTTTGCTAAAGAGCACAGTTATATGATTTGGCACAGTTATTCTCATCTAATACTAAATAATCTTGGCACAGTTTATATGATTTACACGTATTCCCATGCTAAATACAAAATAATTTGCACACAGTATTGATTTCAAACGCTATTCCGGGCATCTAATACAATAATTTGGCACACATTATATGATTTCACGTATTCGCATCTAATCACAAATCATTTGGCACACAGTTGTGATGATTTCAACGTATTGCCGCATCTAATACAAATAATTTGCAGCACAGTTTATAGTGATTTCTACGTATTCCGCATCTAATAGCAAATATTTGCAAGGCAGCAGTTATAAGTGATTTCACGTATTCCTATCTAAATACAAATATATTTGGGCAAGGCACAGTTATATTGATTTCACTATTCCCAATCTAATACAAATAATTTGGCACACAGTTATAAGTGATTTCCGTATTGCCATCAGTAATATCAAATATTTGGCCACAGTTATATGATTTCAGTAAATCCTATCTATATCTTCTTATTAAATGGAGATTGTCGGTTTGTACCTGTCTGTAACCGAACCTATATACTTATACAAGCCACATTCCCTTTAGTTATTTAGCATCACATCTCACTGACTTTATTTATTTTAACGGCTCAATTATTAAGTAAATTGTTTTAAGCATCATTAAAACCGTGTTGACCTATCCATCTAGCATACTAATAACAAGCAAATTGTTTTATATAATTACAACAAATAGGGCGGTTACAGTATGAATAGAAAGGCTAATTTTAATAAATATATGGCTTAGTTTTATTGATTTCAATTGTTTGGTTTTAATGCTTATTGAATATGAGTCAAAAATCTCGATGAAAATCTTAAAAAGAAATCCATTAAACAAGAATACCAAAATATACTGTTATTTTATTTGGCTTTACATTCCTATTTTTTAATGCTATAATAGTTAAATTACGCAAAATTTACCAATGAAGACGGGGAGTAATGGAAATATGATGGAAGGTTAGTTTTCAAAAGTTGTTCTAGTTTTCAAAATCATACGCTCGCCTCTGTTTCCAATTTTTCTTACATTCTTATCAGTTTGCTTAGTCTATTCGTAATTTTAATTGTTTGATATTTTATTAATATTAAAAGGCTTAAATACTTGGCTCGCCGGAGGTGGCTAAATATACTTGGCGAGTACAAATAATTTACACACCAGTTATATAATTTCAAGGTATACCCTATGCTAATACAATAATTTACACAGCAGCTATATTGGTTGCGAGTATTTCCTATCTAATACAAATAGATTACAAGCCACAGTTATTGATTTCAAGTTTCCCTAATCTAAGTACGAATAATAAATTTGCAAAGCAGTTATATGATTTCAAAGTATTCTATCTAATACAAATTAATTTGCACAGTTATATGATTTCAATTTATCCATCTAATACATTATGATTTACATCACATTTATATGATTTCAAGTATTCTATCTAAATACAAAATAATTTACCACAGCTATATGGTTTCAGTATCTCTATCTAATAGCAATAATTTAGCTACACCAGCTAATATGGGTTTCAGTATTCCTATCTAATACAAATAAATTACTACACACAGCTAATTTAGTGGTTTTTGCAGTATTCGCATCTAAATACAAATAAATATTACACAGTTAATATGATTTCTAAGTATTCCATGCATAAATGACAGATTAATTTACACAAGTTGTATGGTTTCTAAGTATACCTACTATAGCAAATCAGATTTACATACCAGTTATGATGGTTTTAAGTATTCGCCCATCTAATACAAATAATTTACATACAGTTAATATGGTTCAGAAAGTAATTAGCCTAATGCTAATACAGTAATAATTTGCACAGCTATTATGAATTTCTAAGTATTCCCATGCTAAATAACAATAATAATTTACATAAGCAGTTAGTATGGTTCAAAGTATTCTATCTAATACAAATAATTATTTGCAACCAGTTATATGATTTCAAGTATTCCTATGCTATACAATAAGTTTAGCAGTACAGTTATATGGTTTGCAAGTATTATCTCATCTATTCAAAATAATTAGCATAAGCAGTTATATAGGTTTTCAAGTTAATTGCCCATCTATACAACATAATTACAGCAGCTAGTTCATACGATTCAAGTATTACGCATGCTATATGCACATAATTTGCCACAGGCAGTTATATGATATTCAAGTATTCCGCATCTAATACAGAATAATTTAACAAATCAGCAGTTATATGATTTCAAAGTATTCGCGCATCCTAATAGCACATAATTTTGGCACACAGGTTTATGATTTCAAAGTATTCGCCATCTAATACAATAATTTACAGCCACAGTTATATGATTTCAAAGTATTCCATCTAATACAGCATAATTTGCACACAGTTATATGTATTTCAAAGTATTCGCCGATCTAATAACACATAATTTGCATAGCACAGTTATATGATTTCAAAGTATTAACTATTTAATACAAATAATTTGAAGGCAATTATATGATTCGGCAAGTATTCCTATACGTAAGTATTGCAAAATAAATTTTGCAAACAGTTTTATTGACTCTAAACTGTAACGACACTGTAGCGAACGCACTCTGAATGCAAGATTGAACGCTGGTAGTAATAGTTAAATAGCTACAACTACTTGTTTGCCTACCATAGGATTATATTTGTCATTAAATAACCGCTATAAAAAGTTTATTGCCAATTAAAAAAGATTAAAATATATATTTGTTTTCGATTATTTTTCAATTTTTTTTTAACAGGCGCGGCACCTTGCAGACATTTAAGTAGGCGGAGTGGCCTATTGTCGGCTTAGCCGGACAGCGAGGGAGTTATGCGCTTTTCATTAAGCGCTATATTCCTGGGGAGGTTTTCTGTGGGGTGGAGGCGCGCACAGCTACGCGTTATCGCCGCACACATTTAACAAACACAGATCAGATTGCCAAGTCTAAAGGCTACTCATGCACTGAGTTGGCGGAACTGGGATCGGAAACGCGGAACCTTGTGGTTCCTATGTGGGTGTTCTGAATGCCCGACTGAACTAAGCTAAACTGGCCGCGTTTAGCTTATAATCAAATATTTAATAATGAAATCAAATTCCATAGTAATTATACTGCGCATAAAGAGTTAATTATGCTGTTAAACAATAAACGCATAACTAATGAAATTGGCAACACCCCACTATTGGCCTTACTTAAGCTAGACGGGCGGTCGTTGAGAGGTCCGGTCCGATTCATAGTTCGGTCCGCCTACGTCAAGCACATAGGTCACCTATAATATATGTCCTAGGACACCTATTTTCCTTTATGGGCAAGCCCCAACCCCTTTTTAATCATATACTGAGGCTAGTAAGGGGGTGGCTGAGGGTCTTCGTGTGGGCTTGGGTGTGGACGTAAAATCTGTGCTGAATGGTAAGAGGTTCCCAGTTCTGTAAGGCTCTGGTAATGTGGAGTACCCGCTTCATTGCAATGCATTTCTCCCAAGGTCGCACTTGACAAGGTAGTGGTAGTACTTGTTAAGTCCGTGATATCTATTATTATAGGTTGGTTTGGTTTGGTTTTGTTTTTGTTTAGAGCGGCATATCAACCTGGCAGTGGGTCATTATATGGCCGATAAAGTTTGAAAAATAAATGCAAATTCTTGATGGATAATTAAATTTTTTTATATAAATATACATTTTTCTATTTAACCCCATAGATGGAACCTCTAACAGGTACTACCAGACTCCGGGTCACGAGTGGACCAGGGGAGCAATGGTGATTGAAGGAGGTGCTCCACATTCCGCCAAACGCTCCAAAAACTGAACCAGTCAACCAATGCAGATAAAGAGTTTAAAGCGTCACTTCCGCAAGGACATGGCAGACCCGCAACCACGCAGCTTCTAGGGCAGCCCATAGATAAAAAGGGGTTGGAGGCGTTGCCATATAGCAGGGCATCCTATTATCTTAAATAAATAAAAATATTTAAAAAAAATGAGTTTAAAAATTTGAGTTAAAAACTTGAAGTTAGAAACACGCTATTCAGAAATAAATATGAACCCAAAGCAAGGGTTTACATGCCGTAAATCCAAAACTGCACTAAGCGAGCTCAACCAAGCTAATGAATCAATTTAAGTATTGAATAACGCCATAAACGGCTTTATATGCCGTTAAACATAACGAAACATGGCGAAAACAATAGTGTATTTGTTATAGTTGACAATTCAAGCATGGCACATATATATGACGTTGTAAAATAAACGGACATGTTCCGGCGCCTTTGATAATCACTTAAAGGTAACACTTAGTAAACGATTTTAGGCTCAACTACATAGGTAATTAAACGCGCATTGCGCAAAGGATTTTAAAAATTGAAATAAATAAAATGCCTACCAAAGATGTAGAGTACGGAAAAGAGCATAGAATATGTGGGATTAAGGGAACTGCAACGCTAAAATACATCACATACACAGAATCAACAGTACATAATTCTCTGCTCTCTCTCTCTCATCGCTCATCATCGATCTGCTGCTTCTGCATCTGCTCATCTCTCTTACTCGCTCTGCTTTCTCTCTCTCTCTGGCTTTTTCATTTCCGCGTTTCTCTCTTCTCATCCGCCCCTCTCTCTCAGTCTCTCCTTTCTTTCTCATCATTTCTGTGCTCCTGTCTCTGTGCTGTCTTGTCTGTCTCACTGTCGTCTCTACTGCACCTCTCTCTCATCCTCATCTGTCTCTGCTCTCGTCTCTTGTGTGTGTTTGTCTGTTATGTCTTCTATATGCTGTATCTCTTCCTTTGCTCGCCTTTCGCCGCTCTCTGGCCTCATTAAATCTGCTGCTGCTCTCTCATAGTGCTCAGCAAATCTCCTCTTTCCGTCTGCTTTGTCTCCCTGCTGTCTGTCTGTCTAGTACGGTCTCATCTCATTCTCCTCATCTTCTCTCCTCTTCATCCACTCTGCTCATCGCGGTGCTCAAGTATCTGCATCTCTCTCTCGTCTCTCTCTATCTAGCTGTTCTCTTATGTCTCGCTGTCTGTCTGTCTGCT
>CM042181.1:28511796-28551796 GCA_023376005.1 Doryteuthis pealeii
AGAGAGAGATCCACTAGTTCTCTTTCAATATGTGTAAATAGTAGTTTTAGATAGGTTCTTCACCATTAGTAGGCACTAGTCTAAGAGAAGGAAAACTCGGATTCAAACTGGTTAACTCCGCTAAAAAATTGACCTTGTGTCACATCTTGCCATGTGGAGGAGCTGGGTAAATACATATAAAATAACAATTTTATTACCCGCGTTAGTATTGTCCGTGACTCTGTGTTGTGCGCTCAATGCACTCATCGGTGGTTGATTGTAGATTGTTAACGGGTTCGGCGACTTTTAAGCGACCCCTGCCGGCTTCGAGAGGAAAGCTTGCTTATATTAGTTCCCTCCCATGCCTTCCACGTGCATGGTAAGAGTCTATTATTGCAAGTGACTACCGGTGATTGTCCAAAGGGCGTCCCGGTCCAAATATCTGTTCCGTGTATTAATCTACAGATAGATATATTATTCGGGGGTCAAACAAAACCTGTTCAGCACGCGTAAACGCTTTTTAAGGCCCAGCTCATTATGGAAAAGGACTATATTCATAAACGTGGTGGAGTTGCCTTCATCGTATCAGGTGGACAGCGCGGGAGTATATCCCCTTTCGCTATTCAAGAACTGGGAATATGTGAATAGACAGTAGTTATAGCTAGTTTTCAAGATACAAGGATATGTAATAGTATACACTAAAATACTAGTTTCAAGCCACTAATTATGTGATGGCAGTAACATACACTTTCGAGCACTAGCATATGTGATAGAGGTAATAATACTAGTTTCAAAGATAAAGATATGTAATAGTATATATAAAATACTAGTTTCACAGACACCTATATGTGAATGGCAGTGAATAACTACCTTTGAGACACTAGCATATGCGAATAGAGAACTAATAATACAAGTTTAAGATCAATGATATGTTAATACGTATTCACTAAAATACTAGTTTCAAAGACACTAATGTATGTGAATAGGCAGTAGAATGCTAGTTTCAAGATCAAGGATATGTAAATGTTATACACTAAATACTAGTTTCAAGACAACTAATGTATGTGAATAGGCCGTAGAATACTACTTTCGAGACACTAGCATATTTAAATAGGACAATAGAATACAGTTTTTCAAGAGGATATGTAAATAGTATAACACTAATACTAGTTTCATCAAGACCTAATATATGTGAATAGGCAGTAGAATCTACTTTCGAGACACTAGCATAATGTGAATAGACAGTTGAATACTATTTTCAAGATACAAGGATATGTAAATAGTATCACTAAATATAGTTTCAAGACCTAATATGTGAATAGGCAGTAGAATACTACTTTGCGAGACACTAGCATATGTTGAATGAGGTATAATACTAGGTTTCAAGATACAAGATATGTAAATAGTACAACTAAATACTAGTTTGAAAGACACTATTGTGAATAGGCAGTAGATACTAACTTTCGAGACCTAGCATAGTGCGAATCAGAGAGTATAATACTAGTTCAGTACAAGGATATGTAAATAGTATTCACTAAATACTAGTTTCAAGACACTAATGATGTGAATAGCAGTAGAATACTACTTTTGAGACACTAGCATATGCGATAGAGACTATAATACAAGTTTCAAGATACAAGGATATGTTAAATAGTATTCACTAAAATACTAGTTCAAGACACTAATGTATGTGAATAGGCAGTAGAATACTACTTCGAGACACTAGCATATGCGATAGAGACTATAATACAAGTTTTCAAGATACAAGGATATGTAAATAGTATTCACTAAAATACTAGTTTAAGACACTAATGTATGTGATAGGCAGTAGAATACTAGTTTCAAGATACAAGGATATGTAAATAGTATACACTAAAATACTAGTTTCAAGACACTAATGTATGTGAATAGGCCGTAGAATACTACTTTCGAGACACTAGCATATTTAAATAGACAATAGAATACTAGTTTCAAGAGGATATGTAAATAGTATACACTAAAATACTAGTTTCAAGACACTAATATATGTGAATAGGCAGTAGAATACTACTTTCGAGACACTAGCATATGTGAATAGACAGTTGAATACTAGTTTCAAGATACAAGGATATGTAAATAGTATACACTAAAATACTAGTTTCAAGACACTAATATATGTGAATAGGCAGTAGAATACTACTTTCGAGACACTAGCATATGTGAATAGAGAGTATAATACTAGTTTCAAGATACAAGATATGTAAATAGTATACACTAAAATACTAGTTTGAAGACACTATATGTGAATAGGCAGTAGAATACTACTTTCGAGACACTAGCATATGCGAATAGAGAGTATAATACAAGTTTCAAGATATAAGGATATGTAAATAGTATTCACTAAAATACTAGTTTCAAGACACTAATGTATGTGAATAGGCAGTAGAATACTACTTTCGAGACACTAGCATATGCGAATAGAGACTATAATACAAGTTTCAAGATACAAGGATATGTAAATAGTATTACTAAAAATACTAGTTTCAAGACACTAATGTATGTGAATAGGCAGTAGAATACTAGTTTCAAGATAACAAGGATATGTAAATAGTATACACTAAAATACTAGTTTCAAGACACTAATGTATGTAATAGGCCGTAGAATACTACTTTCGAGACACTAGCATATTTAAATAGACAAAGAATACTAGTTTCAAGAGGAATATTAAATAGTATACACAATACTTTCAAGACACTAATATATGTGAATAGGCAGTAGAATACTACTTTCGAGACACTAGCATATGTGAATAGACAGTTGAATACTAGTTTCAAGATACAAGGATATGTAAATAGTATACACTAAAATACTAGTTTCAAGACACTAATGTATGTGAATAGGCAGTAGAATACTACTTTCGAGACACTAGCATATGTGAATAGACAATAGAATACTACTTTCAAGATACAAGGATATGTAAATAGTATACACTAAAATACTAGTTTCAAGACACTAATGTATGTGAATAGGCAGTAGAATACTACTTTCGAGACACTAGCATATGCGATAGAGACTATAATACTAGTTTCAAGATACAAGGATATGTGAATAGTATACACTAAAATACTAGTTCAAGACACTAAATATATGTGAATAGGCAGTAGAATACTACTTTCGAGACACTTGCATATGTCAACATACTAGAATCTCCCGGGAAGCACGACTTAAGGTCATCCGTATCTCTTGGTAGTTTGCAAAGGAGGAGAAAGAGTGCTATTGTCAGTGTAGGAGGGAAAGATGCCATTAGAGGTGTTGGTAAAGAGCGTCTCGAAATTTAGCTGCTGTCAGGTGAAGGTTAACTCTTCTCTCCAACAGTTGACCTGACCTCTTGCCGGTGACACCACCAGCCGCAAAGTTGCTAGATTTTGTAAATGCATGTGTGACAATAGACACATACGTGAAGGTATATTTACAAATAGATAACGTCTCCGTGTAGTGATATGTGCAACACAAAAGTTGCGGTATTTTGGCAGACTAGAAACATTGAGATTCTGCCTTCACATTGGAGGTGTAAAGGAGGCGCGTTGGGTACTGGTTAGAGTCGTAGGAAATGGACTCGTCTACCCGAGTTCAAATCCTGGACGAAGCCACGGTTCACATAGCGTTAATACTCTTCGGAAAGGTATGAATCCAACTATTCTCCCCCCAACTATGGGTAAATAGTACTGCAGACTGGGCTCTTTAACTTTGGTTAGGCAACCAGTTTAGGAGAAGGAAAGCTCTGAATTCAAATCTGGTCACTACTAGAATAGACTCAGTTCTACTTAATGATCTATTTCAATTTTAAAAAAAAAACATATATCCGCAATGGATTGTTTCATACTGTTCACCCTTGCTTGAGGATGTCCAACTGTGGTGTAATGGTTAGAAAGCTAGTCTCACAGATCCATTACACATATACGCACTATGATTTGTTTCATACTGTTGACCATTGGTTGAGGACGTCCAACCATGGTGAAATGGTTAGCAAGCTAGTCTCTCAGATCCGTTAATACTGAATAGCTACTTTGGTCCCCGCTGGAACCCTCATACTTATCATTTTGTGTCACATCCTACTCGTAATGAAGAGGTTGGATAAAGAGGGCATCTCTTGGTAGTGTAAAGTTAGCAAGATTGTCTCACATATCCATTACTACTGAATAGCGAGGTCGGCCTTCATGGTATATACAATCACCTATTTACATTCAATAAGAAAATTATAAGGTATTTTAATAATTATTCATGTATCATTAAAGTAGTCCATCGATATACATAATTATGATGTCCTTATTCCCACGTATTCAATAGCTGTTTTATTTGTCTTAGCTAATGTATGACATAAGGCATAATATAGAGCACGGGAATCTAATTTTTCTTTCAGCAAAAGTTCTCTGCTTTATGTATCTCTGCAAACTTTCAGCAAAGTGTAATGCCCTTTGCTGTAATTGTGTTCGTCTTTTCTTTATTGTAATCTATTATCCTCACTTTGTATTTTTCAGCTTATCTTTATTTATGTACTTATAATAATAACTTGCTGTCTATTTTTTCCAAATACAAATAATTTTTTAAACCGATCTATTTACCTACAGTTGAGATCCTTACAGAGTTGTCAGTGTGGTTTGGTTTGCTTTTAAATAAATAGAAAAAATGTGTTTATAAAAAAAACATTGAGTATCCATTAAGAATGTCTTTATTTCAAAACTTTATTGGCATTAAATAAACCACTGAGGTTGATATGCCATAAAACAAACCAATCAAACAGTTTGAGCTATTTCAGTTACACTTAAGGATTTTCAGCCACAGATTTCTATGTCAGTTTTGCAATTTTTATAAAGCAAGGATTAAGATATCTACTACTACCATTTTGATATGTTTATTCTTACAATGTGTTGGCAAATACATTTTGTTTATTATAGCTAAAACTCTCTTAAGAATGGCTAAAATTGACTAGATTTTCCCTTTCCAGCTTTAATAGCTGAAAATGTTCTACCCATTTTTAAATACAGCTTATCAAATAATATAACTATACATTAAACAACAGGACAATTTTGATAAAAATGACACATTTCCTTTTATCAAACTTAATAATTATTTTCTCTAAATGGCCAGAATTTTGGTTATCATATTTTTTATGAAGTAAATCTTTTAAAAAAAACAGCCAGATCTAACTGAAAAATGGCTTCTTTGGCAAAATATGGGAATTTTATGACAAAATATTAAATACATTATCACGTAGATTAACCCTACACCTATCAGATTCCAGCTCCATTAATCAACATCTTAAAACACATTCATGCCCCCCCTCTACCTACCGCAAAATTCTAACTGAAAATACACACACACTACATAGAGAAAAAAACAAACACAAACTTCAAATAATTGAAGCTTTATATATAAAACAAAAAAAAACTACCTTAAACAAAATAAACTTTGAAGTAAGTCAACATATCCTAAAATGCTTATAATTTTCCGCCTACATTACTTCCATTATCCCCCTCCCCTTATCACAACCTGTGCCCCCCCTCCAAAAAAAATCACCGCCGCCTTGTTCAAACTACTACCATTCCAAAACCTCCCACTACCAATTGATATTACCTCCCACTAATTCCTTACAAAAGCAAGCTAGTCTCGCAGACTCATTACTACCGAATAGTGAGTTCGATCCTCGCTGGTTTACCCATATTTGCCACCTTATTTCACATCCTCCTCGTGGTGAACGTGCTGGATATAAGGGCGCCCATCATGATATAATAGTTAACAAATGTCTCGCAGATCCTTTACTACTGGATAGCGAGTTCGTTCCTGACTGGAAGCCCCATACTTGCAATCTTGTGTCACATCTTCCTCATAGCGAATTGGTTGGGTATAAGAGCGTCCCATCGTTATGTAAAGGTAAAAACAACTACTGAATAGTGAGTTTGATCCTCGCAGGATTCCCCATATTTACCACCCTGTTTCACATCCTCCCCGTGACGAATGGTTTGGGTAAATAAGTAAGTAAAGTCGACGGGGCAGCCTAAAGTCGGTATCAGCCAGTCAGCGAGGGAGTCTATCCCATTTTCAATAGCGCTAGACAAAGGAGATTGTTTTTTGGCATCTGAGGTGGAGCGCCACACCTACCATCAGCTCCTTACTTTACCGCACAGATCCCTGTGCTACTCATACGCTGAGTTGGCGAGGGCGGGTATCGAACTAGGAACCTTGTGGTTTCTAGCCGAACGCTCTACCGACTGAGCTAACCCGGCCCATGGGTAAATACCTACTCCATAATTAGAATATACAGGTATCAAGAAATATTACTGATAAGTCTTCTCTTAAGCTATTAGATAGTGTATGGATTCTAAAAGTATTGAACAATTTGCCTACTTTATGTCACTCACAGTGTCTCTTTCACCACTGCTGCTGTATACCCTTTTTTACTTCTTACTTCTGGTCGTATTTTCTTCTGGCCAGCTTTGCTATTTCTTCATCTATCTTGGTCTGGTTTCTTCTAAGGTCTGGACTTTCTTGGGGACTTCGGGTCTGGTTTCTGTTAGGGATTTCTCCTTATCAGAAGCCCTGTGTCATTGTTAGTTTTTAGGTAATAAACACAAGACTTCGATTTACTTTGATGTTACTTTTTTTTCAATCCCCAACCCAGACATCTGCGCAGCTGAGACTTACATCCTACGAGCTCGACTCCTACCTTCTAACTGACTGAGACTTACTTACTATCTAAATCGGAAGAGAGGGTCCTCTCTACCGGTTCTCACGGTATCCACCGGAAGGTTAGGACTGAGGTCAAGCCTTGTCACTCATCCTTCAAGGCCGTGGGCTGTAGCTTATAACGACCATTTTGATTTCTACACTATTGCCATAAATATTAGGTATCTAATAATTATGTAACACTGCAATCCTCCCGTAAACCACTGGTAACGGCTCTCGCACTTGTTTGCAATAATAATAAGACTTTATTTGAAGATAATGAGTTCTGGGGTAAATAGGTAGTGAATTTTGAAATAGCCCATCATACAGTTTTAAAAATACCAAGAAAATTTGGTACAGCCATGGGGGAAATTTGGCAGGAAAAGAGTTAAACATTTTCGCATTACCCTTATTACAAAGACCAATTTATGCGACTACATATTAAGTGAACTATTTTCCTACTTTAAACAGCTCATAGCTGCTCTCCCAACACTGCGATCCTACTGTAAACCGCTGGCATTGGCTCTCATTATTATTGAACAGAAGGAATTGGATTACAATAATAATAGGACTTTATTTGAATAGAATGAGTTCTGGGGTGAATATATAGTGAACTTTGAAATATCCCATCATACAGGTTAAAACAATTCTAAAGAACTCTAGTACAGCTGCGGGGAAAATTTGGTCGGCGTTAGAATGCACCGACTGCACCTCTGCAGAGGGGTAAGACTCCTCCAATGGGGCCACCTGTTGGCCGTGGGTGGCGACCCGTGATACTTAAGGATAGAGCCCAGGTGGATGAGCAGTTCATGACATGCAATACTCCACTTTGACCCTATCTTGGGCTAGACGGGCGCCCTAGCACCTATATGATTTTCCCAACCCTATTGCCCTTATGGCAAGCCCCAACCCCTTTTTTATCATATGGGTGCTAGAAGGCGGTGGCTGAGGGTCTACATGTCCTGGGAATGACGTTAAACTCTATCTGATGGTGAGGTTCCAGTTCTGGAGGTTTGGGGAATGTGGAGCACCCCTTCATCACCATTGCTCCCTGGTCCACTCTGACCCGGAGTGGTAGTACCTGTTAGGGTCTCATCTATGGGTTAAATAGAAAAATGTATTTATAAAAAAATTGTATTATCCATTAAGAACTGATTTATTTCAAAACAAACCTAACCAAACCTAACCTTTTCTTATTAGAGTAAATTGATTGATTTCTGATTTGATTGATTAATTTATTTTTATTTTATTTTATTTTTTTTCAAAGATCCCACGAATCGCGAATCGCTGGAATTGATCGAACAAAGTATATTTATCCTTTGCCTTGATAAAAGACCACCATTAACATTCAATCACCAAAACAGTGTCGATGAGACGCGCACCAATCAGAGAGATGACGTTTCCATGTTACTGCAAATGTTACACGGAATGGGCAGTGATTTAAACAGTGGCAACAGGTGGTTTGAAAAAACTATGCAGGTAAGTAACCATTATTATGGATCTATTATTTTGACTAGTAAAAAGAAAAGAAAATGCACTCCGTTTGTTGTAAAAATTAAATCTGACATGGGGGTCTAAACACCTGTTGCCACTGTTTAGATCACAGTGACACCCACTGTGATATAAACAGTGGCAACAGGTGGCTTGAAAAAACTATGTAGGTAAGTAACAATTCAGTGGAAGTGGACTAGCAAAAAGAAAAAAACGCACACCGGGCGGTGTAAAAATTAATTTTTGTACGATATTGAATTTTTGCTATATTTTAATATATATTTAAAGTTATCAGAATTAAGTTTTCATTTCAAATTGTTTTATTTTTTTAACAATTTTGTGGATATATTATTTAGACTAGGTCCGGTTTATCTCAGTCGGTAGAGCACTTGCCAAGGGCAATCGCAAGGTTCCTGGTTCGATACCGGTCCACGCCAACTCAGCGTATGAGTAACACAGGGATCTGTGCGATAGAGTAAGGAGCTGATAATAGGTGTGGCGCTCCACTCCAGACGGACTTTACTTTATTTACTTATTATTTGGACTAGCAAAAAGAAAAAAAACACCCTCCGGGTGATGTAAAAGTTAATTTGTGAAAGATATTGCTTGAGGGAGTAGGAGTTAAAAATTCTACGTCAGAGAGTAAGTAAGTAAAATCATTAAATTTATTAAAAGAGGAAAAAATTGGAATGGAAACTTAATTCTGGTAACTTTAAATGTATATCAAAATACAACAAATTATATATGAATATATAATACTGGACACGTATTTATTAAAACTTGTTTTAAAAAACAATGAGAATCGTCTAAGGCTGCATGCTCAAATTTTGAGTATATTTATTCTATGTATTGACGATTTTGGGTTTTGTGACGTCAGCAATGACGTAGTTTCGGTTACAGACAAATAGAGTCCTTATCACCATTACTAATAGATTATTTGGGTTATTGTCCGCATCCTTATTGTCATGTTCCCAACATTTCGACCGACGTGTTCTCCGGCCTTCTTCAGGTATTTCTTGTCGAACTCGGGAGCCTTCACGTCGTAATCGGGAGCCTTCATGGAATTTTGAACCCTTTATTCAATCAACGAGTTCGAGAAGGTTTCTGATTTCGACAAGAAACTCCAGAAGAAGGCCGGAGGGTACATCGGCCGAAACGTTGAGTATATAACAATTCTCCACCCGAAAAAGTGTTTCGCTATCGTGTTTTTTTTTCAGTCACAGTTAGAAAATCGGGATTATATTTTTCTCCAGATTTTCTTATAATAAAGGTATTATTCTTTTTGCTTCAATTAATTTGTACAAGGGTATACATGATAGGCAATATGTTCCCTTATTGCTTAATTTCGTTTTAGTAGAATGACATGTCTTTGATTTTATTACACCCTTTTTGTCTACCGATGAATTTCTGATAATGACCGCTAGATGGCGTTTCCAAAGCTATACATAAAAACTGTTAAAATTGCAAATCGTCGTCAAAATTAAAACGGAAAAATTTGGCTTGGGCATAGATTTTAATGAATTTAATCATTACTAAGAACATGATTTCAAGCTAACTGTAAATACATTTCAATAGTTTCTTAGAAACGAATTACACAGGATAGGTTACAAGGTAGGAGTTAGAATGCTTTAGTTGGGACTCATTGAAAGCAAATATGTGCATCCCAGGATGCACTAAATGAAAAAACTACCAGTATCATTGTTGATGATATAAGACCTCCAAAGTTATGTGGGTGAATATCTTAGCAATATTAAAATAAGATAATTTTAAAATCCTAGAAGCAAAATTGTCTTTTCTTTTAGACTAATTCCGGTTAAAATTGCAAATCATCGTCAAAATTAAAAGGGAAAAATTTGGCTTGGGCATAGATTTTAATGAATTTAATCATTACTAAGAAGACGATTTATGTTATTTTTAACTTAAATTTTAACCGTTAGTTGTGTTCAAGGGAAAAAAATATATAAGATAAAACAGATGAATGATAAGACTAGTCAGAATTAATAAACATGTACAAACAAAAAACATACTTTCCATTTCAATAACACAGGCGACGCGTGTTTTTCTTAAGTATGGATGACCAAATGTGTAATAATCCGTGTTTTTTTATGTTAATAAATTCTCGGAAAATATTTATCTCCCTTAAAAATTAGTTTTCTTGCGGCCCTCTGTAGGAAAATAACGTCCAATGAAAAACGGTTAAAAACACAACTAACGGCTAAAATTTAAGTCAAAATAACATAAATCGTGTCCTTAGTAATGATTAAATTCATTAAAATCTATGCCCAAGCCAAATTTTTCCATTTTAATTTTGACGACGATTTGTAATTTTAACCATAAAAACTGTTCGAATCTTGTTGTTTTAGTTTGCAGAGTGTCTTAAGATAAGACCCTACCATATTTTTTAGTCATAAACTCAGGATGATATTTTTCACCAGACCTTTTTTGCCCTCACTCACCAACCCAAAACCTCCTTTAATTACTTGACAAAATCAGCCCCTATCTTTTTAAGAATAGACAAAGTGGCGCCTCTCCTTGACATTCTAAAGACTCGAGAGGTGTTTTATTTTCACACCTTCCGGATTGAAATGTTGGTCATCGTTGTTTGAGATAAACAAAAATGTTCCCCAGTTTTGAATTCCTTAACGAGTTAACTAAGTGTTTGCTTCCCGTTTCGTAAAACTTGTTTTCTTATACAACTACGCCATGTCAGTGGGGCCTAGAATATGTTGACTGTATCCCCTGCAAAGGGGTAACAAAATGGGGATGTTCTGGTCATGATACTAAACTGGATATGATTATGAACTATGCATCTTGGGAGTTTTGAGTACACCTTCATTGCCATTACTCCCAGGTTCACTTTGCTGTTAATTATGAAATCCTAATTAGAATCCTTCATCCCTTCCTAAATAGAAGTATCAATATCATCATGGACAGCTGTAACTATGAAATGCTAATTATAATCCTTCACTCCTTCCGAAATAGAAGTATCAATATAATCATGGACAGCTGTTAACTATGAAATGCTAATATGAATCCTTCATCCCTTCTTAAACAGAAGCATCAATATCATCATGGACAGCTGTTAATTATTTTACGAGATATATTGAGCCCTTTTGGATTAACTACTTATGTTACTACAATGAAAACATGGTAGTAACTTGTTGATGAATATATATATATAAGTGTATTTTGGCAGCATTTTCTCTTTTAAACATGTTTGGTTGAACTCGAGTGACAATTCGTGTCGTACGAGTTTCTGTTCAATCCTTTCAAGGTGTCTGGGCATCTTTTTGGTGTAAGGGTGGAACTGATGTAGCAATCTTTGGTGGATTGCTACACCAGTTCCACCCTGACACCAAAAAGATGCCCAGACACATTGAAAGGGTCGAACAGAAACTCGTACGACATGAATTGTCACTCGAGTTCAACCAAATATGTACACACACACACACACACACACACACACAAATATATATATATATATATATATATATATATATATATATAATGGACTCTCTCGTCGATTTTCGACCCATGAATGTTCACACACACAGTGAACTTCTATACAGTGATTTGTTTATAGTGGTGAAGGCTTGTGTTGGACCATCCACGCTTTTTGGCACAGTCGATAGGAAAGAATTGCTGCATCAAGGGTTGCCACAAACCCAATCAACGACCGACCTCAGGAATTTTGAATTCAGAGTTATCCCTCTCCTAGACTGGTTACCTACCCATATATATATATAATATATATATATATATATATATATATATATATATATAGGGTTTGATAGATATATATACATGATTGGCAATATGGCTTAACCTATTTTTCAGGTTGAGTTAAGGAACCGTTATTTTTATCTGACGAACCGATGCAATTTTCAACCACTTTTGTTTTGTCTTTTTTTTTTTAAAGAATAATCAATGTAGGAGGCTTATTCGATTTTGTCTTTAAATCAACGCTCTGTTAAAATGGCGTTCAGAAAATGGCGCGAAGTCGTCGCCAAGAGCAACGATGAAATTTGACAGATTCGACGCGGGACGTCTTTCAGAATTTAATAGAAAAGTGATTTACTTTGTCAGGAAGAGCTCGGCTGTCACTCATCTTACTGGATAACATCAGGTCAAAGGTCGACAGTTAAGAAATTATAGTGACCTAGGGAGTTGATATTAAGGGCGTCGGTGGGCTGGTGTTGGAACTGAAGATCCTGGAAAATCGAAGAACATTTAAGCTTTATTGATTTGAGAAGGATTTTGTATATTTGTATCGGAATGAATGACCCTATAAGCCGAAATGATTAAATTGGGAATTTGAATCATAATCTGAATAGAGGCGCATGTGTAATGGTTATCGTCGTAGAAAATGGACGGCGACATGAGTTTAATTGTGTTCAATTGACCAGTGGTTCCCAACCATTTTGGCCATGGCCCACCTAATAATTTCTAATATGACAGATGTACTACCCCTATGACATAATTCTTTTACGGCTATCGTCGTATGAAATGGACACAGCGACATTAGTTCCGCAGACTTTAGTACTACATTACTAAATCTGACCTGGAGTGGTAGTACCTGTTAGGGTCCCACCAATTGGTTAAATAGAAAAAATGAGTTAAATATACGTTTAAAAAAATAGATTTAAAAAAGAAAATTAAATACCATCATGAATGAATTTAAAAAATTCGGCATAAAATAACCCAGGAAGTTTTGACATGCCATAAAATCCAACCAATCAACCAACTTTTCTAAAGAATGATATCTCTGGTTAGGACGAGTTATCTCCCCTAACAACAACTAATTTCACTTTTTCCGTTTCTTTTTCCCCAAATTTTAAAAACGTTTCAAAGCAATGATTAGCAACCTTGTCTCGCAAATAGTCTGCTAAGGAAATAAGTTAGATTCTCAAGAAGGTTCCCATTAAAATGATCTTTTACCAGACTATGTTTTGAACATCACATGCAGACAGCATGAGAAGGTTTGGCCTGCAAGGAAACTTCAAGCTGATGCTGAACGCTGATTAAACTTAGGATGACCGGAGAAAAGAGAAAAGCTTCATATCTGATTTCTCTGAATTTTTTAGATGGGGCTATATAATTTGTATTATGTTGATTATTCGGACTATTGTCCTCATCTTTATTGTTATCTGTACAACGTTTTCGCTGATGTGCCGTCAAAGTTCGGTGATGGCTCCCAATTACAACAAGAAAGTTCCCGAGTTCGAAAAGATGGTTCCCGAGTTCGAGAAGGCTCCCGAGTCCGACAAGAAATACCTGAAGAAGTCCAGAGGGTACATCGGCCTAAACGTTGTACAGATAACAATAAGGTTGAGGACAATAGTCCGAATAATCCAGATAACACAATTTTAAACGTTTTGTACATTGACTCTTTTGAGAACACATTCCCAAACGTATATCATCGATTAATGATTTTTTTAAAAATTAATTGCTCTTGTAAAATCTGCAATACTTAAACACCACAAAAAGGCACACAGAAATTTATAAGCAATACATAGAAATATTGATGCTCTCTCTCTCTCTCTCTCTCTCTCTCTCTCTCTCTCTCTCTCTCTCTCTCTCTCTCTCTCTCTCTCATTACTGCTCTTCTTTTTCTTTCTTCTCCCAACCTCCCTTTTTCTCTTCTCTCCTTTCTCTTTAATATATTTCATCTCTTTCAACTCCCCCCTCTCTCTCTCTCTCTCTCTCTCTCTCTCTCTCTCTCTCTATCTCTCTCTCTCTCTCTCTCCTTCTCATCGGTACTTACTTTTTTCTCTAATCTATTCTTTTCTTTTATTCTCTCCTTTTTCTAGTCTCATCCCCCACCCCCCCTCTCTCTCTCTCTCTCTCTCTCTCTCTCTCTCTCTCTCTCTCTCTCTTCTATTTTCTTTATTTTGTTCGTGTCGCCTCATCCACTCTCTCTCTCTCTCTCTCTCTCTCTCTCTCTCTCTCTCTCTCTCTTTTCTTTCTTTTTTTCGTGCGTCTCTTCATCCCCCCTCTCCACGTTAAAACGAGGCCTTGTGCCCAGCCCGTACATGTGGGGTATGAGGCAAATACCCATCCCCCCCTCTCTCTCTCTCTCTCTCTCTCTCTCTCTCTCTCTCTCTCTCTCTCTCTCTCTCTCTCTCTCGCCATCCCCATTGATAGCCAATACTAACAACAATACCAACACAACTCGTTTGTTCTTTGACCTGTATCCTCACCGAACGGCAGTTTATGTGGCTGTGTCTCCGGCTGGCAGTGAGAAAACCTAAAGGAAAGAGCTAATTGACAACCACTCACACTCTACCCCGCCCCCCACTCGAAAAACCTCGCCCTTAACCCATTCCCCAGACCCACCTCCTCCTTTCACCCGACACAAACATCCTTTATAACATCCACGCAACCACCACCCCCCACCAACACCAATGTCTTTTTACCCTCACCATCTCTCTACTGATTGCATGACTGGATACGGATGAGGGAGGAAGGAAGAGAAAACTTTAGGATAGATGAGAGGGTGCGGTGGTTTGGGGTGGGGTTAGGTAATGGCAGGGGTGGGGGGGAAGAGATGCAAAGCGTTCGGGTTCCTTGATGAGATTGACGGGAGGGTTAGAGGTGAATTTAATTCCATGAAGATGTTTCGGGTTGATGCAGGTCGATGGAAGGCGACGCGCCCTTCAAGACAAACGCTAAGAATGAAATCAGCGGGTTGGACAGACCGAGACAGACGGGAGTAAGTAGCCATAAGCTGGTGATGACAATAGTGATAATGATGATGATAGTGCTAGTGAATTTGCGAGTAACGTTCCTGATGGGCATGGTAGTAGCCCCAGTAGGTTGGATTTTACGGCATGTCAACCCTTGTTGGATTATATTATGCTGAAAACATTGTGTTATTCTTTGTTGATGGGTTTAAAACTCGTAACCTAGTGGTTTACAATTATGTATCATAGTATATTTCGCTGGAATATTGAATTCAGCTTAAAAGCAGAAGAAGCTGAATTCAATATTCCAGCGAAATATACTACACATTTTTGTCTGCGTTTTGTTCTTTCATTCCTTATTTTACCTCATTCTGTCGGATTCATTCCAACGCCCCATTTCCTCATATATATATATATATATATATATATATATATATATATATATATATATGAGGTAGGTAAAAGGATAGTGAACAAGAAATGATAACTCAAAACAAATCTAAGAGTTGAAATATTTCGTCCGATTTATACGGACATCATCAGTCAAATGATTTTAATTGAAAGCAAAATTACATGCAAGTACGTAATTTTGCTCGTAATTTTGCTTTCAATAAAAATCATTTGACTGACGGTGTCCGTATAAATCGGACGAAATATTTCAACTCTTAGATTTGTTTTGAGTTATCATTTCTTGTTCACCTACCTCATACTCTCGGATTCTACTACATCCATCCTATCTTTATATATATATATATATATATATATATATATATATATATAGAGAGAGAGAGAGAGAGAGAGAGAGAGAGAGAGAGGTGGTGAGAGGGGGAGAGAAATTGAAAAGAAGAAAAAGAATTGAAAAAAGAAAGCAGAGATTTAAAAATTGTAAAAGAATGAGAGACATTAAATAAGAGAGAAGGAAAAATTGAACGAGAAAGTAAGGGAAAGTCAAATTGAAAAAAAAATAGAAAAGGAAGAAAAGGAAAAAGAAAATCTGAAGAAAGAGAAAGTGAAAAAAGAGAATTAATCGAAAGAAAGAAAGAAAGAAGAGAGAGAGAGAGAGAGAGAGAGAGAGAGAGAGAGAGAGAGAGAGAGAGAGAGAGAGAGATTAAAATGAAGTAAACAAAAAGAAAAGCTTTTTTGTTGTGTAGCCAGTGTTTCATTAGTTTATTCGAGGTGTAGATTCAGCGAAGAAAGAGAGAAGGAGAAACTGAAAAAAAAAGTGATAGGAAGAGAAAGTGCAAAGAGAAAGAGATTTTTCTAAAAAGAGAGAGAAAGAAAAATTGAAAAAGAGTGAGAGAAAGCGAAAGTGAAACAAGAGAAAAAAAAAAGAATTAAAAAAAGACACGTGGTAATAATTAAAATAGAAAAAGGATTTTTTTTTAAGAAATTGTAAAATAGGAAAAAAATTGAAAAAGAGATGAAGAAAATTGAAAATTGAATAGATTTTTTTAAAGTAAAGCAATAAGTCCAAGTCACTAATGCATTGCATGTATATATATATATATATATATATATATATATATATATATGTGTGTGTGTGTGTGTGTGTGTGTGTGTGTGTTTGAAATACGCTAGACTTAGCGCACGATGGCGTCGTCAGTTATGTTATTGGCTGGCGTCATAGGGGGGTTTCGGGTCTTTCAACATAATACCCCCTCAGCCAGCCAGACCCCGTTGGAGACGATCAAACTCCAACACGCCACCCTTGTGCAACGCCAACAAAAAAACTAATCAAGTAGCGCTTCAAGGCAAAGATCTTTGCCTTGAAGAGCTACTATACAAAACTGTTAGTAGGTATATTTGACTCATTAGGTTTAACTTTATTATTTGCTCTACTTAGGTATTGAGCACTCTTTACTTTTTAGCTTTAGATAATCCTAGTGGTTTATATATATATATTTCATATATTTTTTTTCTTTTGGCCAAGTGTTATAATATCAACCGATTATTTTCGTTTGGTACGACTATATTGGTCTTTTCTTTTTTTCAAATTTTTTTTCTCTAGGTGATATTTGGTAGTATATTTTTACAATGAAACTATTTGCCGAATTTTTTCTTACCGCAAGGGTTTACCAACAAGGTTGGTATATATATATATATATATATATATATATATATATTATATTATATATATATAGGGAGGTGTGTCTATGTCTGCAGGTGCGTGGAACAATCTGTTATACATGCCACGTGTTACATAACATCGGAATTACTCATTAATCCCTCAGTTTGTCTGACAGACAATTGAAGTTTTAATGTAATGAAATGTATCAAATTAGAAAGACAACGGAATTAAATAAGAACGTATATAAAAGATTACACTTATTTTAATTATATTTTATTTGGTTTCTATATAAAATCATTGATAGGATGGATACACTAGATAATAAAAAAAAAACAATATTAGAGATCAATGATACCAAGTAATTATTTATTAAACCCGGTGTTGTTAAAACAAGTATGCAAATTAACCATAACATATATTATATAATATTTTATTGGTGATTGTATGCTTTTATTTCTTAGTTATATTACCAATTGCTGGATTTTAAATTCCCTAACATGGACTATTTTAAAGCAAATCTAACTCAGATTTTCATAGAGACATTGTTAATAAATAAGATTTATTATTCTATGTATCAATGATTTTTACTCTAAAATAAATACTCATTTATAAACGCACGCAATTAGTGAGGGTATTGTGACGTAAGCAGTGGCCTTCCTTTTTGTTACAGACAGACTCTGAGACAAACTCGCTATAAAGTTGTAATGAATCCGCGAGACTGGCTTGTTAACCATTATACCAGGATCGGACGCCCTAGTGATATTATATGTATTTACATTAATATAATGAATTACAGTATGTGGGGGGGGAGTTTGAGGTGTACCGAAAAGATCCCCCCACAAAGGGCGTTGTCAATTTCAAAATTCTATTCTTGCTCCCCCTCTTTTCCCTCATCTCTCTTTCTCACGCACATTCTCTCTCTCTCTCTCTCTCTCTTCTCTCTCTCTCTCTCTCCTCTCTCTCTTCTCTCTCTCTCTCTTCGCGATTATCTTTCTTCTTGATACCTCTCTCTTTATTTCATATTCTCTCTCTCTCTCTCTCTCTCTCTCTCTCTCTCTCTCTCTCTCTCTCTCTCTCTCTCTCTCTCTCTCTGCTCTACTCTTTTATAACTTACCATTCCGATCCTAAGCAGAATATTTCACTCACTTCCGCTTGTGCAAATGCGCATGTCAGAACTAATCATCTTATTTCCTGTGAGCTTAATTCTATAAAATCAACCCGTCCCCCAACCTTTTTCCTTCATCTATTGATGCCCAACCAAGCGCGAAACGTGAAGATATTTTCCTTAATCGAATTTAGTTCGAAACTAAATGTTTTAGGGGAGAGAGATGCCTCATCCAGTTCCGCGTCTTTCATATCACCAGAGTCGATTTATGTTTCATCGATACAAGGACCCGATTACTGTTGATTTATAAATGCCTTTCAGTAGAGAAGACGACAAAGAAGATATCTCTATTAATAATGGAGATTGGGTCTCCATTATTGTCAGTAACACAAACTACGTCACAGCTTACGTCATAATTACCAAAGTCGTCAATACATAGAATAAAGAATAAATTTTCCTGAACTTTTTTGATATTCATATACATTTTTACTACAAACTCTTTTGAGCTTTTTATGATAAAAATGCTTAAACATTTTAAAAATAACATTTATTTTATTTTTAACAACAAATATGTATTTTTTTTTAATTTAAAAAAAATTCCGGTACTGATCGAGAGCGTTCTGTGCCTTGTAATTACTGATATATTCATTTCGTTTTTCCGCTTACAATGTTGCTTTGATAAAGACATCTTATTATAATGGAGATTGTGTGTTTTTCTGTCTGTAACCGAAACTATATTCCTACTCAAGTCACAATTCTCTTAGTTATTGACATCACATTCTCCATGATTTTATTTTTATCTAAATCTCAATTATTAATAAAATTGTCTTACATTATTAATACTGTTAACTATGTCTATGTACTGATAACATGCAATTATATTTATATATACAACAAAATAGCGGTTTACAGTGTGAACGGGAAGGCTAATTTGCATATTAATATTAAAAAATCGAATTTAATAAATATGTGCTTAGTATTATTGATTTCTAACTGTTTGGTTTTATTTTAATGAATATAAGCAAAAATCTCTTCAATGAATCTTAAATGAAATCCATTAACAAGATAAAATAACTGTCATTTTATTCTTTACTTCCTATTTTAACTAAATACTTAAATTAGAAAAAATAACAATGAAAGACGAGAGTGATGGAAGAGTAAGTTTCAGTTGTTCCATTTTTTATTATACTTCCTATGTTTCAAATCTTTTATTATACTCCCTCTGTTTCAAATCTTTTCATCTGTATTCTTATTTAGTTTCATTAGCCTTTCTAATTTAATACAATATTTTATTACATTAAAACTTAAATACTTGCACCCGAAGGGTGCATATATTTGCTAGTATTCATAATGTCGAAACAGATATCTGTCAGCAAAAATTTTTAACATCTTGTTGTTTTTCTATAAAACTTTCTTACATAGAATAAAGAATAATTATTACTAATAAAACAAATAAAAGCTATTCCTTATAATTCAACGTTTGAATCCTTTATATTATAATAAATAAACTATATATTATACAAATGAATAAACTATATAAACTATGAAATTAATTTAAAAGTTGTATTACGTTAAATGGAAAAAATTATTTACGAAATTTGTAATCAATTTTTAAAATTAGTTTTACTCTCGCCTCTTTTTCAGTAACATGAAGTTAGCTAAAAAGTTTACAAATAAATAAATACTTACGATTTTGTGTAAAATTTATATGTAAAATATTCAAAATAATTATTTATTCAATACATGTGGACAACATTTTATTTGAGGACAGAATTAAGTTTTGTCGTATTTTTTTTTTTTTACTCCTTTAATAAATTTGATAATTTTCCTTACTTATGGTACAAATTATCTGACATCGAATTTTTAACTCCCACACCCCTCAGACAATATATTTCAAAAATTAAGTTTTACACCGCCCGGAGGGTGTTTTTTATTTTGCTAGTTTAAATAAAAAGAATATGCGCCCTCCTGGCGTAATTACTCAAATTTAATGTAAAAAAGTAAAGTCGACGGGGCGGCCTAAAGTCGGTATCAGCCAGTCAGCGAGGGAGTCTATCCCCTTTTCAATAGCGCTAGACCAAGGAGATTGTTTTAGCATCTGAGGTGGAGTGCCACACCTACCATCAGCTCTTTACTTTACCGCACAGATCCCTGTGCTACTCATGCGCTGAGTTGGCGAGGACCGGTTTCGAACTAGGAACCTTGTGGTTTCTAGCCGAACGCTCTACCGACTGAGCTAACCCGGCACCCTAAATATATTAAATTAGAAAGACTAACGAAATTAAATAAGAACGCATATAAGAAAGATTACACTTATTCTAACTATATTTTAATTGGTTTCTATATAAATTCATTCGTAGGATTGATTTGGTATCTGGTATTCCTATATCTATTGATAATGAAGATTCGGTCTTTTTTTGTCGGTAACCAAAACTACGTCACTGCTTACGTCGCAATGACCAAAATCATCAATACATAGAATAAAGAACAATTAATATTAAAAAATGAATAAAAGCTGCTCCTTATAATTTAACATTTGAATCATTGTAATAAATAAACTATATATTATTTAAATGAATAGACTATATAAACTATGAAATTAATTTAAAAATTGTATTACTTTAAATGGAAAAAATTATTTGCGAAATTTGTAATCAATCTTAAAAATCATATTTTACTCTCGACCTTTTTTTAGTAACAAGAAGTTAACTAAAGGTTTACAAATAAATAAATACTTATGATTTTGTGTAAAATTTATGTGTAAAATATTCAAAATAATTATCTAATTGATGATGCACGCAACATTTTATTTCATACTTTAATAAATTTGATGGTTTTACTTTCTTATTATAAAAACCCTCTGACATTGAATTTTCAACTCCCCCACTTCGCCCAGGCAATATCTTTCAAAAATTTTTTTTTTTTCACCGCCCGGAGGGTGTTTTCTTTTTTGTTAGTAATACACAATGATATGGTTTTAAGTAACCATGGGTCAAATGCTAAAAATTATTCGTATTCGAGAGGACCATGTGCAAAAAAAAAAATAAAATAAAGAAACAACTGCAAGAAATAATGTAATGAATGCAGTAATCGTCGTAAGCAGCGGTCTCGGTAAACTTTCACTCTAATGTCCTTGGGAACATAGAATAACCCTAGACAGGCTGAGATGCCGTTAAAATCAATCAATAAATCAATCAATCACCAATAGTTTCAACGAGAAACTCTGTTTGTCTTAGACAAATGGAAATAATGTTTTTCAGACATTCTGCTAGAACGGTTTGCCAATGGCGATATTTCTTGAAAGCCAATTTGACTTGCCTGCCTTCCGTGCGCATGCGCAGAGAGGCTTATAATTTCGAAACTGTCATGTTGTATCATACCTGAATTCGCATAGATGGAGGGGAAAACACTTTTCATCAAACGTGTACAGAAATGCGTTTACAGTGGTGCCTTGACTCACGAGTACCCAAACTGACGAGTTTTCCGAGTTATGTGATGTCCATTTTTTGTTTTGTGTTGATAGCTGAAATTTGAAGTACAAGCGAGCTTCAGGTACGTTTATGTTGATAAGTTCACTAAAACCATTTAAGTTTCCAAATTCATTACGTCAAAGAAAAATGATGTTTATAAAAATATAAACATTAAAATATACTAGCAAAATAAAAAAACACCCTCCGGGCGATGTAAAGATAGATTTTTGAAACATATTGCCTGAGGGGTGGGAGTAAAATATTCAATGTCAGCGAGTTTGTATCCTAAGTAAGTAAAATCATCAAATTCATTAAAGGATTAAAAAATAAAACAATTTAAAATGTAAATTTTAAATATGTATTAAAATAAAACAAAACTATATATAGATACATAATACCAGTCATGTATTTATTAAAACTTGTTTTAAAAAACAATGAGGACTGTCTAATGCTGCATGTTCAAATTTATGTTATGACGATTTTGGGTAATCTGACGTAAGCAGTTACAGACAAAAACCGGAAGCGAATCCCCATTAAATAGATGTATGGCCAGAATTTCTCTTATCTTTACCACCCCCACCACCAACAGGAATTAAATTTCAACAAAACTCGAGAAAAAAATAAATGAAACTTTACGTAATGTTTGCTGTATAATGAAATCATTTTTCAATAGGGGTATAAAAAAAAAAAATACACCAGACTGTAGTTTTTAAAACAGGAGAATTTTATAAATAAAAATCTGTATCTGTCAAAATGGCGCATCTTTGTGTTTTTTTGTTTTTTTACCTCTTTTGAAAATGTGTCCTTCGTGATTTATTACATTATAATAATTAAGAAATCAACAGAAAAATAATGAAAGTTAAATATCTGTTCTTAAGGATGGAAAATTAAGATAAGTGACAATTTAGAATTTCAATTTTTTTTTAAAGTTTAAGGAAAGGTGGAGGTGATGCCATACTGAAATTTGGGCCATATATATATATATATATATATATATATATATATATATGTGGTGGGGGGATCGATTCTGCTTTTCATGCGTTGGCCTTCACAGTCACAGAAGGCACTGCGCTCGAACTTAACTCTAGGGCATGGAAAAAAGTCTTCCGAGGCCGCGATGCCGATAATATATATATATATATATGTGTGTGTGTGTGTGTGTGTGTGTGTGTGTGTGTGTGTGTGTTTTACAAATATTAGCAATAATATTACTTATAGTGTTCAGATACTCACAGGCAGAATATATATTATATATATATATATATATATATATTGGTTTGTTGGTTGGTTTTGAAGGCTATCATAATGCAAGTGTAAAGAAAAAAGAAGGTAACTGTGGTGTTGTTTGTTAACCTGTGATGTATTCTCAATTCTTAATATTTCGGGATAAAAATCCCTTCTACAGAAGATTACTAGAACTGAAGTGGTTGCTAGTGGCTGTTCATTTGTTCTGTCTCATGTCTTCCAAATTCCATATATATATATATATATATATATATATATATATATATATATATATTAATATATATTTGTTGTTTGATTACTCTCATTGTTATTGCTTTTACCAATGCGGCATGAAACTTAAAGTAATCAATTAAAACATGAATAATTGTCTTGTTGGTTTTTATACTGTTCTGCCTGTGAGCCTCTGAGCACTCTATAAGTAATAGTATTGCCAATATTTGTGAAACAAATATAATTTATATGTACTGAAATTAGCATATTCAGTAGCATAGAACGATGCACGTATATGCATTTAAACAGAGAACTATAAACACACCCGCAGATCGTCTGACGAACGAGCACTTAGGCACGTGCAGTAATGGCGGCAGTTTCCCGCCAAAATAGATGACACGCGCCATCCGCAAAAGACGCTCCAAATCTTCAAAGGTTTTCGACTTTCCTAATGGACAATTCCAATCTCAAGAGTGAATCAATTTGAATCATTTGGGGATTTTGTTGTTTGTTTTTTTTGTTTTTTTTTTTTGTTTGTTTGTTTTTTGTTTTTTAATCAGGCATGATGGCCATTTCTGAGATGAGGAGTCAGAGAGTGAGAGGAAGAGAGAGAGAGAGAGAGGGGAGAGAGAGAGAAGAGAAAAGGGAAGATTGAAGTAGAGAGAGGGAATGCAAAAGAATTCGAAGTGTCTAGTGCGTTAGAGGGAGTCGACTAGGGTAGGCGAGGAAGAATGCGACTGCCTATGTCCATTCATATTCGTCATTTTTTTCCTGTCTCGTCAAGCATGCGACAATTACTCAAAAAGCGTGTTGGTGAAGTTTCTGTGACGCAGTGGCTAACGTGCTGGACTATGATATCGTAGCAAGCGAGTTCGAACTCCAGTCACACTATTACGTTCACTTTCGGATTAATACCCTTGGGAAAGGTATGATCCGTCTTATCCCCCAGATATGAGTTAAATAGCACCACTATTGTTCGTCTAGAAGAATGGATTTGGGATTAAATAACCCGCAAAGATTGATATGCCATTGAATAAAGAAAATAAGTCAAATTAATACACATAATCTGCACACAATTGTATGGTATAAAGTATTCCTATAAAAAAAATGTTAATTCGGCGGAGTGGCCTATCAGCCGGACAAAAAAGAGTCTATCCCCTTTTCACTAAGGCTAGACCTGTAAAGTTTATGAGTGCCATCCTTGGCCAGTTGAAAAGGGCTTAAAGAAAGTCCTGTGTTTGGTGATCCTTTGGTAAGCGTATAAGTCCTATCCTGCGTATTGGTAAAGGTCCAGTTATTTAATCCTATGTCCGTCGTCCATGAATGTTACAGTAATTATGACCAGTAGGGTCGGTTTAAGTATTGTATCAACCTCAGAGTACTGCCAGTGATTGGCCAAGGAAAAGATCACATGGTCTGGCTTAGTGTTATATACTTCTCTTCTGGCCGGCTTTGGTTCTTCTATCATCTATCTTCTATCTTGGTCTGGTCTTGTCGTGGTTTTTCTTGGGGACTCCGGGTCTTTGTCGGGGATCATTTCTTATCAGAAGCCTTGTGCTATTGTTAGCTTTTAGTAATAACAACAAGACTTCGATTTACAATGATGTTACTTTATTCATGAACCCCAGACCAGACAATCACGCAGTGAGCTCACATCTTGCTAGCTTCGCTTCTAAGTCCTAACTCTCCAACTGACTAACTGACTGAGTTGCTTACACCCTAAACCGGAAGGGCTTCTATTGCCTTCCGTTCTCACGTTCCATCCCCAGAACGCAAGGTGAGAGTGAGGTCAAACGCTGTCACTCACTCTCAAGGCCATCAGCTGTACTGATCGCCATAAGGATTTCTATACTACCTTAAAAAGATATTAGGGATCCATAATTATGTAACATTAGTCTATAAGTAGGAGCGAGGATCTGGCACACACCTTATATATAAAAAAGTCAACAAGACCAGAGTTATTGTTTCTTTTTGGGGGGAGGCGTCTTGGATGGAGCGTCATATCTACCATCATCTCCCCAATTTACCGCGTATATCCAAGCCGTGCTACTCATGCACTGAGTTGATGAGAACTGATATCGAACCCGGAATCTTATTGTTCCTAGGCGGATATTTTGCCGACTGAGCTATATAGAATTACATGGTTTTAATACTAATCGTTACTGATTCCTATTTAATAATAACCGTTTACACTCATCCTAATACAAATAATTTACACACAGCTATATGGTTTCAAGTATTCCCATCTAATACAAATAATTCGCACAGTTATATGATTTCAAGTATTCTCATCTAATACAAATAATTTGCACACAGTTATATGGTTTCAAGTATTCCCATCTAATACAAATAATTTACACACAGTTATATGATTTCAAGTATTCCCATCTAATACAAATAATTTGCACACAGTTATATGATTTCACGTATTCCCATCTAATACAAATAATTTGCACACAGTTATATGATTTCACGTATTCCCATCTAATACAAATAATTTGCACACTGATTTCACGTATTCCCATCTAATACAAATAATTTGCACACAGTTATATGATTTCACGTATTCCCATCTAATACAAATAATTTGCACACATGATTTCACGTATTCCCATCTAATACAAATAATTTGCACACAGTTATATGATTTCACGTATTCCCATCTAATACAAATAATTTGCACACAGTTATATGATTTCACGTATTCCCATCTAATACAAATAATTTGCACACAGTTATATGATTTCACGTATTCCCATCTAATACAAATAATTTGCACACAGTTATATGATTTCACGTATTCCCATCTAATACAAATAATTTGCACAGTTATATGATTTCAAGTAATCCTATCTAATCTTCTTATTATAATGGAGATTGTCGGTTTGTCTGTCTGTAACCGAAACTATATTACTATACAAGCCACAATTCCCTTTAGTTATTTACATCACATTCTCACTGACTTTATTTTATTTTAACCTCAATTATTAATAAAATTGTTTTACATCATTAAAACTGTTGACCATATCTACATACTAATAACATGCAATTGTATTTATATATACAACAAAATAGCGGTTTACAGTATGAATAGAAAGGCTAATTTTAATAAATATATGCTTAGTATTATTGATTTCTAATTGTTTGGTTTTATCTTATTGAATATGAGCAAAAATCTCGATGAAAATCTTAAAAGAAATCCATTAACAAGAACAAATAACTGTTATTTTATTCTTTACTTCCTATTTTAACTAAATAGTTAAATTACGAAAATTTACCAATGAAAGACGGGAGTAATGGAAAATGATGGAAGAGTTAGTTTCAAAGTTGTTCTATTTTTCAATCATACCCCCTCTGTTCCAATTTTTTCTACATTCTTATTCAGTTTCATTAGTCTTTCTAATTTAATGTGATATTTTATTATATTAAAACTTAAATACTTGCACCCGGAGGGTGCATATATTTGCTAGTACAAATAATTTACACACAGTTATATAATTTCAAGTAATCCTATCTAATACAAATAATTTACACACAGCTATATGGTTTCAAGTATTCCTATCTAATACAAATAATTTACACACAGTTATATGATTTCAAGTATTCCCATCTAATACAAATAATTTGCACAGTTATATGATTTCAAGTATTCTTATCTAATACAAATAATTTGCACAGTTATATGATTTCAATTATTCCCATCTAATACAAATGATTTACACACATTTATATGATTTCAAGTATTCCTATCTAATACAAATAATTTACACACAGCTATATGGTTTCAAGTATTCCTATCTAATACAAATAATTTACACACAGCTATATGGTTTCAAGTATTCCTATCTAATACAAATAATTTACACACAGCTATATGGTTTCAAGTATTCCCATCTAATACAAATAATTTACACAGTTATATGATTTCAAGTATTCCCATCTAATACAGATAATTTACACAGTTATATGGTTTCAAGTATTCCTATCTAATACAAATAATTTACATACAGTTATATGGTTTTAAGTATTCCCATCTAATACAAATAATTTACATACAGTTATATGGTTTCAAGTATTCCTATCTAATACAAATAATTTGCACAGTTATATGATTTCAAGTATTCCCATCTAATACAAATAATTTACATACAGTTATATGGTTTCAAGTATTCCTATCTAATACAAATAATTTGCACAGTTATATGATTTCAAGTATTCCCATCTAATACAAATAATTTACATACAGTTATATGGTTTCAAGTATTCTCATCTAATACAAATAATTTACATACAGTTATATGGTTTCAAGTATTCCCATCTAATACAAATAATTTACACACAGTTATACGATTTCAAGTATTCCCATCTAATACACATAATTTGCACACAGTTATATGATTTCAAGTATTCCCATCTAATACAAATAATTTACACACAGTTATATGATTTCAAGTATTCCCATCTAATACACATAATTTGCACACAGTTATATGATTTCAAGTATTCCCATCTAATACAAATAATTTACACACAGTTATATGATTTCAAGTATTCCCATCTAATACACATAATTTGCACACAGTTATATGATTTCAAGTATTCCCATCTAATACACATAATTTGCACACAGTTATATGATTTCAAGTATTCCTATCTAATACAAATAATTTGAACAATTATATGATTCCAAGTATTCCTATCTAGTATGAATAATTTTCAAACAGTTTTATTTGACTCTAACTGGTACGACCACTGGTACGACCACTCTGAATCAGATTGAACCTGGTAGTAATAGGTTAAATACTACAACTACTGTTTGCCTACAAGGATATATTTGGCATTAAATAACCCATAAAAGTTTATATGCCATTAAAAAAAGAATAAAATATTATTTGTTTTCGGATTATTTTTCAATTTTTTTTAACAGGCCACTTCGCAGACTTTAAGTAGGCGGAGTGGCCTATTGTCGGCATTAGCCGGACAGCGAGGGAGTCTATGCCCTTTTCATTAACGCTATACCTGGGAGGTTTTTCTGTTGGGGTGGAGCGCCACACCTACCGTTATCCCCACACTTTACAACACAGATCAGATTGCCCAATCTAAGCTACTCATGCACTGAGTTGGCGGGAACTGGGATCGAACCGGAACCTTGTGGTTCCTATGTGGGTGTTCTATCGACTGAACTAAACTGGCCCGTTTACTTATAATCAAATATTTAATAATGAATCAAATTCCAGTATTAAATAACCCATAAAGAGTTAATATGCTGTTAAACAAATAAACCAAACTATGAATTGCAACACCCCACTTTGGCCCTTACTTAAGCTAGACGGGCGGTCGGAGAGGTCCGTCCGATCAATCGGCCGGCCACGTCAAGCACTAGCACCTATATGATTGTCCTAACACTATTTCCTTTATGGCAAGCCCCAACCCTTTTTAATCATATATGAGCTAGAAGGGGGTGGCTGAGGGTCTTCGTGTCTTGGGTGTGACGTTAAACTCTGTCTGATGGTGAGGTTCCAGTTCTGTAGCTCTGGGTAATGTGGAGTACCCCTTCATCAACATTTCTCCCAGGTCCACTTAGACAAGGAGTGGTAGTACTTGTTAGTGTGATATCTATTATTTAGGTTTGGTTTGGTTTGGTTTGTTTTGTTTTACGGCATATCAACCTCAGTGGGTCATTTAATGCCGTTAAAGTTTTGAAATAAATCAATTCTTAATGGATAATACAATTTTTTTATAAATACATTTTTCTATTTAACCCATAGATGGAACCCTAACAGGTACTACCACTCCGGGTCAGAGTGGACCAGGGAGCAATGGTGATGAAGGGGTGCTCCACATTCCCCAAACCTCCAAAACTGGAACCTCACCATCAGATAGAGTTTAACGTCATTCCCAGGACATGCAGACCCGCAACCACCGCCTTCTAGCACCCATATGATAAAAAGGGGTTGGGGCTTGCCATAAGGGCATCTATTATTTAAATAAAATAAAAAAATTTTAAAAAATGAGTTTAAAAAATGAGTTTAAAAAACTTGAGTACCCATCAGAAATAAAATAACCCAACAAGGGTTTACATGCCGTAAAATCCAACCAACCAACGAGCCAACCAACTAATGAATCAATTTTAAGTATTGAATAACCCATAAAGGCTTTATATGCCGTTAAACAAATAAACGAAACCTGGCGAAACAATAGTGTATTTGTTATAGTTGACAATTCAAATGCACATATAATGACGTTGTAAAATACGGACATGTTCCCGCCCTTTGATAATCACTAGGTAACACTTTAGAAACGATTTTACTCACACTAGTAATTAAACGCGCATGCGCAAGATTTTAAAATTGAAATAAATAAAATGCCTACCAAGATGTAGAGACGAAAAGAGCATAGAATATGATGGGTAAGAACTGCAACTAAATACACACATACACACAACTACATACTCTCTCTCTCTCTCTCTCTCTCTCTCTCTCTCTCTCTCTCTCTCTCTCTCTCTCTCTCTCTCTCTACCCGCTCTCTTTCTCTCTCTCTCTCTCTTTCTTCCCGTTTCTCTCTCTCTCCCCCTCTCTCTCTCTTTTCTTCTCTCTTTCTGTCTCTCTGTCTCTGCCTGTCTGTCTGTCTGTCTGTCTCACTGTCTCTCTACCCCTCTCTCTCTCTCTCTCTCTCTCTCTCTCTCTCTCTCTCTCTCTCTCTCTCTCTCTCTCTGTGTGTTTGTCTGTTTATGTCTCTCTTACTGTATCTTCCTTTCTCCCTTTCCCCTCTCTCTCACTATCTCTCTCTCTCTCTCTCTCTGTCTCACTCTCTTTCCGTCTCTTTGTCTCCCTCTGTCTGTTTGTCTGTCTCTCTCTCTCTCTCTCTCTCTCTCTCTCTCTCTCTCTCTCTCTCTCTCTCTCTCTACTGTCTCTTTGTCTCAGTCTGTCTGTCTCTCTCACTCTCTCTCTCTCTGTCTTTGTCTGTCTCTGTCTCTCATACAGTATCTCCCTTTCTCCCTCTCCCCTCTTCTCTCTCTCCCATCCCTCTCTCTCTCTCTCTCTCTCTCTCTCTCTCTCTCTCTCTCTCTCTCTCTCTCTCTCTCTGAAACGAAAAAGAACACACGATCTGGCTCTGACGGATAGAAAGACTGTGTATAAAAAACAGATTTAACTTTCACCATTCACACAAATGATGCACACACACTTACATACACGCACACGCACGCAAGTGAACGCACGTGCGTGCGTGAGAATGAGAGAGAGGGGGGGAGAAAGAGTACATCCATATATGCACATTTTAAATCTACACATACATTCTGTGAAATAACTGCTAACAATACCGAACTACTCCCCTCCATACACATATGCACACAAAATACAGCAAGAGACTTAAGAGAAACGCTAAGACTTCATTTTGCTGCGTGGAAGAAACATTACCAAAAAAAAAGCTGATTTTTTTTTTCTCTTCTCTCTCTCCGAGTCTTTCAATGGCGAAACGCTTTTTTAAGCGTTTTAATAATTTTTCAAAAGCACTCTTTTAAAATTTAAAGCCATTTTATGTTATTTCAAATCAATTTAATTAAATTTTCAGTTTTATTTTCAAAGCGAGCTGTTGTCGCTGACGTATCCATGCTTGGTTGGTCGCTACATTAGAATTTCTCCCCGTACTCTGTCTACTTTTGCTTTTTGTATTTTAACGCCGTTTTAGTTTTTAGTTTTTATTTTATTTAAAAACTGCTGGCTTAAGGGCTTTCTCTATAGTTAGTCGTCAGTGCTTGGTGAGTGCGTTGTACTGTGTGTTGTCTATGAGTTGGCGGCTGCATTACACTCGTCTTTATTCTTCCCTTCCCTCTCATGTCTTGGTTAGCTCTATTCATTGACTGTTTTCTTTCCCTCCCTCACTGCAGCTACACCTCTCCCCCCCTCTCTCTCTCTCTCTCTCTCTCTCTCTCTCTCTCTCTCTCTCTCTCTCTCTCTCGCACACACACACATACACTCACTATTACATCACTAAATATAACAAACAGCCCAATGCATTTTAAAAGGAAAACGCATACACTTTCTATAATACAAAAATTCTAAGTTATTTTAATTTTATATTTACAAAAATTATTTAATTTATTCAAAGTAACTGAAATGGAATTTAACATTGTTATATATATATATATATATATATATATATATATATATATATATATAAGTCGGGGTGGCCTAAAGTCGGTATCAGCCAATCAACGAGGGAGTCTATCTACTTTTCACTAGTGCTAGACCAAGGAGCTTGTTTTTGCTTCTGAGGTGGAGCGCCACACCAACCATCAGCTCCTTGTTTTACCGCACAGATCACTGTGCTACTCATACGCTGAGTTGGCGAGGGCCGGTATCGAACTAGAAACGTTATGGTTTCTAGCCGAACGTTCCACTGACTGAGCTAACCCGGTCTTGGTTGGTTGGATTTTAGGGCATGTCAACCCTCTTTGAGTAATTTTATGCTAAAGACGTTTTGTTTTATTCATTCTTGATGGGCATTCAAATTTTTTTAATCGAAATTTAATTTTTTATATATTCCCAATATTCACACTGAATTGGATACATAGCTTAGTGGATAAAGGCGTTGGGTTAAGACAGTTCTATGTGACAGTTCTAAGTGACAGTTATATCTAGGCTTCAGGTTCAATCCTGGACGAAGGGTGACAGTAACATAGCATAATAATTAACACAGCTTAACACTTGTACCCTAGCTATGATTAGCGGAATGAGAACAGGATATCCCCGTGGATTGAATAAAGGGTTAGGTTCAAAGTTCCGTGATGGCTCCCAATTACGACAAGAAGTTTCCCAAGTTCGAGAAGGCCCCCGGGTCCGACAAGAAATATATAAAGAAGGCCAGAGGACACATCGGCCGAAACGTTGTACAGATAACAATAAAGATGGGGATAATAATCCAAATAATACTAATTTAATTTTTGTTTAAACACAATTTTTAAAATTTATATTTTTCTATTTAACCCATTGATGGGACTCGAATAGGTATTGTGAGTAATTGTGATGAAGGGGTACTCCAGAGCTCCAGAATTGGAACTTCACCATTAGATGCAATTTAACGTATATTGTTATGGTTTTGTTGCTTTGTTTAATGGCATATCAACGTCCGTGGGTTATTTAATGCAAAATACATCCTTGTAGAAGCACAGTAGTGGTATTATTTAACCTTAAGCTGGGAAGATGTAGGAGTTCCATACTTTTGGCATGCCATGTGTTCTGTAGCTTCAGTTTCTGGACCGGTAAGATATAATTAAATAGTGTAATCCCAGGAGGCCGTCCCCCTGGTAACACCTGCTCCCTCGTATAAAAGGGGTAGAGCTGGGTTTATTTCCCGGTACCTGAGCCTCCCCAAGAGGGGGGTGCACTTTTTGCCCTGGCTACCGGAACCGTTTGCGTTTTATTTCCTACTAATGCCCTTAGGAAAGGTATGAACCCATCTCTTCCTTATGCGGGTTTCTATTTTGTCTATTTTTAGATTTATACGTAGATAAGTGTAACCAGTCTAGGAAAAGGAAAAACCTTTAATTCAAACCAGCTTTACTCTGCTTAACAAATTGATTTTGTGTCATATCCTGCTCGTGGTGGAAAGGTTGGGTAGATACATACATGGAACCCTGATGGGTTCTACCTGTCCAGGTCATAGTGAACCTGGAGCTAATATAATAAAAAAACAATGACTCTACACTCCCCAGAGCAGGACGCCCTGACCTAACCTGACATTTGATGAAAAATAAGAAATAAAAAATGTTATTTAAAAAATTCAACTGCCAGAGGAGCAAGGTGGCTGATCCCTCAGAATGAGAATTTATTGAGGGGACAAAACCACCCAGATTAACTCTATCACTACCACCTGCGTAATTAATCCCCAATCATAAACACCACCCTCTAATGTGATGAGAAGAACTGGTCCCGAAACCTTTTCAGGGTTTTTTAAAAATGTATAAAATACCTTATGTATTTCTGTTTACCATTTTTTAAAGTTAGCGATCTGATGAAAATCATAAGTATACACAGATACTTGTGGGTTGAAATAGATCTATAACACAAAATGGCCGATTTTTCTTTACCAATTATATATATATATATATATATATAAACAAGGTTTGTTTTAGAATGGCTTTTTGCCGATAATTTTTTGGAGAATAAGTGCTTAATTGGAGTCGTACCTAATTTGGAAATTAATTAATTAATAATGAATTAGGCGGGAATACCTATTAAATGTATAGCTAAACAATATATATTTGGAGGATATGTGCTTAATTTTCGGCTAAGAGCCATATAAAAATAATAAACACATTTGTTTGTTTTACTTACCCTCATATATATATATATATAATATATATATATATATATATATATATATAATATATATGAGTTAAAAGTAAATAAATGAATCCGACGGTAAATATATAGATAAAAGGGTATGAAAACACACAATGTTGATAAAATGAATATATTTTTATATCATTTTCCTGCTAATATTGACAATATTTCGATTCATAAAAAATCATCATCAGAGCATAAGGTCAACGGTCCTAATTATCATTATATATATATATATATATTATATATATATATATATATATATATATATATATATATATATATATATATATATATATATATGTATAATATACCAAGCGTGTTGGTAAATCCTTGCGGTGAGAAAAAACCCAGCATATAGTTTGATTGTAAAAATATACTACCAAACATCAACCAGGGAGAAAAAAAATTTTGAAAAAAAGAAAAGACCAAGATATTCGTACCAACAAAAAGTAATCTATTGGTACAGTATTTGGCCAAAAGAAAAAAACAATTTATATGTATATATATGTATATAAGATATATATATATATTCATATAACCGCTAGGAGAAAGCTAATAAGTAAAAAGTGCTCGATACCTAAGTAGAGCCAATAATAAAGATAATCTAATGAGTCAGACGAACCTACTATTAGTTTCGCATAAAGCTCTTCAGGGCTAAAATCTGAAAATATACACATATATATATTATATATATATATATATTATATATATATATATATATATAAATTATGAATTTTGAGAATCTTTGAAATTTCATCGGCTCTAAGATTTGAATAAGAACAAAATTAGATAACATAGAATAACTGTAAATTTCCATTAAAAAAATCTATTAAAGTTGCCACTCCCTATTATTGCGACCATGATGTGAAAAGCAGCGACAATGAAATTTTATAAATGGAGTAAACACACCAATAAAAAATGTTTTCCTTTCCTCTAGCCACAATCTTGATTTTTATCCTAAATACAAATCCCCACCGGTTGTATATATATATACAAACAAAAACCAAAGAGTTTTTCAATATATTGAATATGTAAACAAATGGCTTTTTGGGTGACTATTTCCGTAAGATCTACAGTGATGAAATATATATATATATATATATATATATATATATATATATATATATATATTATATAATGGTTAATATGACTCACCGCTATTTAAGCCCTTGATATACGCACGCACACACACACACACACACACACACACACATATATATATATATATATATATATATATATATATAATATATATATATAACCGTTCGTTTGGAAACCTTTGGGGGACTGTTATATCAGTTACGCCCCGACACCAGAAAAATGGCCCGAAAATTGGAACGGATCAATGAAAAACTTGTCCGACAGCAATTGTCTGTACAGTTTAACGAAACTGTATATAAATATATATATATATATGTGTTGCTTTTTAAAACCGTCAAGAGAATTGGCCCGAAACGGTTTGCACACTTTCTCTTCTGATGAGCCTATTTCAGTTGTAAACATCGTTTGTTTTTTCATTATATCTTATTCATATATATATATATATATATATATATATATATGTATATATATATGTATATATATATATATATATATATATATATATATATAATATATAGAAATGGTCTTAATACCGGTCATATAAACAGTTATAAATTTATTTCTACCGATATATATAAATAATATATATATGTGTGTGCGTGTGTGTGTGTGTGTGTGGTGTGTAAAGAGAGGGAGAGGGTGAGAAAGAGAGGTCGGTTTTATCACATCATTTTTTATATATCATTCTCTTTTGACTTGTGTAAAAAATGAGGCAAATATAATCTTTCTTGTCGAGAAAAAATACGATATTTCTTGTTTTTACGACTAAAATGTCTTCCTGTTTCATTAATTCATTTAATATTTTTATCTGTTTTTCTTTCTAGTTTGTCATCAGTGAAGATGGTGTTTGTGGTTTAAACTATGAACATTCACCCTCAGAAGGAATTGCCGTGGTACAACTTGTGGAACACACACTGAAATATATGTAAGTACAGGCCGTGATACTCCCGCTTCTCTGTGATATATATATATATATATATATATATATATATATATATATATATATATATATATATATAAGAAGGTCCGCAAAATGTATCGTTCTCAGAAAAAATGTTTTATTCTTTTTATTTTACATACGCAACACGTGTTTCAGATATTCTGGTATCTTCTTCAGGCTTTGGTCAATACATATATTGATATACATATATATATATATATACATATACACATACAGGTTATGCGTGTTTCTGTAATTTTTCTGTAACAGAAAAATTACAGAAACACGCATAACCTATGTATGTGTATATGTATATATATATATATGTATATCAATATATGTATTGACCAAAGCCTGAAGAAGATACCAGAATATCTGAAACACGTGTTGCGTATGTAAAATAAAAAGAATAAAACATTTTTTCTGAGAACGATACATTTTGCGGACCTTCTTTTTTTCTTTTTTTTTTTTTTTTTTATAAAATATTACATTTTCTCCCGTTGGAACCAGAACAACATTTATATATATATATATATATATATATATATATATTACATTTTCTGTCAATTTCATTGTAATTGAAATTAGGTTTTCTATTTTAAATCAATATTGATCAATTTGGTTTGTTTGTTTGTTTTGTTTTATGGCTTATCAACCCTTTTTGGGTTATTTAATGCCGAGTTATCATGGTTGCTTCCAATATCTGCTGTTGCTTAAACAGTCACCCATATAATTTGGACAGGCTCATCGCTGCTTAATTTCAATGATCAAGCGGGAACCGGTGCTTTCAACATTAGGAGTGATTGGCAGGTGGTGGGTCAAGGTTCCCCGTTCCTCAAATCTCCGGCCATGAGGATCTACGATAAACATAGAATCTATGAGAGTTCACATGGTTGGCTGTAAATAGTCAAGTGCGAATTAACAGTCTCTTTTAACTGTCTCTTTCTTCGCCTCTCTCTCTCTCTCTCTCTCTCTCTCTCTCTCTCTCTCTCTCTCTCTCTCTCTCTCTGCGTGCGTGCGTGCGTGGTGTGTGTACGTAAATACTTCAATTGCTGACGTGGTCAATCTTGAAATTCTCTTCCATGTCTAAAGGGTGTTATTTTCGCTCGGATAGTTCGATCGACTAGGACCATAATCCAATCAAGAGAGGCCAAACGTCTCGAACGAATTCTGATTGGTCAGTTAATGGCATGAATTATCACCGCCAGCCAATTTGCATAACGATCAATAAGCAAGACCACAATGGCGGAACGACAAACAGACATCCGATTTCTAAAATCGTAAGAAGGTTTCCCAACCCCAAAAAGAATAAATTTAATTTCGATCTTTTATGGTATAAAGTATGAAAGACTTGGTCTGTAGTGTTCAGGCGTCAAGAGCCGAATTCCAAATGGCTACTTCCATGACTATTTATATCTATCCCATCTGGTCAAGGGCAGATAACCCTGTTCAGCCTAGACACAGGGGGAGATCACTCTATTGTAATAATATATATGGTACTAATTTTAATCGGTTACCGGTTTAGCTCAGTCGGTAGAGCAATTTCCTAAGAATTACAAGGTTCCTGGTTCGATAACGGCCCTCGCCAACTCAGCGTATGAGTAGTACAGGGATCTCTGCGGTAAAATGAGGAGCTGCAAAATAGTTTTGACTAACGAAAAGAGAGTCCCTTTGATTTGAATTTAGAGTTTTCCTTCTCCTAGACTGGTTACCGAGCCAAGGTTAAAGAGCTCAGTTTGGCTTACTATTTACCCATAGTTGGATGGAGAGTAGTTGGATTCATACCTTTCCCAAGAGTATTAGCGCTATGTGAAATGCAAAGAATTGCGTCCAATAACTGAACTCGGGTCGACGAATCCATTTCCTAAGGCTCTAACCATTACCCCACGCGCCTCCATCGTATGTATTTGTTTATATAAGTGTTAGGGACACTCACATTTTTTTACCCATCCTGGTAATTAAGTTTCTTATTAAGTCTAAATGGATTATAGTTTTTTTAATTAATTTAACCAGTAATATTCCCTCCGCTCAATTGAGGATTATATGCTTATGTCTTTTTCAATTTCTTTCTATGATGGTGAATTTAGTGTCTCTGTTAAAATCGTGACTGCTTGTGGTGAAGTGCTGTTCTACAGGTATTAGATGGCTGTGATACACACACACACACACACATTCATACATATATATACATAGGATTGACATGCCCTAAAATTCAACCAACCAAGACCGGGTTAGCTCAGTCGGTAGAGCGTTCGGCTAGAAACCACAAGGTTCCTAGTTCGATACCGGTCCCCGCCAACTCAGCGTATGAGTAGCACAGGGATCTGTGCGGTAAAGTAAGGAGCTGATGGTAGGTGTGGCGCCCCACCTCAGATGCTAAAAACAATCTCCTTGGTCTAGCGCTATTGAAAAGGGGATAGACTCCCTCGCTGTCTGGCTGATACCAACTTTAGGCCGCCCCGTCGACTTTACTTTTTTTATATATATACTTTTTATATATATATATATATATATATATATATATTGAGGTTGAACAAAATAATGGAAAGTTGGGGTTTCCATTATATATATATATGGACTCTCTCATCGATTTTTGACGCATGAGTGTTCATCCGGTGAACAACCAACACAGTGATTTGTTTATAGTGGTGAAGGTTTGTGTTTGACCATTCCACACTTTTTGCCACAGTCGATAAGAAAGAATTGGTGCACTAAGAATGCCACGAGCCCAATCAACGACTGACCTCAGGAATTTTGAATTCAGAGTTTTCCTTCTTCTAGACTGGTTAACTACCTATATATTATATATATATATATATATTATATAATATATATATATATATAGTGGAGGCGCGTGGCATAATGGTTAGAGTTGCTATATATATATATATAGAGAGAGAGAGAGAGAAGGTTTTTGCCCTTATTACAACTGATTTGACCACAGCGCGACAGAGTTAACACTATGGTCACAAGGTTAGACTTAGCCAAAACGAGAGAAGGTCAGTTTGATGCATGCCGGGAAGGGGTTAGACATTTTAAGTTTTGTACGCATGAAAAAAGAATTGTCAGCTGCAGATTGAATGAGATGACGAAGGGGGGGGGGGAGACGAGAGGAAGGACGTAAAAAGTAGCGTATAGTAAAGAAAGGTAAAAATGTCTTCTTTCGTTTGTCAAACAGGAGATTGGTCGGAGAGAAAGAGAGAGAGGGTGGAGAGAGAGAGGGTGGAAGAGAGAAAGAGAGAGAGAGGACGAATGAGGATGGGGAGAACATTAAGGAATCTTTCTGCTACAACTATTTCCAGAAGATGTTTAGGTTTTTATTTACATTCTTATTAAGAGTAAATACCACCTATTAATAATGGAGATTCGCTTCCGTTTTTTGTCTGTAACAAAAATTACGTCACTGCTTACGTCACATTATCAAAATCGTCATAACATAGAATAAATACACTCACACATTTGAACATGCAACATTAGACAGTCCTCATTGTTTTTTAAAACAAGTTTTAATAATACATGACTGGTATTATATATCTATATATAGTTTGTTTTATTTTAATACATATTTAAAGTTTACATTTCAAATTGTTTTATTTTTTAATCCTTTAATGAATTTGATGATTTTACTTACTTAGGGTACAAACTCGCTAACATTGAATTTTTTACTCCCACCCTCAAATCTATTTTTAACTTGTTTTAAAAAACTATGAGGACTGTCTAATGTTCAAATTTTGAGTGTATTTATTCTGTTATGACGATTTTGGGTAATGTGATATGCAGTGACGTAATTTTTGTTACAGACAAAAACCGGAAGCGAATCTCCATTATTAATAGTATTATTTATTATGTAGAGTCTGTTTAGCTCAGTCGGTAGAGCATTCGGCTAGAAACCACAAGGTTCTTAGTTTGATACCAGCCCTCGCCAACTCAGCGTATGAGTAGCACAGGGATCTGTGCGGTCAAGTAAGGAGTTTGTGCTAGGTGTGGTGCTCTACATTAGTCGTAAAAAACAATCTCCTTGGTCTAGCGCTAGTGAAAAGGGGATAGACTCCTTCGCTGATTGGCTGATACCGACTTTAGGACACCCCGACGACTTTTATTATGTATTTATGTTTAAGAACAGTCATGCTTTCTCAATGGCCCGCATAATTTCACTAGGAAAATAGCATTTATTAAAATATATGCTCCTGTAATTTGAAAATAATTTTGATTCATGGTTAAAATAATCAAAAATTTCGATGAATGAACTGATTTTTCAAATTTTTATTTTTTTCTTTTAATACAATTTTTATACCAATTTTTATTTTTTTATGAAATATATATATATTTTTTACCGAGGAGAAAAAAATCAATTTCTAAGACAAGGCTCCTATTAATATTACCGCTAGTACAAAGATGGGTTTAACATTAAATAACCCGCAAAGGTTGATATGCCATTAAACAAAGAAACCCAATACATGCAACGAACGTAATGAATGATTGACATTTTTCTTAAAAAAAATGATGGCTCATCAGAATGCCAGTTTCTTCTATCTGATGTCGCTAAACTACAAAAAAGGCTCGCAAATAAAAAGCTAGCAAAACCGCTAAACAAACACCGTTGTTTCCCTTACCCCATTCAATATTGTTCTTGAAGAAAAAAAAGTTAGTGAAACG
>CM042181.1:28556796-28574296 GCA_023376005.1 Doryteuthis pealeii
AGTGTGTGTGTGTGTGTGTGTGTGTGTGTGTGTGTGTGTGATTTAACAGATTATTCCTCGATATGTCCAAAATTCTAACCTTAATCTTCTTATGCAAAATCAATTTTTTCAAACTACTGAACTGATACCAAAGAAAAGAGTTGAATCAGTATGGTGACCTCATTTGCTTGTTTAACTCTCAGAATATGCAATGGTTCCTGGCACAGAACCAATAAACCAAAGTGTGCCTTCATATTGAGAGAGGAACCATAGACTTTGCTTCAGTTACCATTATTTCTTTAATCAACCATCATTCTTCGACTTAAAGAATACAGAATGTTTCAATCGGCAACTCTTTGATATTCTTCCAGTCTCGTATTTTTTTACCATTTCTCTGAATTTTTTTATATAAGGCTTGATAATTTGTATTATTTGGATTATTCGGACTATTGTCCTCATCTTTATTGTTATCTGTACAACGTTTCGGTCAGTGTGCCCTCCGGCCTTCCAATTGGACACATGGCGTAGTGGATATAGGCGTTGAGTTAATACACTTCTAAGTGACAGTTATCTTTTGACTGCAGGTTCAATCTTGGTTAATGGCGACAGTAACACAAAATGATGACTAACACAGCTTAACACTTGTACCCTGGCATAGTTAGTGGAATGAGAACAGTATACCTCGTGGATTGAATAAAGGGTTAGGTTCAAAGTTCCGTGAAAGATCCCGATTACGATTCCCAAGTTCGAAGAGAAGGTTCATGAGCTCGAGAAGGTTCTCGAGTCCGGAAGGAAATATTTGAAGAAGGCTTGATAATTTGGATTATTTGGATTACTCGGACTATTTTCCTCATCATTTATTGTTCTCTGTACAACGTTTCAGTCAGTGTGCCCTCCGGCCTTCCAACTGGACACATGGCGTTGTGGATATAGGCATTGAGTTAATACAGTTCTAAGTGACAGTTATCTCTTGACTGCAGGTTCAATCTTGGTCAATGGTGACAGTAACATAGAATAAGGATTAGCACGGCTTAACACTTGTACCGAGTCGCGGTTAGTGGAATGAGAACAGTATACACCCATGGATTAAATAAAGGGTTGAGTTGAAAGTCCGGTGAAAGCTCCCGATTACGATAAGAAGGTTCACAAGTTTGAAGAGAAGGTTCCCGAGTTCGAGTAGGTTCCCGAGACCGACAGGAAATACATGAAGAAAGCCGGAGGGAACATCGGCCGAAACGTTGTATAGATAACAATAAAGATGAGAAGAATAGTCCAAATAATCCAAATTGTATTTTTTTTCATTTTTGTTTGTCAATTGTAGTTGTAGTCGCAAATGAATTTAACTTTATTCAAAATAAAGAATACACCTATCAGGTGAGTTCAAAATGTATTGTAAACGAAGATGTATTTACTCAGAACAGAAATGAACAATGAATGAAACGTTAATTTTCTTCAGAATAAGAGGTCTGTTGAAAAAGTTTCGAGACTGAAGCTAAACTAAAATTGTTAGTATTAGGAACACTTGAAACCATACAAAAAATAAAGTCGGCGGGGTGGCATAATGTCAGTATCAGACAGACTGCGAGGGAGTATACCCCCTTTCCACTAGCGCTGGAAAAGGAGATTATTTTAGATTTGTGGTCGAGTGCCAGACATTTTCTTTATCACACACACACACATATATACACATATAAGGTGTGTCATAAAAGAATCGAGATTGAAGCTGTATTTACCAAGATAGAAATGAACAATAAATGGAACGTTAATTTTTTCAGAATACATGGTGTGTCAAAAAGTACAAAAATCTCGATACTTTTTTGACAACTCTTATATATACACACACACAAACACACACACACACACACACACACACACACACATATATATATATATATATATATATATATATATATATGGTATTTGTGGAAAAAGTGACTTACCGGTGAAAATAGTCACAATGGTTAGTTGATTCAAGTTTCACAATGATAAGACAGCGATATAACAAATATAAAGTGCTCAATACGTTAGTAGAGCAAATTTATAATAATAATAATAATAATAATGATAATAATAATAATAATAATAATAATAATAATATATTGGTTTGGAGGTTGATTTTGAAGGCTATCACAATGCAGGTGTAAAGAAAAAATAATAAGGTAACAATGGTGATGTTTGTTAACCTGTGATTTATTCTTGGTGTTTCGAGATAAAATCTCTTTTTCAGAAATTAACAAGACGACAACTACTTCATTTCCAGAGTTCTTCTGAAAAAGAGATTTTATCTCGAAATATCAAGAATAAATCACAGGTTAACAAACATCGCCATTGTTACCTTATTTTTTCTTTACGCCTGCATTGTGATAGCCTTCAAAATCAACCTCCAAACCAATATATACACAATGCTTCAAGCAAATTATAAAACTGTTTTTATATATATATATATATATATTATATATATATATATATATATATATAATATAATGCTTGTAAAATAAAGGGTGAAAAAAAATAAAAAATGAATGACCATTTATCTTTCCTCTTCTGTTGACCAATGGATTTGATTACGAAATATGTTATAGTTTACTCTATTGTCATTGGTCACTTTATTTCTGTGTCCAAAATTAAAACTGACCAATCAGTTCAACATAATTAACAAGTCAATTCTTTTCTTTTTTTCTTTTTCATATTCTTGAAAACTATTGGACCCGCCATTTTGAAATACCTTTGATGAACCTCACTTGAAATGTGACCTTCGACCTTGGTGACCTGTGTGGTTTTGCTCGCAATACAACTTTTTTTTCAACTGCAGGGAAGAACTCCGGGCAATGAGACTGCACCGAATGCAGTCAATCTGCGACCTACCTTATCCAAGAAAATTAAAATGGAAAATCAATGATGACGTCAAGAAAGACATCAATGACGCCCGGAAAGCTATTGACAAGTAAGTGACCCACCCCCCAGCAACCCCCCCCCTCTCTCTCTCTCTCTCTCTCTCTCTCTCTCTCTCTCTCTCTCTCTCTCTTTAATACTTCTCTTTCTTCTTGTTACCCCTCTCTCTCTCTCTCCCCTCTCTCTCTCTCTCTCTTTAATGTTACTTGTTACTTGTTACTTCTCTCACTTTATTTATTCTTTCATTTCACACACACACTCTCTCTCTCTTTCTATCTCTCTCTCTCTCTCTCTCTATTTATCTATCTATCTTTCTATCTATCTCTTTAATACTTCTCTTTCTTCTTGTTAATCTCTCTCTCTCTCTCTCTCTCTCTCTCTCTCTAACAACAAATAATGCTCATGAACTAGATATTTTTAAAAATCATTTGTCTGGTAAATTGTGAAAATTTTGAAAAATATTACTTGAGGGGTGGGAGTAAAAAATTCAATGCCAGCGAGTTTGTACCCTAAGTAAGCAAAATCATCAAATTCATTAAAGGATTTTTAAAAATAAAACAATTTGAAACGTAAACTTTAAATATGTATTAAAATAAAACAAACTATATATAGATATATAATACCAGTCATGTATTAAAACTTATTTTAAAAACAATGAGGACTGTCTAATGCTGCATGTTCAAATTTTGAGTGTATTTATTCTATGTTATGACGATTTTGAGTAATGTGATGTAAGCGGTGACGTAATTTTTGTTACAGACAAAAATTTGGAAGCGAATCTCCATTATTAATAGATTTATATATAAAGAATATTCGATATCGATCTATCTCAGTCATTTCACTTCTATCTAGCTATTTTCATAGTGTTTAACTTAATGTTTATATACGTATGTGTGTCACAGTCTCTTTAAGTCTGTAGCACTGAATTTTCTTCTTTATCGAAACCATTAGCAAAATCAAAATGGCTTCGAACATTATCGGTAGCTTTTACTGATGGTTTTTCCCCATGAATTGATTTCATGCTAGAATTAACAAAGCGCGAAAAACTGACCGTTTGAGATACGAAAAAAATAAAGATGTCAGAAAAAAATGGCGGAATTCGTATAGCCGCCTTTTTTCCCTTTCTTCACTCGCCAAACGCTTGATTTCCCTTACATCGTCCACTGGCAACATGCGGTTTTGTTGGAGTTTTATTCTCATTTCACTTTCACATATTTTGGTCGATAGGTTATAGTTTGATTAGGCTTTATATAACATTTTGAAGACAAATTGATGTAAATTGTCTAAAAAAAATAACAGTTTAAATAGTATTTCTCAAGTTTTCAAAATCTTCCATGGTTTAAATACTAAAAATGCATGATGTTCACCTTTCCACGCCATATACATGCATTACAGGGCCGGGTTAGCTCAGTCGGTAGAGCGTTCGGTTCTAGAGGTTCCTAGTTCGATACCGGTCCTCGCCGACTCAGCGTATGAGTAGCACAGGGATCTGTGCGGTAAAGTAATGAGCTGATGGTAGGTGTAGCGCTCCATCTCAGACGCTAAGATAATCTCCTTGGTCTAGCGCTAGTGAAAAGGGGATAGACTCCCTCGCTGATTGGCTTATAACGACATTAGGCCGCCCCGATGACTTTACTTTACTTACGTATAATATAATACACATGTAATAATATTTTAGATTAGGTCTCTATTTTTCTGTAACCAAAACTACGTCACTGCTTACATCACAATTACCAAAATCGTCAATACATAGAATAAAGAACAATTAATGATAGTAAAAGAAATAAAAGCTGTTCCTTATAATTCAAAGTTTGAATCCTTTCCATTGTAATAAAAAAAATATATATTATTTGAATAAATCAACTATATAAACTATGAAGTTAATTTGGGTGGTGACTAAGTGATACTTAACCTTTTATCTACCAGTGTGCCCCAAACCGCCTGATGATCAAAATGCTGGACCGCTCGAAAGCTATAAATAAAAATATTAAAACATCTTTGTAAATTATCATCCTACCTTATTTTTTTAAAAATTCACTTCAAAGGAGACAACTTTTAATTAAATTCTTAACCCTTTATCTATCAGAGTGCCCCAAACTGCACTACAATCAAAATGCCAGACTGCCCTTTAAACGGAAAAAAAAATTATTCGCGAAATTTATAATCAATTTTTAAAATTATTTTTTACTCTCGCCCTTTTTACAATAACAAGAAGTTAACTAAAATGTTTACAAATTAATTAATTATTACGATTTTGTAAAATTTATGTGTAGAATATTCAAAATAATTATTTGATTAATAATTAATATATGCATGCAAAATTTTATTTGAGGGGACCGAACTAAGTTTCATTTTTTTCTTTACTCCTTTAATAAATTTGATGATTTTACTTATTTATGATAAAAAAACCCTTGATATTGATTTTTTACCCCGTCTCACTCAGACAAGATCTCTCAAAAATAAGGAGGGCTTTTTTTTTTTTTGGTGGGGTACTAGTTATATGTAATGCATGTATGTTAGGGTAGGTCGATTTTTCCCTTTTTTTAAAATATCAAATTGTCCGTCTATACGAAAATTGTGTGTTAGTATACTGAAAACTGATACCAAAAATTAGATCTTTTACTTGCACCATTTTTTAGGAAATAGCATAAAAAATTGTCTACTAAAAATCCGCGTTTTCGCAAAAATAGCCTAGAAATTGGTTAGGAAATTTACCGTTTCAATATCTAAATCAGAATTTTTATTTTATTTTATTTTATTTTATTTTATTTTATTTCATTAAAATGAAACGAATCAAATATTATAAATAAAATTCAAATAGTAAATGTGTCCACCACACCAAACACCCCCACACCCACCACCACAGACACACCTGATATGCTGATTTTTACCTCATTAATTAAGCTGTAACAGACGATCTTTGATGCTATTTCCTCAAACAATGGTACAAGTAAAAGATCTAATTTTTGGTATCAGTATTTAGTGTACTAACACACAACTTTTGCATAGATGGACAATTTGATATTTTTTAAAAGTGAAAAATCGACCTACCCTAAAGTATATGGCTGCTTTTTTTTCAGTTTCAAAGTTTTTTGTTTCTTTTTCTCTTTAAAATGTGAAAAGGTTCTGTCTCATCATTTCCTTGCCTGTTTTCCCTGTACTTTTTCTTTCTTTCTTTTTTTTTTTTTTTTTTTTCATTCTCTTCCTGATTTTCTTCTCGTGTTATCAACTTTCTCCTTCGTAATGCCGTCAGTACTTCATTATTTTCATTCCTGGCAAAGAAAGAAAATAAACAAAGAAATAGAAGCAAATGAAAATGTGAGAAGATCTAAAAAAAAAAAAAAAAAAAAAAAAAAAAAAATGCTAACAAAAGATGGAAACTGAAAAAGTCTGAATGAAAGAACTAAAAAGAATTTTAAGAAAAAAAATAAAGAAAAAGAAGAAAACTTTAGAGAAAATAAACCGTTTTTCTTTTTCTTTCCTTGAATAAACAAACCCACTAAATTAGATGTATAAACAATTTTCGGTTTTTATTTCCTTTTTGCGGTAAAAGAAAAATATTAAAAAATCAAATTAAAAAAATGTATTTTGCAATTTAAACTGTTAGAAAAATATTAAAATCTAAAGTTAATTGCGCCCTCTGGTGTTCATTAAAAACGTTTTCTTAAAATCTTCTCTGCCTATGCTTTTACTGTATGGTAGAACACCGATTTAATTTCTTAACCCTTAGAAGCGTAAGCCCGTGGGAACCAACCCACACATTCAGCTCCTCGCTGAAAAATAGCTGAAAATGTAAAAGGTTTTTAAATGGCATATTACATTTAATAGGCAACAGCGATATAGAAATGGGTATTCTCTGATTAAAATTAAGATAAGTAAAAAGTAAAGTAAAATTGACGGAGAAGCTTATTGTTGGTATCAGCTGGATAGCGAGAGAGTCTATCCCCTTTTTGCTGGTGCTGGACCAGGAAGATTGTTTTGCTAAAGTAGAACGCCACACCTATCGATAGCGCCCCTCTTTACCGAAGGGATCAGATTACCCAACCTATGCTGCTCATGCGCTGAGTTTAGGGGTCCGGTATCGAACTAGGAATCTTGCAATTCCTAGGCGAGTTTTTATCCACAAAAATACCGGAACTTCTTTCTGTGGATATTTTTCAAACGTTTACTTATGTTCCAAAAGTATCGTCTCTTCATTTCTCTAAAAATATTATTTTTATTCCAATGGGAAAATTGATTATACGAGGAAATAGCATTACAAAATTTTACTTGATATTTTTGATAAGTCAATATATATATAAGTTATATATATATATATATATATATATATATATATATATATAACATTTTTGGATGTTTGTTTTTTAGAAGCATTGTTGAATAAAGTATATATTATTATTTATATTTTGCTTGAAGGCAATTACAATGTCTATATCGCATAAAATTCGATAATTATAGAAAATAATCATGACAAGTGACCCTTGGCAAAGAATTGTGCTGTTTGTAGAACATCGTACAGACTATTTCGACTTTATTCAGTCTCATCAGCGATGTATACTAACGACTTGCCTCCGATAGCAGGAGAGTCAGAAACTTTACCGCTTCGGCCACCGATACACAGCGGACAATCCATGCGAAATTAACCTGTCAATGATAATGATACTTCTCTACCCTATGAGGTACGGGGACGTTGAGTCAACAACAATTTATAATCAAAAAGACATAGAATAAAAACAACACTCAAAATTTGAGTAAACAATCTTAAAATTGTTTTTTTTTAGTTTCTCACGAAGTAAAGTTAACTAAAACGTTTACAAATAAATAAAAAGTTTGCCAAATAAATAAAAAGTTTGCAAATAAATAAAAAGATGCAAATAAATAAAAAGTTTACAAATAAATAAAAAGTTTGCAAATAAATAAAATGTTTACAAATAAATAAAATGTTTGCAAATAAATAAAATGTTTACAAATAAATAAAATGTTTGCAAATAAAAAAAAAGTTTACAAATAAATAAAAGTTTGCAAATAAATAAAAAGTTTACAAATAAATAAAAATTTTGCAAATAAATAAAAAGCAAATAAATAAAACAAATAAATAAAAAGTTTGCAAATAAATAAAAAGTTTGCAAATAAATAAAATGTTTACAAATAAATAAAATGTTTGCAAATAAATAAAATGTTTACAAATAAATAAAATGTTTGCAAATAAAAAAAAAAGTTTACAAATAAATAAAAAGTTTGCAAATAAATAAAAAGTTTACAAATAAATAAAAATTTTGCAAATAAATAAATACCTACGATTTCATGTAAAATCGTGTAGATTTTATGTGTAAAATATTCAAAATAACCATTTAATTAATAATTAATAGATGCAAGCAACATTTTATTTGAAGGGAGCACAACTAAATTTCCATTTCAGATTTTTTTTTACTCCTTTAATAAATTTGATTATTTTATTTACTTATGATACAAACCCTATGGCAATGAATTTTTAAATTCCACCCTCCTCAGACAATATCTTACAAAAATTAATTTTAACACCGCCGGGAACACGTTTTTTATTTGTTTATTTTTAATGTCAAATTGATTGTAATTATATTTTCCTCTTTCTTTTTTAGGCTGATTAGCGACCTTGACCTCTATGTTCTTCGCTTTACCACGTTCGGAAAAGAATTCCCAAAATCACAGAATATGAGCCCAGATTCTTTCATCCAGTTAGCATTGCAGTTGACTTACTACAAGTAAGTTACTTGAAAATTATATTCACATATTAATATCATCATTATTGGTTGGTCAGCCAAAGGCTAATCTTTGTCAATTATCTTACGGGTATTTTCCATGACTCTTTTTTTTTTTTCAGAATTACCAGTTACTTTTTAAATTCTAATTTATAGCATGACTACAAGTGGATTCTCTGCTACAAGGAGTACATTCTTCTTTTACGTAGGATTTCAAGGACTACAATAGATTTTATACTTCTGAGACTAGACCCTTTTCAGTAATAAAGGACTATTTGCTCGTAAATTCCTACCATAAAATAAACTGAACCCCCATTTTATGTCCGTGTTTTTGCAATAAATGTTTTATTTTTCTTGCACCCGTTATGTTACAATACAAAATATATTTTATTTATTTATTTTAATATTCATTTCAATGTGCATATTCTAAAAGTTTTTATTTTGTGAGAATGTTTAGTTTTAAAGTGGGGGCTCGTTTTACAATTTAGGCATAAATTGGATCCTCCTTTTATGACCGTAATTTTGTTTTTTCGTCGACGATGATTAAAATCTGACGTCTTTATTTTAGAGTACCAAAGACAAAAAAAAAGAAATAACAACAACAAAAGGTAATATTCAACTTTTTACTCGTAAATTCCTGCCATAAAATTAGGTTTGGGCATTTTATGGTAGGAATTTACGAGTAAAAATTTGAAGTGTAAAAACGAACCCCCACTTTAAAACTAAGCATTCTCACAAAAAGCTTTTAGAATATACACATTGAAGTGAATGTTAACATGAATAAAGATGCCGACTACAACTTGAACTACTACGATATTCCTGACAAGAACTGAGAAAAACTGACACGGAGAGAGAAAGAGAGAGATAGAGACAGAGACAGAGAAAAGAAGAAATAAAGTGAGAGAAATAACAAGAAAGAGATACATTGATGAGAGAGAAGAGTAAGAAAAGCAAACACACACACACACACATATATATATGTATATATATATATATATATATATATATATTCATATATATATATATATAGATATATATTCATATATATATATATATATATATATATATATATATATATATATATAATATATATATATATATATTCATATATATATATATTCATATATATATATATATATATATAATATATATATATATATATATATATATATATATTATATATATATATATATATATATATATATATATATATATATATATATTCATATATAATATATATTCATATATATTATATATATATATATATATATATATATAATATATATAAAAGTAAAGACGGGGCGGCCTAAAGTCGGTATCAGCCATGCAGCGAGGGAGTCTATCCCCTTTTCAATAGCGCTAGACCAAGGAGATTGTTTTATCATCTGAGGTGGAGCGCCACACCTACCATCAGCTCCTTACTTTACTACACAGATATATATATATATAATATATATATATATACTATTATTTTATTATCAACACATCCTCACTCCATTCCAACATGACAAGAGCTGACATGGAGAGAGAAAGAGAGAGATAGAGACAGAGACAGAGAAAAGAAGAAATAAAGTGAGAGAAATAAGAAAAAGAAGAAAAAGAAAGAGATACATTGATGAGAGAGAGGAGTAAGAAAACACACACACACACACACACACACACACATATATATGTATATATATATATATATATATATATATATATATATATATATATTATATATAATATATTCATATATATATATATATATATTATATATATATATATATATATATAATATATTTCATATATATATTCATATATATATATATATTCATATATATATATATATATATATATATAAAAGTAAAGACGGGGCGGCCTAAAGTCGGTATCAGCCATGCAGCGAGGGAGTCTATCCCCTTTTCAATAGCGCTAGACCAAGGAGATTGTTTTATCATCTGAGGTGGAGCGTCACACCTACCATCAGCTCCTTACTTTACCACATATATATATATATATATATATATACTATTATTTTATTATCAACGCATCCTCACTCCATTCCAACATGAGACCCGTAACGTTACACATACATGCACATCTAAACACACATTCATATACACAAATATTTGCACACATACATATATATATATATATATATATATATATATATATATATATATATTATATATATATATAGGACGTGTTGATAATAAAATAATAGTTGTATACTTATCTCATCTTCTGTGCTACGTGGAGAGGCTCGAATCCTGTTGCTGGACCGATGCTGAATTGGCTAACAATTCCTTGATGTTTGGAGTCTGGAAACGAGCTTGGGGTGCTGGGAGACATCTTGTGTTGAGCCATTTATAGTTTTTTTTAGTAATAACACAAGGCCACTTCTTTTTCTCATGAGATTTTTATTTTCCCCTAAGACACAACTGCTTACGTCTCACTACGTCAACGCATAGTTCCAAACTCCCCGAACATTCTCACCTCTCAGTCTTCCTCTCTTCCACTTTGCCACGTGACGTTCTATCAACCAATGAGAAAACGCTGTGCTGATTCATCCTAAAACGTTTCAATTCTACACGTAATTCTTATATTCCCCTAAAACTTTTCCATTCTAATTTACATGTCATTGTTACATTCCCGGCTCTTCCTCTCTCGGTCTCCCTATTGTGTTACATATGCACATGTTCATAAATGAAATATGTTTGCATTTTATGTATACATATGTATGTATTTACCAACCCCTTCAAACGAGGTCAATTTATTAAGAAGAAATAAGAAATAAAAAAATTTATTAATCAATAGTAGTACAAATTATTTTAAAAATATAAGTAAAAGAAAAACTTTATTGGTTTAAACTACTATTGAAGAGAGGCCATGCCTAATAGCGTGAAGCTAATCCCATGGACATGACCACCCTTGGACGCTCACAGGAAACAATACATGAAACACACAACGTAAACATATACATATATATCATGAGACAAATTAGCCGTGTGAGAATCTAAATGCAAATCTGTTGTTTATAAGAGGCAATAAAATGATTTTTCAAAAGTGTTTAAGGACAAAATAATTAACTGAAACAAGCTTCATATTTTCTTTATCAAAAAATAACGACTGAACAGTATTCCAAGAATTAATTGCATTAAAACGAATCGAATTATGCCCAAAACTAACAGTGTTGATGATAGGGAAATTAAGCAAACCAGATTGGTCAGCACGAGTGACATGAGCATGGGTGAAGTCAACTGCAAAAGCATTCTGAACAGAAACAGGCATTTTATTGTGGAATAGTTTATGTAAGAACAAAATATTTTCACAATGGACCATATCAGAAAATTTGAGAATTTAAGCGGATTTTAATAGGTTTGAATTCAGAGTTTTCCTTCTCCTAGAGTAGTTACCTAGCCACGATTAAAGAGCACAGTCTGACTTACTGTTTCCCCATAGCTGGAGAGAGATTAGTTGGATTCATACCTTTCAAGGGTATTAGCGATATGAGAAATGTAAACAAATTCGTCCAGGATTTGAACTCGTTTCGTCGAGCCCATTTCATACGACGGTATCCATTACACCACGAGCCTCTTTTGTATGTATATATGTATGTATGTATGTATGAATGCGTGTATGTATGTGTATGTCAGGTCACATATGGCGCTATTGGTATTATGTAACCCAGTACTACCTGTTTCATATGTTACATAATTATTGGATCCCTAATATCTTTTTAAGGTAGTGTAGAAATCATAATGGCGATTAGTACAGCTGATGGCCTTGAGGGTGAGTGACAGCGTTTGACCTCACTCTGACCTTGCTTTCTGGGGATAGACCGTGAGAACCGGAACCCCGATAGAAAGCCCTCTTCCGGTTTAAGGAGTAAACAACTCAGTTAGTCAGTTAGAACTTAGAAGCCGAGCTAGCAACATGTAAGCCTCATCTGCGCAGATTGTCTGGGTGGGGATTTGGAATAAAGTAACATCAACATAAATCGAAGTCTTGTGTTTATTACCTAAAAACTAACAATGACACAGGGCTTCTGATAACGAGAGATCCCCAACAGAAACCAGACCCGGAATCCTCAATAGAAGACCAGACGAGACCTTAGAAGATATATCAGACCAAGATAGATGATAGACGATCAGAAGCAAAACCGGCCAGAAGAATAGACGACCAGAGTAAGAAGTAAGAAAGATATATAGATTTGGTATCGTGAAAAGACCAGTATATAACACATAGTCGGGTTATCGGTGACTAAACCGGTTACCCCACCAAGCCTATCAGGTGAGGAGGATGGCTAGACATCCAGCAGGACGAAAAACAAAACCTGTCAAAGGGTGGATGAAGCCTTTCGCTCAACGGCCATCTAGCAAATAACATACGCGGGGATGTAGAAATACTTGGATTGGTATCCAGGCGCGTAGCAAAACCACCGGGAGAGATGCATTCCTCAGCCTTGTCAAGGCAAGTGTCTAGGAGAAGGAAAACTCCAAAATTTAACCTGCGGCGGCTGCTGCAGCCAATGATGTTGACTTGTTCTTCTTTTTGGCTCAAATGTGGCAGTCACTTAGAGAGTGGGATTGGTTCTGTGCAAAGCCTTTCCTCACTTAAAAAAGCTTCAGGCACAGGCATTGCTTGATATGCAATACATGTCTTGTCCTTTATATGTTTTTGAAGCTCACCATTATATTGTTTGAACTGTTGAGCTTGTTTTATTATTATTACTAGCAAATATATGCACCCTCCGGGTGCAAGTATTTAAGTTTTAATGTAATAAAATATCGTATTAAATTAGAAAGTCTAATAAGAATGCAGATAAAAAGATTTGAAACAGAGTGGGGGTATAAAAGAAAAATAGAAATTAAACTTACTCTTCCATCACTGCCGTCTTTCATTGCTGAATTTTACTTATCTAACTATTTAGTTAAATTAGGAAATAAAGAATAAAATTACACTTATTTTTCTTGTTAATGGATTTCATTTCAGATTCATTGAAGAGATTTTTGCTTATATTCATTAAAATAAAACCAAACAGTTAGAAATCAATAATACTAAGCACATATTTAATAAAATCACATTTTTAATATCAATATGCAAATTAGCCTTCCCGTTCACACTGCAAACTGCTATTTTTTGTATATATAAATACAATAGCATGTTATTCGTATGTAGATATGGACAACACTAATAAAAAGGTGAAGCAATTTTATTAATAATTGAGGTTTAAATATAAATAAAATCATGAAGAATGTGATGAAAATAACTATGTTAATTGTGACTCGATTAGAAATATAGTTTCGGTTACAGACAGAAGAACACACAATCTCCATTATGATAAGATTATTATTATTATTATTATTATTATTGTTACTATATCAAGCAATGGCAATACTTGACGCGAGTTTGCTGCCATCATGTATGTGTATGTATATACGTAAACGAGCATTGAAATATTGAGAAAATTTGACACAGCCTCGTACCTATATAACAAGATTTATACTGAGAAAAAATGAAGAAAAATCCGGGGGGAGTTGCAGTCTGCCAAAAGAATTCGGTGTGTTTTGAGTTGATTAAAGCAAATCTGACTGCTTGACCCACGGAATAAAATAAGATTTATAGTTGGCATGAAAAAAAAGGGGGAAGAAAAATGATACATTTGGTAAATATTGAATAAATAAAAGGGGAAACAAATATTCCTGACAAAGAACTGACAAAAACTGACACGGAGAGAGAAGAGAGAGATAGAGACAGAGACAGAGAAAAGAAGAAAAAAAGTGAGAGAAATAACAAGAAGAAAGAGATACATTGATGAGAGAGAGGAGTAAGAAAAAAACAAACACACACATCAACAATATATATATATATATATATATTATATATATATATATTCATTATATATTTATATATATAATATTATATAATATAATATATATTTATATTTATATATATATATTTATATTTATATTATATATTATATTTATTATATATTATATATTCATATATATTATATATATATATTCATATATATATATATATATATATATATATATTCATAATATTATATATATATATATATATATTCATATATATATATATCATATATATATATATATTCATATATATATATAATTCATATATATTATATATATATATATATTATATATATATATATAATAGACAATGAGAAAATGAATGATATATATTAGAAAGAAAAACGAAAATACTATAGTACGGTGAAGAGAGACGAGAGAAGAAGAGGAGATAGAAGGAGAGAGAGCAGAAGAAGAGAGAGAGAAAGAAAGAAATAAAGAGAAGTAACAAGAAGAAAGTAAAAGCATTGTATGAAAGAGAGGGGAGAGAGAGAAAAAGAAGAGAGAGAGAGAAGAAAGAGAGAAAAAGAAACAGAAGAGAGAGAGAAAAGAAAGGAAAATAAGAAATATAAGTGAGAGAAGCATTGATGAGATAGAGAGGGGGAGAGAGAAAAGGCGGGAGATAAAAAATGATATATTTGGTAAATATCAATAAATAAAAAAGGAAACAAATATTCCTGACAAGAACTAACAAAAAACACAGAAGAGAGAAAGAGAGAGAGAAAGAGAAACAGAGAAAGAGAGGGGGGGAATTGCCGACAAAAGGATTTGTTGGTTTTAACGTTGTCGTCTGTAAATCCGTCAGAAGGGTTAGCGGATTACTGATGAGCAGGGAAACCTGATTGATTAACTCTTTCGACCGCACGACAGCCGTTTTCATTTGGCTTACGTTATGCTATACGTTTTATTTACTCCTTCTGTGTTGTTGTTTATGTATGTTGTATCTCGTTTGTTGCCCNAAGAGATCTTGTTAATCGGATTTCATTCAGATTCATTGAAGAGATTTTTTTGCTTATATTCATTAAATATAAACGCAAACAGTTAGAATCAATAATACTAAGCACTATTTAATAAAATACATTTTTTATATTCAAGTATGCAGGAATAGCCTTCCCGTTCACACTGCAAACCGGCTGAATTTTTTTGTATATATAAATACAATAGCAGTTATGTACTGTAGATATGGACAACACTAATAAAAAGGTTGAATGCAATTTTATAATAATTGAGGTTTAAGATATATAGATAAACAATCATGAAGAATGTGATGACAAATAACTATGTTAATTGTGACTCGATTAGAAATATAGTTTCAGTTACAGACAGAAAAACACACAATCTCCATTATAATAAGATTATTATTATTGTTACTATATCAAGCAATGGCAATACTTGAACGCGAGTTTGCTGCCATCATGTATGTGTATGTATATACGTAAACGAGGATTGAAATATTGAGAAAATTTTGACACAGCCTCGTACCTATATAACAAGATTTATACTGAGAAAAAATGAAGAAAAATCCTTTGGGTGGGGGAGTTGCAGTCTGCCAAAAGAATTCGGTGTGTTTTGATTGTTGATTAAAAGCAAATCTGACTGCTTGATCCCACGGAATAAAATAAGATTTATAGTTGGCATGAAAAAAAAGGGGGGAAGAAAAAATGATACATTTGGTAAATATTGAATAAATAAAAAGGGGAAACAAATATTCCTGACAAGAACTGACAAAAACTGACACGGAGAGTGAAAGAGAGAGATAGAGACAGAGACAGAGAAAATAAAGAAATAAAGTGAGAGAAAAACAAAAGAAAGAGTACATTGAGTGAGAGAGAGGATAAGGAAGAAGAGACACACAATATATATTATATAGATATATATATAATATATTATATATATTCATATATAATCTATATATATATATATATAATTCATATATATATATAAATTATTATATATATATTCATATATATATATATATACATATATTATATATATATATATATATATATATATATTCATATATATATATATATATTATACATTCATATATATATATATATAAGTATTCATATAATATATATATATATTCATTATAGATATAATATACTCATAATATATATGTTATATATATATTCATCATATATACATATATTCATATATATATATATATTCATATATAATATACACATATATATATATAATATACAAGTATATATATATAATATTATATATATCATATATAATATAATAGACAATCGAAAAGAATGATGATATATAATAGAAAAGAAAAACGAAATACTATAGTACGGAGACAACAGACAGACAAGACAGACAGAGACAGACAAGCAGGACAGAGAGTTGAAAAGAAAGAAAAAAGTTTTAAAAAGAAAGAAAAAGAAGAAATAAACAGAAGTAACAGAAGAAAGTAAAGGCATTGAAGAGAGAGAAAGAGAGAAAAGAAGGAGAGAGAGAGATGAGAGTGGTAAATAAAGAGGGAAAATAAGAAATAAGTGAGAGAATTAATAAGAAGAAAGAGAAGCATTGATGAGATAGAGAGGGAGAGAGAGAAAAGGAGGGAGATACAAATGATATATTTGGTAAATATTAAATAAATAAAAAAGGAAACAAATCTTGCTGGACAAGAACTAACAAAAAACAGAGAGAGAGAGAGAGAGAGAGAGGAGAGAGAGGAGAAAGAAAGAGAAAGAAGAATAAAGAGAAGTAACAGAAGAAAAGTAAAAGCATTGATGAAGAGAGAGGGGGAAGAGAGAGAGAGCGAGAGGGGGAAACAGAGAGAGAGAGAGGGGGGGGAAAAAAGAAAGGGAAAATAAAGAAATAAAGTGAGAGAAGTAATAAAAGAAGAGAAGCGATTGATAGATAGAGAGGGGAAGAGAGAAGAAAAGGAGGGAGATAAAAGATGATATATTGGTAAATATTAAAGATAAATAGAAAAAGTGACAATATTCCTGACAAGAACTAACAAAAAACAGATGAGAGAGCGAGAGAGAAGAGAAAGAAAGAGAGAGAGAG
>CM042181.1:28581796-28596796 GCA_023376005.1 Doryteuthis pealeii
CCTGTGTCCATACAGAGCTAATTAGGTTTTTGTTGGTCGGCCAGCATTAGTTTGTCCATGTGTATGATCCCCATAGAGAACGTCGCTTATGTGACATATATATTACTTCTTTAGCAGTGCCTAGAATGTCTTGCTTGTCTTTGATGGTTAGTGAGATGAGAGGTAAGTGGCCGTAAAACAATCCTTTTGTCAGGTGTTGCTTCCAGGATTTGTTCAAAGCAACACTTAACATCCATCCAGCCTTTTTGCAAACGTTTCGCTAGAGTTAATGTGGTGCAGCCATACAGTAGTAAATAAACCTAAGCGGTATGAAAGTTTTTGCGATATTTTTTGCCTCCTCCCTTTCTTATATTCTCTATTGTAGTTCTTCCTGTGGTGATCCTCTGATGAGACTCAGGTGAAAACAAAGGATTCTTGTTAAGGATAAATCCGTTTATAGTTGCAATTCTCAAATTTTGATTTTTTATACCAATCCCGGTACCAATATAAATAGGCATAAGTAATAGTTTCTATTATTCGAAAACCCCTGGTAACGAAAGAACTGCTCAAGGCCAGATACTTCCAATAACTCCCATAAAAATATTAACATTTCTTTATATGTATTTTTCTTTTAAGTTGTTGGTTCTGTGGAATTATTAAATTATATATATATATATAATATATATATATATATATATATATAGTTCGATACCGGTCCCCGCCACTCAGCGTATGAGTAACACAGGGATCTGTGCGGTAAAGTAAGGAGCTGATGGTAGGTGTGGCGCTTCACCTCAGATGCTAAAACAATCTCCTTGCTCTAGCGCTATTGAAAAGGGGATAGACTCCTCGCTCACTGGCTGATACCGACTTTAGGCCGCCCCGAAGACTTTACTTACAGTTTTATGTACTGAGTAGCATTTTTAAATAGATCTATTTAACCCATTAATGGGTCAGAGTGGGTCTAGGAGTAATGATAAAGAAGAATTACTCCACAATTTTTAAGTCTCCAGAACTGGAGCTGTTACGTTATGCTCTCATTTCCGAATAGAGAGATGACGTGTCAACGTGTGTTACGTTATGGCACACATTTCCGAATTGAGGGATGATGTGTTGATAGTAGAAATATTTGTTTACTTATATCTGGAACGGTACTTCATCGGTGAGGCTAGAATCTTCGTTGCTGAGTCGATGCTGGAGTTGGCTGACAATTCCTGGATGTTTGGAGTCTGGAGACCAATAACTGGGAGATATATTGCCTTGTGCAATCTGATGTTGTTTAGGATCATAGTGTTATATACCCTTAACATGATTTTGATATATAATAGAGACGGACAGAGAGATGATAGGTCTTAGTCTTATTTGATTACACTTCTGTTTCCTGCTTCTTCGTCTCAGTTGTCTAACTTGTCTGTCCGCCATGTTCTCTGGCTGGGCTTACTTCAGGACTTTAGGCTGGGTGTTGTTTTTATTTGTTAATTCTTCTTACAGGGATGGACTTGCTTGTTTAATATTCAATTAACAACAACACTTTGTTTTCTTGATCAAGTTTTATTTCCCCAGCCCATTTGATTTCGTCGCGGGGAGACCGACCCCGGGAGCTGACAACACGCCTACGCTCCTTGGAAGCTGGGTCTACTCTGTTAGCTAAACTAACTCACTCTCACGCGTCTGTAATGGCACGTTTTCTACCGGAAGGTGAAGTTGGGATCAACTGAACGTCACTCATGATCCCAAAAGGGTATGGAAAATTACCTGCTTCCGCTTTTAATTCTAACGAACTTTATTTTAAAATTCTAACTACAGGTACGTTCACAATTTATGATTACTCATAAATTGTAACATCAGGACACCTCATTGTACTCCCCTACAGTGGATATAGTCAGTATATTCTAAACCCCACCGACAGCACGATCTTGTAGCTAAAGTATTTATCTGAAAAACATGTGCTATCGAATACGAAATAGATACATTAAAAATATTAAACCCCTCCCCAAAATATTTTATTCAATTTTGTATACATAAACATAACATTTAACATTTTTGTCAGAAATTATTAAACTAGAACTCTTAAAAGATGTTCACCTTGATATATTTTTTTATTTAGCAGTAAATGACCAAGTAAAAGATAAGACGCACACTTTTTTTTTAATAGCTGAACATTCTGGCTTTATAAAATATACCATAAACAAAATAGATTTGTACAATAAAAAATCATTGGAAATATTTTTTTACTATAAAAAGTGCTGGAATTGATATTTACTATATAAATACATTAGAAAATATTTTTTATTACAAAAATGCATTAGACAAGATTTTTACTATAAAAATGCATTAGAAATGATTTTTATTATAAAAATGCATTGGAAATGATGTTTATTATAAAAACTAGCAAATATATGCACCCTCCGGGTGCAAGTATTTAAGTTTTAATGTAATAAAATATTGTATTAAATTAGAAAGGCTAATGAAACTAAATAAGAATACAGATAAAAAGGTTTGAAACAGAGGGAATATAATAAAAGATTTGAAACAGAGGGAGTATAATAAAAAATGGAACAACTGAAACTTACTCTTCCATCACTCTCGTCTTTCATTGTTATTTTTTCTAATTTAAGTATTTAGTTAAAAGAGGAAGTAAAGAATAAAATGACAGTTATTTTATCTTGTTAATGGATTTCATTTAAGATTCATTGAAGATATTTTTGCTTATATTCATTAAAATAAAACCAAACAGTTAGAAATCAATAATACTAAGCACATATTTATTAAATTCGATTTTTTAATATTAATATGCAAATTAGCCTTCCCGTTCACACTGTAAACCGCTATTTTGTTGTATATATAAATATAATTGCATGTTGTCAGTATGGAGACATAGTTAACAGTTTTAATAATGTAAGACAATTTTATTAATAATTGAGGTTTAGATAAAAATAAAATCAAGGAGAATGTGATGTCAATAACTAAGAGAATTGTGACTTGAGTAGGAATATAGTTTCGGTTACAGACAGAAAAACACACAATCTCCATTATAATAAGAATGTATTGGACAATGATTTTTACTATAAAAATGCATTAGAAATGATTTTTATTATAAAAATGCATTGGAAATGATGTTTATTATAAAAATGTATTGGACAATGATTTGTCCTTAAAGCATGTCTATTGGCTTTTGCGAATCTGATAAATTAGCCAGACGAGTAAGTCCATTTTGTACAGTTTTGTCGGTGTTTGTCTTGAGATCTCAGCGGCAGAGTTACCCGCCTTCGGACATTATCCGACATCTCCTCATAAGCAGAATAATTTTTCGCTTCGTGTACAAAGATCTAGCACAGTCACTGCCGTAGGGACCGACGAGCCAATGCAAGCGTGTAACGTAATATAAGTAGTGGTTATGTCCTCTGCGGTAAATGTTGTGGCTCGAGCAACGTATCGCTGTAAGTCGGTGGTAGGGGAGAAAACTATAAAATGAGGGAGAAACGGAATTGCATATATATATATATATATATATATATATATATATATATATATATTGTATTTAAAATAATAATAGATAAAGTGCGTGTGTGCATGGATAAACTCCTGGCCGAAACACGTGTCAGTAAAATAAAATCTATTTTATCCATTCAGCATTTTCTTTCCTTTGTTTATTTTTCCTTTCAACATACCGTCGGATTCGCTTCCATTTTCAACTTACACACACATACACACATACACACATACATACATACATACATATATATATCTAATATATAAAACAGAGATTTTGGTATGTACGTGTCGACGTAAAACAAAAAAACGGGAGGTCACTCAGATTCAAAATCTTGCATACACATTGATATCGTTCTAACTAAGAAAAATTCCAAATTTGGTTATTGATTTTTATTGATTAAGGGATTTAATCGATTAATTAATCCAAAATCACCAAATTTGTGGAACTGTCCGTATATCAGCCCCTCCTGATAATAAAATATTGTCTCTGCCTGCTTATTGTTAAAGCGATAACAGCAGCGAAGTTTTGATTTTAATGAATTAATTTTGCAGTCTAAGCCGTTCAGCTCCGAATTTATGGCCTATTTATGGTCCAGTCTTTAATAATTTTTATATCGTTAGAAAGATAAGAAAATACTCTTTCAAAATATGTAATTTGTGTGAGTTTTTATTAATTGAATCATTTTTTACAGCGAGTTAAAAAATTAAAAAATGGCTTCGGATAGCCACGCTGCCTATGATTATTGCGATACAAGCAGTGCAGTCTATAACAGTCAGATCGGAATCTCTTACCTATTTAGGATTTTAATCTTTAAAATATTTATATCTTTAGTAATAAGATGAAATAGTCTTTCTGAATATGTAATTTGTATGTGTTTTTATAGATTTATTTTTTTTTTACAGCGAGTTAAAAAAAAAAATACTACGTATAGGCGATAATACGAATACGGCAGTTCGGAATCTCTTAGTCTTTCTGAATATGTAATTTGTATGTGTTTTTATAGATTAAATTATTTTTTACAGCGAGTTTGTCCATATTCTTAAATTGTACAGTACACTCATTTTAATTTTAATTTTTGTAATGCATAAAAATTGTAGAAAATCAAAATGCACGCTTTACGGTTACATTATTAAAAAAATATTTTAATCCGTAAATAACAGTATCATGAAAATCAGTTTACGTCGTAAGTACGGTTACATTTTTGTATAAATTAAACTAAGATTTTCATTCGAATAAAATGACTTTTAATTCTTTAATTTATTTATTTAATTTTTATTGTTAGAGTTTTAAAGGGTTAAAAATAACAATAAGATTGACGAATTTCCTTAGAAACTGTTTTCTTTTGGTTCGTTAACTAATTATTTTCTCAAACCACGATAAAAAAAAAAAAAAACAAAGGTTACTAATATGGACAAAATCCGGTGTTTTATCTTTAGTCGAAGGCCCGACTGGAGATAAGTAGTCAATTATTTGTAAGACGAAATTTATTTCAAGTTTATCTGACAATATCCAGTTATTGGAACATTTAAAAAAAAATTATATGTAAGTACGAAAAATTGTAAGCGCTTTGTTTATCAAAATGACATGATTCGTTAGTAAATTACCCGAAAAGTTGATAAAACAAAACAACTAACAACCAACATTTAAATTATTATTCAAAATACAATTTAAAATATTCCTCAGAATTTGCCTTACAAATTAAATTTTAAGTTTTATGATTTTACTCTTTATTGTGAAGTCAATAAACATCGCTGAGTTTATAGTGCAACTTTTCAGTTCTGAAAAATTGGCATGTTTAAATAGAGATTTCATAGGTGACATTTGAACTTTTATGAAAATTGATGTTTTGTAATTAATATAAATTTTGTAATAAAACTTAATTTTAACTAGGGGGGGGGTAGGGGGGTAGTTTAATGGGAAAATAAATAAATAATTTGGGTTCCGTTCAAGCGGTTCCGATATGGGGGATCAATTTACTATAAACTTATACGAGGAAATGAGCACCCGTGAATACTCAAATAATAAAGAACTTTTAAGAATTTTTTTTTTCAATCTGATAGATTGGTGTGTAATCGATAATAATCAACTGAAGGAAAAAAAGATGGGGGGGGAGTCCAGATAATCAGGTCCACCAAAACGTTTTTAAACAATGTTTTTAAAATACTAGGTACCACCAATTTTACCCTGTGAAATTTACCCCCCCCCTATATTTAACACTATGAAACTTGCAGAAAAATTAATATTTTCTTGAAAAAATTTTTCCATTTGAAAGAAAAAACATTAAATAAACTCCTGATGATTCTTTAACTTTTTTTCAGCTTACGGAAATAATGAAAATTATGATTGAAAAACAATGTTTTCATTTTTGCACTGTTAAATCAACTGAAAATTAACGTAGCTAAAAACAAGTTACGATAAGAGTTTTTTTAAATTCTATGAAAAATCAATTAATTATAAATAATAACAAAATATTTCCGTTTTATTCAAGATGGCCTAAACTGATCAATTGGTGGTCCCTATAATACTATCTTAGGTTTTAGCAAAAATAGATATTGCAATACGAAGAATTTAAATTTTCGATTCTCAGCTTCTTTTTAAACTCAACATGCAATTAAGAACTAAATGTGAATTGTTGTCATGTACAAAAAATTTAAAACAATAACAAACAAATATACAAACGAATACTTTCAATTTGTTGTATAATAATATGAAATAATTTTAAACTATAAAACAGAAAATACAAATCCTGAAATATACAAATTCTCAATGATTTTAGTTTCAAGAATTATTTTCCTCTTACCCCTCTCTAACTACTGTCTTCCACTTTCTCTCTCACTCCCTGGTGATCCAAATTTCATTTTAGTCCGGTCATGGACCGGGTACTTTAGCTAGAGAGAGAAAGTGGAAGACAGTAGTTAGAGAGGGGTAAGAGGAAAATAATTCTTGAAACTAAAATCATTGAGAATTTGTATATTTCAGGATTTGTATTTTCTGTTTTATAGTTTAAAATTATTTCATATTATTATACAACAAATTGAAAGTATTCGTTTGTATATTTGTTTGTTATTGTTTTAAATTTTTGTACATGACAACAATTCACATTTAGTTCTTAATTGCATGTTGAGTTTAAAAAGAAGCTGAGAATCGAAAATTTAAATTCTTCGTATTGCAATATCTATTTTTGCTAAAACCTAAGATAGTATTATAGGGACCACCAATTGATCAGTTTAGGCCATCTTGAATAAAACGGAAATATTTTGTTATTATTTATAATTAATTGATTTTTCATAGAATTTAAAAAAACTCTTATCGTAACTTGTTTTTAGCTACGTTAATTTTCAGTTGATTTAACAGTGCAAAAATGAAAACATTGTTTTTCAATCATAATTTTCATTATTTCCGTAAGCTGAAAAAAAGTTAAAGAATCATCAGGAGTTTATTTAATGTTTTTTCTTTCAAATGGAAAAAATTTTTTCAAGAAAATATTAATTTTTCTGCAAGTTTCATAGTGTTAAATATAGGGGGGGGGGGTAAATTTCACAGGGTAAATTGGTGGTACCTAGTATTTTAAAAACATTGTTTAAAAACGTTTTGGTGGACCTGATTATCTGGACTCCCCCCCCCATCTATTTTTTTCCCTTCAGTTGATTATTATCGATTACACACCAATCTATCAGATTGAAAAAAAAATTCTTAAAAGTTCTTTATTATTTGAGTATTCACGGGTGCTCATTTCCTCGTATAAGTTTATAGTAAATTGATCCCCCATATCGGAACCGCTTGAACGGAACCCAAATTATTTATTTATTTTCCCATTAAACTACCCCCCTACCCCCCCCCTAGTTAAAATTAAGTTTTATTACAAAATTTATATTAATTACAAAACATCAATTTTCATAAAAGTTCAAATGTCACCTATGAAATCTCTATTTAAACATGCCAATTTTTCAGAACTGAAAAGTTGCACTATAAACTCAGCGATGTTTATTGACTTCACAATAAAGAGTAAAATCATAAAACTTAAAATTTAATTTGTAAGGCAAATTCTGAGGAATATTTTAAATTGTATTTTGAATAATAATTTAAATGTTGGTTGTTAGTTGTTTTGTTTTATCAACTTTTCGGGTAATTTACTAACGAATCATGTCATTTTGATAAACAAAGCGCTTACAATTTTTCGTACTTACATATAATTTTTTTTAAATGTTCCAATAACTGGATATTGTCAGATAAACTTGAAATAAATTTCGTCTTACAAATAATTGACTACTTATCTCCAGTCGGGCCTTCGACTAAAGATAAAACACCGGATTTTGTCCGTATTAGTAACCTTTGTTTTTTTTTTTTTTTTTTATCGTGGTTTGAGAAAATAATTAGTTAACGAACCAAAAGAAAAACAGTTTCTAAGGAAATTCGTCAATCTTATTGTTATTTTTAACCCTTTAAAACTCTAACAATAAAAATTAAATAAATAAATTAAAGAATTAAAAGTCATTTTATTCGAATGAAAATCTTAGTTTAATTTATACAAATATGTAACCGTACTTACGACGTAAACTGATTTTCATGATACTGTTATTTACGGATTAAAATATTTTTTTAATAATGTAACCGTAAAGCGTGCATTTTGATTTTCTACAATTTTTATGCATTACAAAAATTAAAATTAAAATGAGTGTACTGTACAATTTAAGAATATGGACAAACTCGCTGTAAAAAATAATTTAATCTATAAAAACACATACAAATTACATATTCAGAAAGACTAAGAGATTCCGAACTGCCGTATTCGTATTATCGCCTATACGTAGTATTTTTTTTTTTCTCGCTGTAAAAAAAAAAATCTATAAAAACACATACAAATTACATATTCAGAAAGACTATTTCATCTTATTACTAAAGATATAAATATTTTAAAGATTAAAATCCTAAATAGGTAAGAGATTCCGATCTGACTGTTATAGACTGCACTGCTTGTATCGCAATAATCATAGGCAGCGTGGCTATCCGAAGCCATTTTTTAATTTTTTAACTCGCTGTAAAAAATGATTCAATTAATAAAAACTCACACAAATTACATATTTTGAAAGAGTATTTTCTTATCTTTCTAACGATATAAAAATTATTAAAGACTGGACCATAAATAGGCCATAAATTCGGAACTGAACGGCTTAGACTGCAAAATTAATTCATTAAAATCAAAACTTCGCTGCTGTTATCGCTTTAACAATAAGCAGGCAGAGACAATATTTTATTATCAGGAGGGGCTGATATACGGACAGTTCCACAAATTTGGTGATTTTGGATTAATTAATCGATTAAATCCCTTAATCAATAAAAATCAATAACCAAATTTGGAATTTTTCTTAGTTAGAACGATATCAATGTGTATGCAAGATTTTGAATCTGAGTGACCTCCCGTTTTTTTGTTTTACGTCGACACGTACATACCAAAATCTCTGTTTTATATATTAGATATATATATATATAACTGCAATATTAGAGAAGAAAAGAAAGTTATAGATTGGGGTGCTGGCGAGAATAAACAGCAAGATTAGAAGAAGAAGAAGAAGAAGAAGAAGAAGAAGAAGAAGAATATAGATAGATAGATAGATAGATAGATAGATAGATATTTTCTCCTACAAGAAATCTGGACTCGTCCAACGAAACCCATAAATGATACGGACTACACAGCGGAGTAGTCTAGTTTGAGGATAGACTCCTTCGCTGTCCTTTAATAAAGTTATGAGGCCCCTCACCATGACATATAGCTATGTTAAATAGTACCACAACTGTATTCTGTAAAGTTCGGTATGGGGTGATTGCTAACGTGCTAGACGGCCACATCGCAGTAAGCGATTTCGAACTCCAGTCGTGCTACTGTTGTTGAAACGCTGCGCATTGGACGCTATCTTTATTATATCTTTCGTACCAAAAGTAATAAACATATGTTAATGTTTCTTGGATAAACGTCTTCAAAATTAAAACGGAAACTTATTTGGTGGTGATCCATGACAGTTTAACTACAGTGTATGAATGAACTTTTTTGAGAATTGGGTTACGGTTTAGGGGTTTGGGGATTAAGGTTGTTTTTAATTACGTATTGCTTAAAAAAACAACAAAAAACAAATTACTATACATTTAATGTTGAAAAATATTTTTTAAACCAAGTTTAATTGAAATTATACATTTCTATATAAACACAAACAACTGAGACTAATGTGTCTACCATTGGATTCAATAATTAATTTCAATGGCTAATTAAATATTTAGTAATTTGTTTTTTAAGCAATACGTAATTAAAAACAACCTTAACCCTCAAACCCCTAAACCGTTACCCAATTCGCAAAAAAAGTGGCCGTAAAACAATTCAATTGTTTGGAGTTGCAGCCAAGATTTGTTCAAAACAGCACTTAACATCTTAATGTAGCTTCCATCTAACTTTTTTCCAAACGTTTCGCAAGAGTTATGGTGCAGCCATACAGTAGTAAATACGTCTAATAAACATAAGAGGTATGAAAATTTGAGAATAGTTCTTTTAAGTTGTTGGTTCAATGGAATTCTTAAATATGCTTGTATATATAAAAGTAATTGTAAGTAATTACGGCATTCTTTACTGTGTAGCATCCAGTAGTATCAATTATTTGATAAGGTACTATATATGAAAGTATTTATGTTGTGAGTTTATCATCGCCCTGTCTGAATCCAATTCGCAAAAAAGTTCATTCATACACTGTAGTTAAACTGTCATGGATCACCACCAAATAAGTTTTCGTTTTAATTTTGATGACGATTTGCAAGTATAACCCGTTTCTTTCGGATTTCCATGTTGTTATTTAATAACTCAGACACAACATATAGGCAACCTTTTAATTATGTCACATTTGTATTTTTTACTTGTACTAGTACAAAATAACCCCCCCCCCGCCCCCGGGAGATGTAAAAATAGATTTTTGAAACATATTGCATGAGGGGTGGGAGTTAAAAATGTCAGCGAGTTTGTACCTTAAGTAAGTAAAATCATCAAATTCATCAAAGGATTAAAAACTAAAACAATTTGAAATGTAAACTTTAAACATGTATTAAAATAAAACAAACTATATATAGATATATAATACCAGTCATGTATTTATTAAAACTTGTTTTAAAAAAACAATGAGGACTGTCTAATGTTGCATGTTCAAATTTTGAGAGTATATATTCGGTTATGGCGATTTTGTGTAATGTGACGTAAGCAGTGACGTAATTTTTGTTACAGACAAATATCTATTATTAATAGAAGATATATATATACTAGCAGCGGCTACCCAGCGTCGCCTGGGTAGAGGGTTTTTTAAAAATTAGTCCCGTAGATCCATTATTACTGAATCGTGAGTTGAATCCTCTTGGGATGCCCCATTTAAATCCCTATGTAAAAAAAAAAACCTTGCATTGATCCAGCTACTCTGAAAAGAAATGTTAATGTCTACTATCTAAAATATTAAAATTTTAAAACTCCATATTGTTATCATTTAAATTATATTTTTTAATTATCTTCACAAATATAAATCAAATCTATTATTTTTGCTCAAAAACCGGTAGAGCGTTCGGCTAGAAACCACAAGGTTCCTAGATCGATACCGGTCCCCGCCAACTCAGCGTATGAGTAGCACAGGGATCTGTGCGGTAAAGTAATGAGCTGATGGTAGGCGTGGCGCTCCACCTCAGATGCTAAAAACAATCTCCTTGGTCTAGCGCTATTGAAAAGGGGATAGACTGGCTGATACCGACTTCAGGCCCCACCCCCGACGACTTTACTTACTTACGTTATATATATATTTACTTTGTCGTTAATTGTTTTATTTTCGAAGTTTCCTCCGGACATACAGATTCACACAACTGCCCTTTATGTATATATATATATATGGGAGAATATGTGCTTAATTGAAGTCAAACCTAATTTTTCTGAAAGTTAATTCATTAATGATTAATTAGGCGAGATTTAATCATTAATGAATTAACTTTCAAAAAAATTAGGTTTGACTTCAATTAAGCACATATTCTCCCAAATATTGTCGGCTGAAAATAACCATATTTGTTTACGTTCATATATATGTATATATATATATTTCATTTTTATTTTTCAGACAATCCTCGGTCAAGGCGTTGATTGTCACATGATGGGTCTTCGTGAAATCGCCAATGAAAATAAATTACCAGTTCCGGATATTTTTGCCGATGATTCCTACAAGTCTGCAAATCATTTCACGCTCTCTACAAGCCAAGTAATTGTTCGAATTAATATTCTTTTATTTGATATCAATTAATATCTTCATTTAGATCAGTGGTTCTCAACCTTTATTTAGCCATGGCCCCCTTTGATTCCTATTTTACTAAGGTAATAATCCCATTGCCATTCATTGTTTAAAAATCCTATTGTATTTTTCAAATTAATTATTTTTTACTCGGCTGGACCCAAAAAATGTTATATGATTCCCGAGGGGGCCATATGTGTGAAGAGATATGTTGTATAATGTAAAGTTTAACAGAGGCGTATAAGATAGAAATATAAATGTTTATTTATGTTGCAAATGTACAGTGATATGTATTATGTGAGTCTAGGCCTGGATAGCGTTTGTAAGTAGTTCTACCCCTAAGCGTCTGCTATCAGTTCATGATCTTCCTACGCTGCTGTGTTGTGCTGTGTCATGTGAGGAAGTAGTTCTTAATACTATTACAATATGGACCCTGATTGTAAACCACTGGTCTATATGAATTTTATTTTTTTTGTTTTGTTTTTGCTTTGGTTTTTTATTGTAATCTTTTTTGTGTGTGTTTTTTGTTTATGTTTTTTTGCCTATGTTTTTTTTTTTTTTTTTTTTTTTTAGACCTTGAATTTCATAGGTAACCAGAAACAGGGCTGGCGCGTATTACCCCCGAACACCAAACCGGGGACAAACCTGCTAAGAGGCCCCGGAAGGGCGGGTTTTATACAAGGTGTGTCAAAAAAGTATCGAGATTTTTGGTACTTTTTGACACACTTTGTATTCTGAAAAAATAAACGTTCCATTCATTGTTCATTTCTATCTTGGTAAATACAGCTTCAAACTCGGCACTTTTATGACACACCTTGTATTCTAAAAGAAATTAACGTTCCATTCGTTGTTTATTTCTATCTTGGTAAATACAGCTTCAAACTCGATACTTTTATGACACACCTTGTATTCTAAAAAGAAATTAACGTTCCATTCATTGTTTATTTCTATCTTGGTAAATACAGCTTCAAACTCGGCACTTGTATGCCACACCTTGTATTCTGAAAAGAAATTAACGTTTCATTAATTGTTAATTTCTATCTTGGTAAATACAGCGTCAATCTCGATACTTTTATGATACACCTTGTATATTTTCTATGAATACCACTTTATGAAAATTGGCATGTAGAAGATCGGTGGGGTTCATATAAATCATATGAATATTACTTTATGAAAATTGACATGTAATAGTTTGGGAGCTTCGTATTATAGATTCGGAGTTACATGAGACCCTAACACTAGTTCTGACCAGAAAGGGCTACCCGACATTGCATAGGTGTCACATATAACAGTATCATAAGAATCGTGCTCTATAATATATAAGGCGCTTGTGTGTGATGGATATTGTCGTAAGAAATCGACATGGCGAACCAAGTTCAAATATTGGATGAGGCTGTTTGCATTTCACATAGCGCTAATACCCTTGGGAAGGTTTTAATACATATATTATCCCTCCAGCAATGGGTAAAATAGCAGGAGATACTGGGCTGTTTAAGCTTGGTATAGCAACTGGTCCAGGAGATGAAAAACACTAAATTCAAACCTGTTAAATTCTACTTAAAAATTGACCTTGCGGGAGTACACGAAAATGTTGTCTTTAAATTTTAGCTTTCGACTGAAAATTAAAAAATCGACAGAGTGACAGCTCGTAATTCGGAAAACTCGTAAATTGGGGCAGCTGCGAATGATAGTTGGTTAGTTAGGCATGTAAAATACATGTTAAAAACGTTTCTAATATTTTAACTTTTGAATTCTACACTTAACTTATATATTAATAAGTTTAATCAATTAATCAATTAGCTAACACCATTAAACACAACAATCTATCAATTAGGTAACACCATTAAACCAAACAATCTATCAATTAGGTAACACCATTAAACACAACAATCTATCAATTAGGTAACACCATTAAAACAAACAATCTATCAATTAGGTAACACCATTAAACCAAACAATCAGCCATTGTTTAAGTTAGATTAGCAATCTAATTTGTATGTTATTGTTGTAAAGAGAAGTAACCCGCACGTATGCAAATGAGATACGTATTAAAGAGCAACAGTGGATTAGCTCAGAGTGATGCGAGTTGATCTCCAACCACGAACATTGTTTCGTATTCTCAGATTGCAAACACACGTGTACAACTTTTCAAGATAAGTAATCTTACCAAGAGACTTTTTTACCTTGCCGGCCGGAAGCCGTTTTATTTTGTTATTTATATTATTTGTAATAAATTATTATTACAACCACTCAATCTTCTCGTTTATGTATTTCCAATACATAACAGTTATTTTGAAGGCACATTTTACCTGGACACTTTTATTCTTATAAAATCTGTTTATTTTCAGGTACCTACGACAATGGATGCCATGATGTGTTATGGCCCCGTGGTACCAGATGGTTATGGAGTGTGTTACAATCCCCATCCGAACTACATTGTGGCAGTAGTCACTTCCTTCAAAAGTCATTCAGAAACTCGTTCCGATTATTTTGCCTTCACTCTTGAAAGCAGCTTCTTACAAATGTACGAACTTTGTTTTAAGACCAAAGATATGGATACCGGAAGTGATCGAAAAATCCCGGAAGAAGTCGAAACGAAAGCCGAAGAAACCAAAAAGACGGACACAGAGCAACCCAAAGGAACCGAAGTTCCAAAAACCGAAGCTCCTAAAGCCGAAGCTCCAAAAACCGAAGCGCCAAAACCCGAAGCTCCCAAACCAGCAGAAGTTCCTAAACCCACTGCTGAGCCACCAAAAACAGCCGATGTTCCCCAAGCAACCAAAACTCAGAAATCTCTAGAAGGAAAGCCACTCGAAGAAGTAAAAACTGTTGAACGTACAAAATCGGTCGGGTCTCCCAAGGCCCAAAAATCAATCGATAAAGTTCCTCCCCCCAGGCCGCAGCCTCCGAAACCTCTCTTGAAACAACAGTCATCTCAATCAGACAAAAGGGGACCACCTAGGCCACCCCCACCTCAGATAAAGCCAAAACGACAGGACAGTGAATTGAGTGATAAAGCGGTTGTGGAGAGATCAGGGTCTGTTGATAGTGATACGGCTGGAGATGGCAGTGAAAATAGTCCGCGTCGAACAAAACTTACTCGTCAAGTGAAGACGCAGAATGAATCACAAGAGCGTTAAACGAGTAGTAATATGAAGAAATGAACGAATGTTTTGATTGGTTGATGCTAAAGTTTTTATCTGAAAGCATTGATATTAAGAGAAATAAGAA
>CM042181.1:28601796-28689296 GCA_023376005.1 Doryteuthis pealeii
TTTTGTTTAATGGTAAAAACCCTCTCTCTTTCTCTCTCTCTCCCTCTCTCTTTCTCACATAGACACACACACACAAACACACAAACACACACACTCTCTCTCTCTCTCTCTCTCTCTCTCTCTCTCTCTCTCTCTCTCTCTCTCTCTCTCTCTCTTTCTCGTGCCAGATTTTAGATAAGTATAGTGAAAACTATTTCCAATATCTTTACACACAGATATACATTCGTTTATATATATATATATATATATATATATATATATATATATATATATATATATATATATAAGCACACACATATGTATACACATACAACATATACGCGCGCCCACACACACGCTGAGATACATACGTTATAAACACACACACACAGACACACACATATATATATATATAAACAAGCATATGTATATGCCAACAAGCACAAACACATGTATATGCACACACAAACACACACACACGTATATATATATATATATATATATATATATATATATATGTATATATATGTATATATATGTATATATATATGTATATATATATGTGTGTGTGCGTGTGTGTGTGTGTGTGTGTGTGTTTTGTGTGTGTTTGTGTAATATAGGATAGTGTAGACACAGAGTTAACTGCGTTTGGCGACTTTTACTTTCCCGCCTATGTGATCATCGGACTGTGTGTCTGTGTGTCTCAATCCTTCAAAGATACAACTCGGCGCCATTTTAACACAGATACAGATTTTAACTTATAAAATTTTCCCGCTTTAAAGACTGTAAAACAATTTGATTTCCACACAAACAAATTAATTATCAAACAAATTAATCTCCACACGTGATTCTTTTTAATCCTTTCTTCTTCATAATAAGGCAAAAATTACGTTTCCTTATTTTTTACGAGTTTTATTGAATTTTGATTCGTTTTTTTGCGGGGGGGGGGGCAAACCCGTCAAATTTTGGCCGTACCTACTATTTTATGATTTATTAATATTATATTCAGTAATAATCATTGTTAAATACTTTATGTTTAATAAAGAGAAGGGAGAGTGTGAAAGAGATAGAGGCACATACACATACATTTATGGCAGTAAAAAATATATTAATCAGATCATTATATTAATATGATCATCATATTGATATGATCATTATATTAATATGATCATTGTATTAATATGATCATTATATTTGTATTTGTAATGCTCTGTTTAGTAAAGAGAAGGGAGAGGGAGATAGAGGCACATACACATACATTGATGGCAGTAAAAAAGGTATTAATATGATCGTTATATTAATATGATCATTGAATTAATATGATCATTGTATTAATATGATCATTATATCAATATGATCATTATATTTTTATTTGTGTGAAGAGAGCGGGAGGTAAAGAAGATACTTAATCAGCTGTTGAAATTAGACAAATACATTTAGAATTCAAATACAAATTTTGAGTCTGGATATTAAAGTTTGAAAAAATGCCATGAAAGATTTTTGAATTTGCTTCGAGTTCGGAGATTATTCATCGAAAAGACTTGATTCATCAACACAACGAAAATAAGAGAACCCCCCACCCACCCACTAGAAATTAAGAACACCCCACCCCAGAAAATAAGAGAAACACCCCAGAAAATAAGAGACCCCTCCCAGAAAATAAGGGAACCCCTCGCAGAAAATAAGAGAAACACCTCAGAAATTAAAAGACCCCCTCCCAGAAAATAAGAGAACCCCCAAGAAAATAAGAGACCCACCCCAGAAAATAAGATAACCCACCCACAAAAAAATAAAAGAAACGCCTCTAAGAAATTAATAGAACCCCCACCCCCACCCGAAAAATCAAGAGAAACTCCAGAAAAAAACAAGAGAAACAGTAGAAAATAAGACCCACCCAGAAAAATAAGGATCTCCCCAAAGAATAAGAGAACCGACCCCCAGAAAATCTTTCTTAATTTTCGTAATATAGAAAACAGATTTTAAATTTTGTCTTGTCCCTTAAGTCGTGATCTTTGAAGTATTTGAAAACTTAGATGTGCAACGTTATTTTTAGATGGTACGTTAAATTTGAATATTCAGTGAAGACAATGGAGAAAATGACACTCTAAAAATGATCACTTGGCGTTATATTTTTGGTATGAATGTTTTAAACTGAGAAAGAAATAAACAGTTATGAACATGAAACCTTCAAGTAGAAATTGATGGCAATCCTATCTTGTCTGCCTGCGTGATGTAATGGTTAACAAGTTAGGCTAGCAGATTGTTACTAATGAATTTGATTCTCACTTGGAGCTCCATGTGTTTGGCCTTGTGTCAGGCTAAGCTTGGTAATTAACAAAATGACGTTATGTCTTCAACTGTTTATTAAACAGGGCTCAATAGAAATCGTTTATTTTTTTGTTTTTAATTCAAAAGTCGTTACGAAAAAAATTACATTTAAGACGAAGGAGACCTGTTTTATTTGTCTTAACTTTTTAGATGAGGCTTGAAAATTTGTATTTTGGAGTTTTTCGGACTGTTGTTCTCATCTTTATTGTTATATACACAACTTATATTAGAGAAACTTATTTGTCCGAATTCTTTTAGATGAGGCTTGATAATTTGTATTATTTGGGTTTTTCGGACTATTGTCCTCATCTTTACTGTTATATACACAACGTGTCTTCGGGTGTTTCTTGTTTGATTCGGGAACCTTCTCGAACTCGAAAACTTTCTCTTCGAATTCGAAAACCTTTTCTACGAATTCGGGAACCTTTATGTAATCGGAAGCCTTCACGGAATTTACGACATAAAGGCTCCCGAGTTCGGCGAGAAGGTTCCTGAATTCAAAAAGGTTTCCGAGTTCGACGACGAAAAACACTTGAAGAAGCCTTAGGGCACATCGGCCGAAACGTTGTGTATATAACAATAAAGATTGGATTATAGTAAGAAAAATCCAAATAATACAAGAGACCTAAGAAAATAAGAGACCCACCCCAGAAAATAAGGAGTACATGTGTACATTTCTTTTTTGTTTCCATCGATTGAATGAATAAGAATAAAAGAAAATTCATTAATTCTCTTTCCCTTCTCTATTCCTTCTTAACATCTTTCTTTTTTTCTACTTCCTCTATTTCTTCCCTTTTCTTTTTCTACTCTTTTTCCTTATTCATTCTTCTCATCATTCATTCTCCTATATTTTCTTCTTCTCATCCTCCTCTTTTTTCTTCTTTCTTTATATTTTTTTCTTGTTTTATAATGGTATGGTCAACTTGGACCATCGAAAAATTGACCCCCATCACGACACCATGCTTTTCAAACTATACCACGATAGAAAATCACAAATCGTCACTATCACTTTTCTGATGGAGTCCCATATTTGGTCGCATAAATGCTATTCGGCTCTTCATTTTTTTACCACCAAAATATATGAAATATCAAATTATAAAAAGAAGAAAAAATAACTGTTGATAATTATAAAACCTTTTTGGTACAGCGAATTTTGCAACACATTTACTGGCTGGAATGCTCTTCTGGCCATGAAATAAAAAAAAGAATTTATTTGGATTTCAAAATTATAATTCTACAATACAATATTGGTTTTGGGAGGGGGTATATTGCAAAAGTCCATATATGGATAACAACTCCATCTCCCTGTGACCCCCATCCAGTGGTTAGAAGAATTAAAGTACTTTATCCCTTTTTGGTGCGGGTGTATTTTGCTAGAAATTGACGGGAATGCACTTCTGACCATAAGATAAAAAATAATTTATTGGGGTTTCAAAATTATAATTCTACAATACAATGTTGGTTTTGGGAAGGGGTATATTGGACAACGGATTTAGAAGACCATATATGGATAATAACTCCACCCCCCATTGACACCAACACCACCACCCCCAGTGGTTAGAAGAATCAATGCTAGTTAGTTTCTTTTTGTTTTTGTTTATTGAGAGGAAAATGCTTTATGGTCCATATTAAAAGCAAATATCATTTGGGATTGAGAAAAATGTTGATAAACGGACCAAGCTTTGGCCCGTATACCAAAACCAATGACACCTACATAATCATATCCTACCACGTTTTGGGCACCTCGGGTAGTGTAATAGTTAACACGCTAGATTATCTGACTATTGTTAGTGAGTTTGATTCTCACTGAGTGCCCCATACTTCTGGCCTTGTGCCACAACTAAGAAGATTACTGGACACATCACATAGTGTAATGGTTAGCAAACTAGATTAGCAAACCATTATTAATGAGTTTGATTCTCACTGGGTGCCCCATACTTCTGGCCTTGTGCCACAACTAAGAAAATTACTGGGCACCTCGCATAATGTAATGGTTTGCAAGCTAGACTAGCCAAACCTTATTAGTGAGTTTGATTCTCACTGGGTGCCCAATACTTTTCTCCTTGTGCCACAACTAAGAACATTACAGGGCACCTCGCATAGTGTAATGGTTAAGCAAGCTAGATTAGCAGACCCTTATGAGTGAGTTTGATTCTTACTGGGTGCCCCATACTTCTGGCCTTGTGCCAAAACTAAGAACATTACTGGGCACCTCGCATAGTGTAATGGTTACGCAAGCTAGATTAGCAGACCCTTATGAGTGAGTTTGATTCTTACTGGGTGCCCCATAATTTATCCCCTTTTACGGTGCATTTGGCAAGAAGCAGGCGGGAATGCACTTTTGGTCATAATTTTTTTAAAAAAAAGCTTGCAAATAAAAAACAAATATTGGAGTTTAACAATTATAATACTACAATAAATTCTGAAAAGTCATTAAAATGTTTAAGGAAGAAAAAAATGTGCATTTTGTGCAATGGGGTGTATATAACATCATCGGCGTTGCAGTCTCGGAAGACTATATAGTTATTGTGCACCTAAACTTACAGTGCCTCCTGTGACTGTGAAGTCCAATGTTCGAAAAACACACTCAACCACAAATGTCGCATGTGAAGGCTGTCCCTGAAGATGTTGATGTGCCGCTGCTTTGTTGCAGCTGCTTTCTTTTGGACCTCTTGGCTTCATGGTGTTGCGCTATTCTCACTGGTTGCCCCATACTTCTGCCTTGTGCCACAACTAAATTTAGTAAGAAATTTTTGGGTAATGGTTAGCAAGCTAAATTAGCCCACCGTTGCTAGTGAGCTCAATTCTCACTGGGTGCATCATACTTCTCGCTTTGTGTCATAACTAAGTTTAGTCAAGAAATGTTGTGTAATGGTTAGCAAGCTAAATTTACGAGCATTGTTAGTGAGTTCGATTCTAATTAGCTGCATCCTACTTCTGGCCTTGTGTCAAAACTAAACTACTCTAAACTGCGTGGGGACTAAAATTGCCTCTCACGAATTTGGGTGACACAAGTTGCTCTCCGCACCGAAAGGGTTAAAGTTTGTTTTTTTTTTGTTTTTTTTTTTTTTTGTTTTTTTGCTTCAAAATCAAAAAACAAAACGTATCTTTATCACTCCATTTAATTCCAATATTTTAGTAAGAAAAAAATGCATTATATTGTTGATATGTTGCTATCATTCGTGATTCCAACGAACCTCACATGTGAGTTGTTTTAAATTACTGGTTTGGTGATGATGACGCCAAAATCATCATCATCATTATTATTATTATTATTATTATTATTATTATTATTATTATTATTATTATTATGTGTGTTGTATTTATTGTTATTATTGTTGCTTTTAATCATCGATTTTTTTTTCTTTTTTGTTATTACAGAGGCAAACAAAAAAAAGGGAACGGAGTTTTCCTACAATTTCTTTTTCGCTTATTTCTTTTTCCTTGCGCCGAAATAGCCAACAGGACCCCTCGGGCTATATAACCCTTTGCATGTCGTCCTCGGACCCTTTTTTTTCTTTTTTTTCTTTTTTTTTTTTTTTTTTTTTTTTTTTTTTTGTTCAGGCAGTCTGAGAGGGTGAGTCAGAGATTTCGTCATCATACAATTAACTACATTCAGCAACTTGTCTTTCGTAGGGGTTTATTATTATTTCACTGCTTTTTTTTTTACTACCAGTTTTAATTGGTAGTCTTTCACTGGAGACTACAAGTCTCCTCAGATCACCAGGACTCTCCTAAGTATTCTAGTCTATTTTAACTTAGCTGTGGTCTGAACAGTCTCAATTCTTTCTCTAATTTCCAATTCCTCCACTCTTTTTTCTCAGCCTTTGGTGACCGTTTCAAGTGCATCAGCAACAATTGGTATCACGGTCACCCTCATGTTCAACGGTTTGTTTTTTGTCCTCCGGCGAGGTCCAAGTATTTGTTTATCTTTTCGCTTTCTTTTATTTTCATTCTTGTGAGTTTTTCTCAGTAACTGCTGTTTTTTACAAGAATCTATCTGTTTATCTATCTATTTATCTATCTATCTTATCTCATTCTTGTTCAGGTGTATCATTGTATTTTCTTCTCTCTCTCTCTCTCTCTCTCTCTCTCTCTCTCTCTCTCTCTCTCTCTCTCTCTCTTACACACACCACACACACACACACACACACACACATATATATATATATATATATATATCTTCTTTACCAAACTTTCTTTCTCTTACTTTCTCTTTCTTCCGTTTATCTTCATGTTTAACATAATCCTTTTCTTTTTCCTTTTCTTTTCTCTTTTTCTTCTTCTTTTTTCTGTGGGGGCGGGGCTTGCAGTTAATCATAAATTAGACATTTGGATTGTGGTATAACCTACCACCCCTCGTATTGGAGTCGTCCAAGTGAATATAGTTCGTCCTCGGTAGAATTGGATAAAACTAAACTCTAAGCCAATTCTATTTCCAGGGGGACTGTACCGAAATATCATAATTATTCATATGAAATATTAATTGTTCAAATAGTTTTAAAATTTCATTTAGATGGATTTTCACAAATAAATAAATCAAATAATTAATCATATTAATTTGAGAAATGAGAAAAAACATATTGTAAATAAAGTAAAAAGATTTTTTAAAAGATGGCACGGAAAGTTTTTTTGTGTGTTTTAGGGTTGTTAAAAAAACGAAGATAAAAAATGAATTATAAAATAAAGCAACGGAACGCAATATTTTCTTCCTGTGTAATTCAAAAAGTGACAAAAACAAATAAATAGATCAAATAATTAATCATATTAGTTTTATAACAACGAGAAAAAAACATATTGTAAAAAAAAAAGTAAATTTTTTTTTTCTTTTTTTTTTTTTAAGACAGAGGAAAAGGAAAAGTTTTTTTTGTGATGTTTTTAGGGTTGTTAAAAAAACGAAAAAAAAAAAACGAATTACGGAACGGAACGCAATATTTTCTTCCTGTGTAATTCAATGTGAAACAAAACCAAAAGTAGTTATAAATTTAATACAAAGCGTGTCAACTGTTGTCTGATCTTTTTTTCCTTTTTTTTTTTTCATGTTCATGTTAATAAAAAAAAAACGTGAAAATATCCTTTTTTTTTAAAATTCGGCTAACAACATAACAAAAGTAAAAATTATTTTTAATGTCTCTGGTTAACAGGGAATTTTATATCTTTCAATAATATTTCAATAAAAAAAATAATAATAAAAAATAATTAAAAAAATTTAAATATGATTCTAAACGCCTTCAAAAAGACAAAATGTAAAAATATTTTTAAAAATTAGAATTTGAAGAAAAATGATATTTTTATTTTCTACATTGTAAAATATATTCTTATGATATAATTAGTAAATTATTTGTAAAATATTTGTCAGATTGCAGAATGGTGACTTTCGAAAATTATTGTTGTAATTATTAATAATATCTTCACTTTATGCGAAATTTTCACATCAGTTTAAACTGGTCGTCTTTCACTGGAGACTGAGTGACAACAAGTCACGCCAGGTCTCCATGACTCTTCTAAAGTATTCTAGCTGATCTTAACAATGCTGTGGTCTGGATGGTCTCGATTCTTGCTCTGATCTCCAGTTGCACTAGCCTCATTTCCAGGACTTAGTGGACCGTTCAAAGGGCACCAACTACAACCAGTATTACAGATTATTATTATTATTATTATTATTACTTTCACTCCTTGGGAGTTTTTCCACCAGCGTTAGCTGATAGTATTTAACTGAAGTCTGAGTGACTACAAGTCTCCTCTGGTCTCCAGGACTCTTCTGGGTATACTAGCCGATTTTAGCAATGCAGGAGTTTGGATGGTCTCAATTCTTCCTCTGATTTCTAGATCCTACAATTTTTTTTCCAATCTTTCTGGGGCCGTTTTAAGTCAACCAATTACAATTGGTATCACTTTGACCCTCATTATTATTATTATTATTATTATTATTATTATTATTATTATTATTATACTCCTTGCCAGTTTTCACTGGAGTCTGAGTGACAATAAATCTCCCCAGGCCTCTTGTAAGTATTCAAGCTGATTTGATCAGTGTTATGATCTGGATGCTCTTGATTCTTCTTATTATATCCAGTTCACCCAGTTTATTTTTCAGGCCTTTGGAGACCGTTCAAGAGACTCTAACTACAATTGGTATCACCCATTGGTATCTTCATGTTCCGAAAATGTTTTAGTTCTCTGGCAAGGTCCTGGTATTTGTACAGCTTTTCGCATACTTTTATTTCCAATCTATGGTTGGCTGGAACGGCAAAATCCACAACAAGTTCTTTTCTTCTTGTTGATTAACATTAGGTCTGCTCTTCTGGCCGAGATTGGGTGATCCGTTTGTAACAAATATATCTTAACAAATGGCAATAACTATTGGTAGCATTATGAACTGATCAAAAAGTCCATCACAAGGAATTAATTAGAAGAGATTTGTCGACAGAGATAAATATTTCTCTTTGTTATAGAAGCAATACTCACTATCGCAATGGAATTCCAATTACCGTCGAATTGGCAGACAAGGCAGCAAGCAAGCTGTAACTCAATACGATTCGTGCATTGCATAGTGTAGAACGCTTATTTATCTAAGCACTATAACCACACTGAGACCAAGAGCCAATCAGGATTCGCGAAATGGGATCACCCAGATGCAAGTATGGAATATACCTGAGTGTTATAAATACCAATTGCTTCATGTACAAATTTACTTATGATTAATTAGTTGTTGTTGTTGTTCAATTCAGCTGTGTATTAACTTACTCACATCAATATTTGTGACATGTTTTTACAACAACCGGCTCACAAAAAATAAGAAACGTGCGTGTAGCATTTAGGCTTTTGGATTAAAGTGAAATATATTCTATTTGTATAGCCTCAAGAATCTGAAGTCATCCAACTGAAATACAAACTACAAAGTTTCTGTTTTGTCTCGAGCAACTTTCTGATTCATTTCAAAACTCTAAAACAGTACAAATCGTCGTATATGAATGATAGAACAATAAAACAACCGTCAGTTCCAAATTATTATATATATATATATATATATATATATATATATATATATTATATATGAATGAGGAAAAGGGCATTGGAATGAATCCGACAGAATGAGGTAAAATAAGGAATGAAAGAACAAAACTCAGACAAAAATGTGTAGTATATTTCGCTGGAATGTTAAATTCTGCTTCTTCAGCCTATATTCAATTATATATATATATAAAGTTTGAAGAAGCAGAATTTAATATTCCAGCGAAATATACTACACATTTTTGTCTGAGTTTTGTTCTTTCATTCCTTATTTTACCTCATATATATATATATATATATATATATATATATATATATATTTCTGTATATGAAAATAGATATGTATATACATATATATATGTGTGTGTGTGTATTTTTATTGGTGTGTCTGTTCGTGTGTGTGTATATATATATATACTAACAATTATAATAAAAATAAAAACAATTTTTTTTTAAATAAATTTATTCATTTTTTTTTATTCTAACGTATCGAAACAGCTTATGATCAACAAAATGTGGATCAAGATTTATAATAAAATAATAAATTACAATAAATACATACAAAAACAGCGACACGATATATTAGCCCCATCTCACTTTTTGAGCCACAGAACGTAATAGGAAGAGATGCGACGAAAAATGCCAGTCCACTTTCACCCGGGAAAGCCTCTGCTTCTTGTGTGGACCGTGGTCTTCTATCTGTATGTGTGTGTGTATGTGTGTGTGTGTGTGTGTGTGCGTGTGCGTATATGTGCGTGTGTGTACTTGTGAGTGCGTGCGTGTCCGTGTGTGTATGTATAAAATATGGCATTTTCTTTCTATCAAAATGAAAATGAAAATCTACAAAAATATTCAAATTAAAGCAATAATATGTTTTAAAACGAAAATATTCGTTTTCGAAAGAGGCACGCTGAAATTCATGTTATACACTTTAATATATATATATATATATATATATATATATATATATATATATATATATATATATATATATATTAGTTTTGTATCTATTGTTAATAACACGGATTCTTATCTACGACTATTTGGTTTCATGCCTGTTTTTACAGAGCAATCAACAGCAGGAAAAGAAAGATTTGAGAAATAAAAAAAATCGATTTTAGTCGAAGAGAAGTATCCATGTAATTAAATATGTAATTAAATATATATATACAAAAACTAATATATATATATATATATATATATATATATATATATATATATATATATATATATATATATATATATATGTATGTATGTATATGAAGTGATCAAACAATGTGTTTGAAATGGCGAAGGCCGACAATTTGTGGGAGATTATGTGCTTCTCGATTTGTTTACGCTTTACATTTAAACCGATATGCACGCCTAATTCATTTAATTATAATTAATTAATTAACAAATTAGGTATGACTTTAATTAAGCATGTGTGTGTGTGTGTGTGTGTGTGTGTGTGTGTGTGTGTGTGTGTTTTTATCTTTTTTTAATGTATATAATACTTTCATGTTTATATATTATGAAAAGAACAAGTTAACAATTTTAAAATAATTTAAAATTACCAACGAAAAAATCCAGTCCATCTTTTGGACGAAAACAAATGTTGCCATCTAAAAGCCGATTAGACAAATATGTCAACACAAAGTATGTACATACATCTATTCAAATGTCGTAAAGCATAACATTAATATATATATATATATATATATATATATATATATATATATATATATATATATATATATGATAAGTATATCTATATATATGTTTACGTAATATGTATATACATAAATAAGTACGTGTACATATTTATATACAATACGAATATCATTATATATATATACATATATATATTTATATATATTTGAATAATAAATATATATGTATGTATGATATATACTAATAATAATTATATGTATATATACATATACATATATATACGTATATATGAATAATAAGTATATATGTATATGTATATATATATATATATATATATATATATATATATATATATATATATATATAATATGTTTGCATATTATAATTAATACGCCTAAATATATATCTATATACATTATATATACATAAATATCTATATACATATATATATATATAAATATATATATAATGCGTATACGCATATATTCTGTAACACAAATATATGCATAATACATATATCTATATATAATATTCAAAAACATATACATATATATGTATGTATAGAAAGATGTGAAATAGGTATATATATACATATACATATATATATATATATGTATATATATATGAATATATGATGTAAAATAGGTATATATATATAAAATAAATAGGTATATATATATACAAAATATTAATATGTATACAAATTATGTTTATATGTCTATATATTATTGAATGTAACATGGTAATTTCTTAAAATTAAAACGAAAATTAAAACTTTAATTTTTTGCAGTACTATAAAAATTAATGTTACCGTTGTCGAAATCTAATATACTTAATATATAAGTATGTGTGTGTGTTTTTATGAATATATAACGAGGGGCAATATAAATAAATATTTATTGTACAAAAAATAATAATATTACTGTTGTCGAAATCTAATATAAAAGTATATATGTCTGTGCTTTTGTGTGTATATATATATGTATATATATAATTATATATATAGTTAAACAGTGTGTGTGCGTGTGTCTGTATAAAAAGCAATATAGATAAATATTTATTGTACAAAAAAGTGTTGTCTCTTGTGAATATTTACAACATAATTTCCCGATTACTTCTAAACAACACTATATATATATATATATATATATATATATATATGTGTGTGTGTGTGTGTGTGTGTGTGTGTGCATATATATATACATATATATAGACATATATGTATATATATGTATATATATATATGTGTATATACATATGTATATGTATATATATACATATATATATACATATATATATGTATATGTATATACATATATATATATATGTATACACATATATATAGACATATATATGTATATATATATACATGTATATACATATATATATGTATATATATGTATATACATATATATATGTATATACATATATATATATATATATATGTATATATATATATGTATATACATATATATACATATATATACATACATATATGTATATATATGTATATATATATATATATACATATATATATGTATATACATATATATACATATATATATCTATATACATATATATATATGTATATACATATACATACATATATATATATATATATACATATATATACACATATATATATGTGTGTGTGTATGCGTGTGTGTGTGTATGTGTGTATTATATCTATATATATGTATCTTTCTTTCTTTCTGTGTGTCTATGTATGTGATCCATTCTGCAATTTTGATGAAATATCTAAAGTTTTTACAAGTATATCACTGTATCTATATAATGTACAAAATTTATTCATTTTTTTTTTCGCTCGTGATATTCAAAACTTTTTATCTTGGCCAATTCTGAAGTAAGAGAACCTTTCGTGTATGTTGTAAATATCCCAATCAATCAATCAATCAATTATATGTCTCTCTCTCTCTCTCTCTCTCTCTCTCTCTCTCTCTCTCTCTCTCTCTCTCTCTCTCTCTCTCTCTCTGTATATATATATATATATATATATATATATAAGAAAGAAGGTCCGCAAAATGGTTTGAATTTTGTTTTTTTATATTTAAAATTTAAAACACTTTAGGGACCTTCTTCCTAAAAGAATATTTAATTTTCTCTCATAACAACATTATATATATATATATATATATATATATATATATGTGTGTGTGTGTGTGTGTGTGTGTGTGTGTGTGTGTATGTGTGTAAGTGTATTTATATATGTATGTAATCTATATATTATCTCTCTCTTTTCTCTCGCCCCCCCTCTCTCTCTCTCTCTCTCTCTCTCTCTCTCTCTCTATGTGTGTGTATATATATATATATATTCACTCTATATATCACCTCTCTCTTTCTCTCTCCCTCTCTCTCTCTCTCTTCTCTCTACATATATATATATATATATATATATATATATATATTCTATGTCTGTCTGTCTGTCTGTCTGTCTGTCTGTCTGTCTCTCTCTCTCTCTCTCTCTCTCTCTCTCTCTCTCTCTCTCTCTCTCTCTCTCTCTCTGTGTGTGTGTGTGTGTGTGTGTGTGTGTGTGTGTGTGTCGGTCGGTGTGATGAAGTACATTTTTGGCGCATGTATTTATGCGATCAATATACACACCAATAATTTCCAGAGTGTCCAATTCTTATATTACATTCCCACCGACCCTTGCACCTATAGACACAACTAAAATTATTTGTTATTCAATTTATCTGTCCTTTAAGAACAGATTAAAGATGTTTTCTTTGTACTGATATTCATTTCAACAGAAATGATTTTCACACAGTAATACACCCTTATTTTTTTTCACTGATAGAAATGTCCAATAATTTACGGAAGCCCCTAATAATAATAATTAATAATTAATACTAAAATCATTTTTCATGTGAAACCAATACTACAAAAGTGTATTCAAAGCAATAATTCGCTGTAAAAATGAAATCTGGGAAAATCTTTATATCTTTATGTTTTAATAATATAGACTGTTCTTTGTATCTATGACTTTTTAAAATACTTTTCTCAAATCTACAGAACGTTCTTTGGATCTTTATCACTCTTTACAAAACAATATACAGTTTTTCTGTTTCTTCTCCATGACACTTCTCAAAATATAAACAGTTCTTATCTCCATGACACTTCTCAAAATATAGACAGTTCTTTGTATCTTTGACCCTCTTCACGACGTTTTGTACTACAGAACGTTCGTTGTATATCTATGACTCTTCCCAAAACAATATTCATTTTTTTTAATATTAAAGACATTTTTTAAAACTAGAAGACAGTTCTCAAAATATAGACAGTTCTTTGACTCTTTATGGCACTTCTCAAACTATAGACTGTTTTTGAATCTTAATGAACTTTCTTAAAATATAAACAGTTCTTTGAATCTTAATGAACTTTCTTAAAATATAAACAGTTCTTTGACATTTCTCAAAATATAGACAGTTCTCTATATATTAATGTCACTTCTCAAAATATAGACAGTTCTCTATATATTAATGTCACTTCTCAAAATATAGACAGTTCTCTATATATTAATGTCACTTAAAATATAGACAGTTCTTTTAATATTTAAGACACTTCTCAAAACTATAGACAGTTCTTTATGTCTTAATAAGCCTTCTTAAAATTATATACATACACTGATCCATTTCTGCATACTCATATAAATTCATGTATCAATAAGCCGATATACAAACATGTATATTTTTTTTAATTCAGGGGAGATAAATACGTAAAGATTTAAACTTATAATTTTCTTTACAGATATGTGTTCAATTATATGTTAATGTGCACCAAATATTTCGCTTTATTTTTCAGAAATATTCTAAATCGATGATTTAATTAAAATTTTATCTGAAACAAAATATCAAATAACGCAATACAATTTATTCACGAGCCGATAAAAGTTTCAAAATTTCAAATATAAAAAAAATTAAAAAATACAAAAAAAAAAAAATATGTCCACAATGAAATATTGTTAATCGACAAAAAATTGATTAACGTAATAAATCGTCTTTTTTGTAAAATGGTGTTTTTTATTCAGGGGGGGATAACTATTTCCTTTTTTTCTTTTTTCTTTTTTTTGAATATCGCGAGCGAAGTAGTTGATTAGTGAATATTAAAATCATTTTTTATGTCAAACCAATACTACAAAAGTGTATTCAAAGCAATAATTCGCTGTAAAATGAAATCTGGGCAAATCTTTAAGTCTTCCTGCGTATCACGCTTTTCCATGTTTTTGATGTTACTCTGCCTTACGTTGTATCCCGGCTATACCTTTTTTCCTGGCGAATAAGAAAACTCTTTTAAAAAATTATAAGACCAATAATTGCAAACACTGTTAACGTCTCAAATGAAACATAAAATAAGGAAACTATGAAGTTTAGAAATCGTAACAAAAAAGGGTTGATCTTCCAAATGAGTCAATAAGTATCATTTCATTTGGATAGAAATAACCAAAACAAAAGCGAGTAGGAGGAGGATGAGGAAAAGAAAAAGAAGAACAGGAAGTGAAAGAAGAAGTGAAAGAAGAAGTGAAATAAATTAAAGAAGTGAAAGAAGAAGTGAATGAAGTGAAATAAATTAAAGAAGTGAAAGAAGAAGTGAATGAAGTGAAAAAATCAAAGAAGTGAAAGAAAAAGTGAATGAAGTGAAAAATTAAAGAAGTGAATGAAGTGAAAGAATTGAAAGAAAATAAAGAAGTGAAAGAAGAAGTGAATGAAGTAAAGAAATTAAAGAAGTGAAAGAAAAAGTGAATGAAGTGAAAGAAATTAAAGAAGTGAATGAAGTGAAAGAATTGAAAGAGACTAAAAGAAGTGAAAAGAAGAAGTGAATGAAGTGAAAGAAATCAAAGAAGTGAAGAAAAAGTGAAAGAATTGAAAGAAATTATAGAAGTGAATGAAGTGAAGAATTGAAGAAATTAAAGAAGTGAAGGAGAAGTGAATGAAGTGAAATAATTAAAGAAGTGAATGAAGTGAAAGAATTGAAAGAAATAGAAGTGAACGGGGTAGAAATGTATGAAATAGAAAAAGAAATGAAAAAGAAAGTAAAAATGAAAACAAAAAAAACAGAAGAGAAATAATTTGAAGATCAAATGAAAGAAGTGGAAATGAAATGAATAGAAGTGGGAAAAGTGGAAGAAGAAATGAAAGAAATGAAAGAAGTACAGACTGGGGAAATGTAATAACTGGAAGTAAAAGAAGAAGTGAAAGAAGAAATAGAAATGAAAAAAGAAATGGAAATATCAGAAATTGAAGAGAAAGAAGTTGAAGATGAAACGAAAGAAGAATCGGAAATGAAATGAATAGAACTGAAAGAATTGGAAGAAGTGCAATATGAAATGAATGGAAGTGGAAGTGGAAGAATAAATGAAAGAAGTGAAAGAATTACAGATGTAATTAAAACTAGAAAAGAGTTAGGACGTTTTAATGCTTAAACAAATTTAGAAATCAATGTTTTCAATATCAATTAATTAGAAAATAGAAAATTTTTAAAAAAATCTATTGATTCGACAGGAGTCATTGAAGCATGGAAGAGTACTCAATAGACCGTAGGCATGACTGAAGACCCAGATATCTAAGCATGCGTGAACTGGATAAAACTGTGTGTGTATTCAAACATGTACATAAAATTATTTGTTTGTTTGTTCGTGTGTGTGTGTGCGTGAGTGCGGGCGTGCGTGTGTGCGTGTCTGTGTGTCAAAGGGTGTATCATTTTCTATTTTACATATTTGGGGGGGAGGGGAATTTTATATAGATGTGTGTGCGAATGTCTAATTCTGAATATGTTACAAATTTTTTCTTGTAAATATGTTTCCCTGCTCTATTCCATGCCTTATTCAATATTATTTTGAGAAAAAAATATTTTAAAAGAATTTAAAAAAAAATACGAATAAGATTTCTCTCCCTCCGTACCCCTTCCCTCTTAATTCATTCCCTTTCCTCTTAACTATTTCATCGATGTTCAACGTTCAATCATCATTCTCATATACATATATATATATATATATATATATATATATATTAAATTTAACATATATATATATATATATATATTATATATATATATATATATATATATATATATATGTATTATATATTATGATATATATATATATATATATATATGTATATCCAATTACTACGTAGTAGTTTTTCAATTGTGGTAAATTGCAGAGCTCAGTGTGTGCTCTTATTGTCAGAGTCACAGAGCAACAAAAAAAAAATTATTAGGAAAAAATAACAAAAAATATTTAGGTTGAAAGCATAATAGACTATTTCAGGGAACCTAAAGAAATTATCTTTCGACTCCCACCATCAGACTAAATCTTCTTTGTTATTTTTCCCTATATATATATATATATATATATATATATATATATATATATATATATATATATTATATATAATTAAAAACCTTAGATATATCAGATATAAATTTATTTCAGCTTCTCGGCTTTTTCAAATCAGATTAGAAAAGCGCTGAGTCTAGAATAAAGTTGTATCTGATAAATTTAATGTTTCATTTATTCATTTATATTGTACTTCGTATATATATATATATATATATATATATATATATATATATATATATATATATATATATATATATATATATCTTGATGAATATATGTGCTACGTGTAGTGGTTCATTTTTCGTAGCGTCTTTTATAGTATATTTTTAAAAACTCTAGAAAAAAACTTTTCCTCACAACAATTTTTCTCCTGACGATGAGCTAAGTTCGAAACTAGTTGAGTACAATTAAACTATGAATAACTGCAAGAATAAGAAATATTATTTGTCTTTTCCCTTTTTGTTCATCTATCAACCCCTCTCTCTCTCTCTCTCTCTCTCTCTCTCTCTCTCTCTCTCTCTCTCTCTCTCTCTCTCTCTCTCTCTCTCTCTCTCTCTCTCTCTCTCTCTCTCTCTCATGTCTACACATTTATACGAATGTGTAAAGAAATCTATATGCTCAAATCTATGTACATACTTACATAATAATATCCCCGCGAGAGTTTCGCTTCTTGCGGGGCACCCCCCAAATAAAACATTATGTCACATTTTGGCCTCGCGTGGCGGGATCCGAATAATTACCTACTTATATAAAGGAACTTATTTATATATATATATATATATATATATATATATATATATATATATATATATCCTGGAACCAGAAGGATTCTTTTTTGCTTGTTTTTTTTTTGTTTTTTTTAGTGTATGTTTATTTGCAAATACCCATTTTAAATCTGTGATAAACTTATTCAATCCAATAAGATGCGTGCGCATGCGCGCACGAGTGTGTAAATCACGTGATAAAACCTTTAATTCCTAAATGGTTATGACGTTGGCAATCATCATCATCATCATCCTCATCATCATTAAATATTACTACTACTTGTACTAATACTAATATTACTAATCTTCTCTATTTATTGTCATTATTTTAGTCTTTGCGAATTTTTCACACCGGCTCTAGATGGTGTTTTTTTTTTTTTTGTTTTTTTCTTTACCTAAATTCTGAGGGATAGTAAATCTCTTCAGCTCCCCAGGACTCTTCTCAGTATTCTTGCTGATTTCAGCTGTTCTGTTGTCTGAATGGTATCTTCTGAGCTCCAGTACTCCAAGTCCTTCTTCCAGTTTTTTGGGGTATTATCAAATTTACGCTAATGTTTCACTTTTTCTTTTTTTTTTTTCTTTTTTTTAGTTCTTTGGCAAGGTCTGAGTATTTATCTATTTTTGTGTTTACTTTCACTTTCATTTTCACCTTCGCTCTGTGGTCCGCAGGTACGGCAAAATCCACTAATTTCACTCCTTGTGAGTTTCTCTCTCTCTCTCTCTCTATATATATTATATATATATATATATATATATATATATATATATATATATATCCGTGTTACTAGATCACAAATAGTATTTCGTTTTTCTTTATGTATATAATCTATCTTTTCGATTATCTGCTCTCTCTCTCTCTCTCTCTCTCTCTCTCTCTCTCTCTCTCTCTCTCTCTCTCTCTCTCTCTCTCACACACACACACACACACACATTCACATGACAATAAACGAACACTGCTTCGTATTATCGTTTTCATCTCTGACTTATCCTCAGACTCCCCTACCACTCGAAATTCATTAAATAAAGACATTTAAATTCGTCAGACTTACAATTTCAAGAATTTACATGTGATCACACCCAATTTAATCTGAAGGTTGTTTCTTTCTTTCTTTCTTTTTTCTTATTTTTTCGTTCGATTGATTTTATGAAGATATTTGTAATTTTAACTACTTATCTGAATATTGAATGAAATATTGTCCCTTTCAATGCTTATGGGTGATTATGGCTCTTCACAACTTCCTTTCACAGTAATATATTTTTGGGAGAGAATAGAGTGGTTTCCATTGCGTTCTCCACAGTTTTAAATTCAGTTTTCCTTTTCCTAAAGTGGTTGCCTACTACCATGGTTAGAGGCTCCAATCGGCTATGCTATTTAACGCACAGCTGGAAGGAAAATTGGATTCATGCCTATTACACAGGCATTAATGTGAAGTGTTATAGATACGAAATCAGCCCAAAATATCGGCATAACAACAAAAATAAATATTGAAGAAATAATGTCGATTAATTACATATCAATTAGCCAATGATTTTCTCTGAATTTCAAGAACAAGACATTTTCTTTGTAAAACAAAAACTTTTTTTGCTATGCTCCCATGATTATTAATCTGTTTATTTACATTGTTTCTTTGTCTTATTTTAATGTCTGTTGCTTTTTCTAGCTACCAATATTTCAATCAACCTATTCTCCGATCATCTTTAGCTATTTTCTTCCAGTGAACTCTAAGACTCACTACTGACAGAATAGAGATGATATTGTATCTTTAGATGGGTAGATATAGTATCATCTCTCTTCTGATAGATAAGATGGTAGCTGCCACCCCAGGTTCGAGTATGGCCATCGCATTAAATCATTTTGTAAAAGAATAATTAAACATGTTATGATTGAATGTGATTTTTTTAAGCCACTAAGGGATTTCAAGTCTCTGGCACAAATGGGACCAACAATCATTCTATCTATCTATATATTAATATATATATATATATATATATATATATATATATATATATATAGATTGATAGATTCATAGGTACATACAAACATATGTACATACATGCATACATATAAATAGATACATGCATACATACATATCAATAGATAGATAGATAGACAGACAGATGCATACATAACAAAGATAGAGAGATAGTTACGTACATATATACATACGTGCATACATCATACATACATGCATACATATCAACAGATAGATTGACAGATAGACAGATAGATACATGCATATATAGACAACCCTACATATATACATGCACATCAATAGATAGGTAGATACATACATACGTATCAATATATATATATATATATATATATATATATATATATATATATATATATATATATGTTAAATACAGAAAGTACTTGGTCTATGACATATGGCAAATACATCAGCAAATTTTCGCCAGATATTACAAAAATAATCCGGCAATACGAAAAAACAAAGGACAAAACTTGCAGACAGAAAATGGCTGCATTATTTAACAGTATATGCCTACAAAAAAAATGCTGCCTAAATACACACACACACACACACACACACACACACATATATATATATATATATATATATATATATATATACAAATGATTTGCATACATACATACATACATACATACATACATACAAAGGATTTAGAATAGGAACAGATAGATAGATAGATAGATAGATAGATAGATAGATAGATTTGATATAGACTCAAACATACATACATTTTACACAGACACATATGTTTATTAGAAAAATCATGGATATATAATTTTAAAGAGTAATGAAAATACTTTCTTTGTCTAAACAGTCGTGTAAAAGACATAAACATTGAGAGACTTTAGATAAAAATGCACAGACGAGGAATTCTTAGAATAATTTATTAGAATATTCTTTTGTATACCGATTATACAAGGGTGAGTCAAAAGTTTTGCAATATTTTGGTAACGTATTTGCTTTATTCTTCAAGTTACACCAAATTCAGCCTAGCATTCAAAATAAAGGCCATCGTGCTGTACCGTCTGATGCCACCTTTCTGACGTTTTATTTTTAAAAATCTTCCGCTGATATTAGTTCTTGTCCTTCGAGACGAAGAACCCCTCCCCTAAAGCTTCCACCTCCTATTGGTTGTTAAAGCGTTGTGATAAGATATGAGTCATGGATCGGAACAAGCAATAATTTGGGTGAGGGCTAGGTCCAGACTAAATTCTGGGAGAAGCCACCTTTCTGTCTGTTCTTTTGATCACACGTTGATACCAGTTCTTGACCTTCGAAGCGAAGAACTCCTTCTCTGAAGCTTCCACTTTCCCTTGGTTATTGAAGTGAACCATGGATTAGAACAAGTAATTTGAGGAATATAGGTCCAGACTCTATGCTGGGTGTGGCATGTTCAATTCCATTAAGTTCCTGGGATTTGTTACGGAAACTAGCTCGTGTGCCACCACACTTTGGCCCTTAAACTAGACGAGCGGTCAGAGAGGCCAGCTCCGATCAATCAGCTGATCACATCAAGCCCTATCATCTATATGATGGCCACAACCCTATTGCCTTTATGGCAACCCCCAACCATTTTTACAAGATGGAGATGCGTATCTATTCATCTAAATATATAAGAGTAATTTTTTGGTATGTACGTGTCGACGTATAAGTTCAAAACGGGAGGTCACTCTGATTCGAAATCTTGCATACATATTAATATCCCTCTAACTAATAAACACGCCAAATTTGGTTATTGATTTTTACTGATTAAGGGTCTTAATGTCCTGGATACGACGTTAAACTCTATCTTATTGTGAAGTTTCAATTCTGGATCTCTGGCGAATGTGGAGTACCCCTTCATCACAATTGCTCCCAGATCCACTCTGACCCGGAGTGGTAGTATTTGTAAGAGTCCTGTTATGTCCTTAAAAGGGGTACAATAAGACAAGGTTGTGGTTGGGTGGAAGAACCAGTCAACACGTTCGTAGATATATGATAGAGGGTTTTATTGCAGAGAGACAAAGAATAATGAGGTACGCTACTAATCCTTGAAACCAGCCCAGCATAATGCCATGCTCACTATATATATATATAATGAGTTTGAAAAAATGTGTTTAAAAAATTGAGTTTTAAAAATGAAGAACGAATAAAACAAAATGTATTCGGCATAAAATAACCCAACAAGGGTTGACATGCCGTAAAATCCAACCAACTATCCGTGCACGTGTACTAATATTGCAAACCTTTGGACTCACCCTTGTAATAATTTTAACATAGTTTTATCCAATGTCTATTAAAAGATTCTTCGATTTTGGTCGAACGATTCTTTAATATTAAAATGTTTTCTAATTATCGCTGACAAAAAAAAGATATATGAACAAGTCAAACGACGCGGAGAGATGGCGACGATGAGGATTTAATTCGAAAAGATTTTTTCCGAATACCAACGTTGCCTCCAAGAAGAAAAAAGAAAACAAAATCTCCGAATTCTCGAAGTTGTGATAGAAAGAAACTCTATTCTGTGAATGTATTTGTTTTTTGTAATTGTTGTTGTCATGGATTTGTAAAGGCTTGTCAAAAAAATAACAAAAAAATAATAAAAATAATCTCCAAATAAAGAATAAAGAGTTTACTATGGAGTTATGTGATTATTAAATAATTTAACTTATTGTACATCGTGGTCTGAAAGTCTTGTTACCCATACGTAATGTTTTAACTTTCATCATTTTTTGTTTTAATAATATGATATACAGGCTGGTCCGAAAGTCTTGTCACCGCCTACATATTCTTTTAACTTTTATTATTTTTTGTTTTAATAATATAATATACAGGGTGGTCTGAAAGTCTTGTCACCCCCTGCATATTACTTTTATTATTTTTATTTTTATTTTATTATTAACTAATAAAAGTTAAAAGAATATGTAGGGGGTGACAAGACTTTCGGACCAGCCTGTATATTATATCATTAAAGCATTTTAACTTTTATTATTTTTTGTTTTAATAATATAATATACAGGGTGGTCTGAAAGTCTTGTCACCCTACATATTGTTTTAACTTTCATCATTTTTTGTTTTAATAATATAATATACAGGCTGGTCCGAAAGTCTTGTCACCCGACATATTTTCTAAGAGGCAAAATAATAACCTAACTCATATATTATATTATTAAAACAAAAAATAATGAATTTTAAAACAATATGTAGGGATGACAAGACTTTTGGACCACACTGTACATTAATATACAAGGTGGTCCAAAAGTCTTGTCACCGCTGCGTATTGATTTAACTTTCATTATTTTTGTTTTAATAATATAATATATGAGTTAGGTAATTATTTTATCGCTTCAAAAAATATGTAAGTGTGACAAGAACTTCGGACAACGTTGTTCATTAATATACAGGGTGGTCCAAAAGTCTTGTCAGCCTTATAAATTGTTTTAACTTTCATTAATTTTTGTTTTTTAATAATATAATATACAGGTTGATCCGAAGGACTTGTCAGCCCTACATATGGTTTTAACTTTCATTATTTCTTGTTTTAATAAGACAATATATGTTATGTAATTATTTTAGCTCTTAAAAAATATGTAGGGGTGACAAGACTTTCAGACCACGCTGTACATTAATATACAGAGTGGTCGAAAAATTTTGTTACCCCTACGTATTGTTTTAAATTTCATTATTTTTTTCTTTTAATAATATAATATATAAGTTAAGTTATTATCTTACCTCTAAAAAATATGAAGGGGTGACAAAACTTTCAGGCCATGTACATTATTTTACAGGGTGGCCCCAAAATCTTGTCATTTCTACATATTTTAACTTTCATTATTTTTCTTTGAATAATATACTATTTAGTTACATAATTATTTTTTCCTCTTAAAGATATGTAGGGGTGACAAGACTTTCGGACCATGTGTAGCGTAAATATTATGGTCTATGGAGAATTTGGGTATTGACAGGGAGAGAGAGAGGAAGAAGAAATAAGAATAAACAAAGGTTAAAATTTGGAAGAGTAAACACTAAGCGAGGTGCCAGTAATTTGACCGAAGAATGACCCCGGAAATAGATTTAAAAATAAAAACGGAAGTTCCGGGCATTGAGCGGAAACGGATATGACGCCCGAACGAGAAACGGGAGAGAAGAAAATCTGCCTCTTTTCGCTTTGGGCCTAGTGGGAGTCAGATGTTGGTCCGGTCCCTCGTATGGATGTGGGACAGCACTACACAACATGATACTATGTTAGAAGATAGAATAATTTGACGATTCTCCCTCTCTTTCTCTCTATCTTTCATTCTCTCTGAAAAAGAACCTACGATCCTAGAAAAAATACCCATCCCCTTGGGACTATACAACTTGCGTGTATGTTGTTTCTGAACTAACGACTATTACTACTACTAACGGCGACTACTACTACAACTTGAGTTGGTCTATGCGACATACATCGTTCTGATACATATATCGTTCTGGAGTTATGCTATACACGCTGTACATTAATCTACAGGCAGGTCCGAAAGTCTTGTTACCCATACATATTGTTTTAACTTTCATTTTTTTGTTATAATAACTAGCAAATTTATGCACCCTCCGGGTGCAAGTTTTTAAGATTTAATATAATAAAATATCATGTTAAATTAGAAAGGCTAATAAACTGAAAAGAATGCAGATAAAAGATTTGGAACAGAGGGAGTATAATCGAAAAATAGAACAACTTTGAAACTAACTCTTCCATCATTTTCCCTCACTCCCGTCTTTCATTAGTAAATTTTCCTAATTTAACTATTTAGTTAAAATAGGAAGTAAAGAATAAATTAAAGTTATTTCTTCTTGTTAATGGATTTCTTTTAAGATTTATATCCGAGATTTTTGCTTATATTTTATTAAGATAAAACCAAACAATTAGAAATCAATAATACTAAGCATATATTTATTAAATCAATTTTTTAAGATCAATATGCAAATTAGCCTTCCCATTCACACTGTAAACCGCTTTTTGTTGTATATATAAATACAATTGCGTTATTAGTATGTAGATATGTCAACAGTATTAATAATGTAAAACAATTTTATTAATCATTGAGGTTTAAATAAAAATAAAATCATGGAGAATGTGATGTAAATAACAAAGGGAATTGTAACTTGTATACAAATATAGTTTCGGTTACAGACAGACAAACCCACAATCTCCATTATAATAAGATGTACGTTACTTACGTTATTATTTTGCCTCTAAAAATATGGAGGGATGACAAGACTTTCAGACCATGCCGTACATTAATCTACAGGGTGGTCGAAAAGTTTTGTCACCCATACACATTCTTTTAACTTTCATCATTTTTGTCTTGATAATATAATATATACTAGCAAATATATGCACCCTCCGGGTGCAAGTATTTAAGTTTTGATATAATAAAATATCATATTAAATTAGAAAGGCTAATGAAACTGACTAAGAATGCAGATAAAAAAATCTGCAACAGAGGGGGTATAATCGAAAAATAGAACAACTTTGAAACTAACCTTCCATCATTTTCCATTACTCCCCTCTTTCATTGGTAAATTTTCCTAATTTAACTATTTAGTTAGAATAGGAAGTAAAGGATAATATTACAGTTATTTCTTCTTGTAAATAAATTTCTTTTAAGATTTATCCACGAGATTGTTGTTTATATTTCTTAAGATAAAACCAAACAATTAGAAATCAATAATACCAAGCACATATTTATTAAAATAAAATTTTAAATATCAATATGCAAATTAGCCTTCTCGTTCAAACTGTAAACCGGTATTTTTTGTGTATATATAAATACAATTGCATGTTATTAGTACGTAGATATGGTCAACAGTATTAATAATGTAAAACAATTTTTATTAATAACTGAAGGTTTAAAAGAATGAAATCATGGAGAATTTGACGTAAATAATTAAGGGAATTGTGACTTGAGTAGTAATATAGTTTCGGTTACAGACAGAAAAACACACAATCTCCATTATAATATATTACATAAGTTGTGTAATTATTTTACCTCTTAAAAATATATAGGGTGACAAGATTTTGATGTGATGATTTTTTTGTTTATTTACAATTCCATTATTTAAAAGAAGTATCCCAAAATTTTGGCACCAAGATGTGTTTCTTCTGGCTTCTTCATGGTCCAGGATTCCTCCAGAAATGGCCAATACTAAAAACCCAAACTGTCTGGAAGGAAACAAATTATTTGTCCACTTTTCTAATTTGCTCGATCTTATGTCAAAACGAGGACTGATAAAACCACATTGTTACATAATTATTAGTCACCTAATATTTATGGCAATAGTGTAGAAAACCTAATGGCGATTAGTGCAGCCCACGGCCTTGAAAGATGAGTGACAATGCTTGAACTCACTCTCACCTTGCTTTGCGGGGATGGATCGTGAGAACCGGAGGGCATGGAAGACCCTGTCTTCCGGTTTAAGGATATAGTAAGTTTAAGTCAGTTAGAAGGTAGCAGCGAGCTCGAAGGGGTAAGTCGTGTTATACACGCGGTCCCTCATCTGCGCAGATTGTCTGGGTTGGGGATTTGGAAATAAAGTAACATCAACGTAAATCGAAGTCTTGTGTTTATTACCTAAAAACTACCAATGACACAGGGCTTCTGATAACGAGAAATCCCCATAGAAGACCAGACCGGAATCCCCAAGTCAACACCAGACGCTAGACCAGACCAAGATGATAGACGATCAGAATAAAATGTCCAAGATATAGACGCAAGTAAGAAGTAAGAAAGGGTATACAACATTATATTGATTTGGTACCGTGAAAAATTCAGTATGTAACATGTGTTACGCCTCAAATATACTAGGTTCAAAGTTAACTGACCTGAAAAAATGTAAAAGTTTTTAAATAAAATATCTGGTGCATTATATTTTTTATTCATTAATATATCAACACTGAAAATTTTATTAAATTCGGTTAATTCCCTGATTTTTGTTATTTTTTTCTTTCGGCGGGGTGACATACGATGGTCGAATTTAGGTCAGTTAAGTTCGAATCCCCCCATGAACAAATATATAGCGTCACCTAAACAAATAGATATTCCTGTATTATTATTATTTACTCCTTTTGAGTTTTCACATCAGCATTAGCTGATGGTCTTTCACTGGAGTCTGAGTGACAGCAAGTCTCCTCAGGTCTCCATGACTCTTCTGAGTATTCTGGCAGATTGCAGCAATGCAGTGTTCTGAATGGTGAAAACTTAGTACGTAACAACATTTGTTAAGTCTGCCATTGAGATTGATAACAATTTTTCCATTTCTATGATCATCAATCATTTGTTACGTTCTGGTATTTTCACAGTACCAAAATGATATATAAGTAACGCGGCGGCGGTGATATATTCACCGTACTAAAAATGTCTTCTGCACGTGGTGGTCAACTTGTTGATAAAAACTACAACGCGAGAAATATGTAGTCACAACTGCTAGCCTTTTTTATCGTGCTCGTCTCGTGGGTTCGTATCAGAGAGGAGGAAAGGCAGAGAGAAAGAGAGAGAGAGAGAGAGAGAACACTACTTGATTACTGTGACCCCCATCCTAGGCACCCCTACGCATCCGAAAGGAAAAAGAGGCCGGTCCCTTTTTTCGTTGTTCCACATCACCACGTGACTTCCGGTTCCGGTCAACACCCGAAACTTCCGGTTGACACTCAATTCTCCATTCGGGGGTCACGCTACGGTCAAACCATCGTTCATCCTGTTTTGCTCATCACTATTTTTTAAACCTTTATCATCTCTTATTTCTTCTTCCTCCTTTTCTAATATAGTAGTTCTAGCTCACAAAAGTCAGGATAATATCCCCATCTTGCTACACATCTTAAATTCATCAATGTAGCCATGTTTCATCATGACCATTAAAAATTTAACAGGTAACTTTTGAACAGGGCCTAACCATAACCTGTCTTTTGCCCTTCCTACCAGCTTTTTCGATGGTGTTCAGGGCCTCGGCAAGGGGGTTCATACGCACCATTTTGACAACATTCAGACCACGAGGTCCGAACGCTTAAAACGAACTGGGATTTTGTGTTTCTTCTTCGCCCACCACCGACCAACTGACCATCACCGACATAACAGTCATCGGGGACTACGCTAAATTTTCAAGGAGAGAGTTATTATGGTTTATGAAATTCAAATACGTAGTCAATTTTGTCATTAAAATGTATCTAAGGGTGAAGTTCCAATTCTGGAGTACTGGGAAATGTGGAGTACCCCTTCATCACAATTACTCCCTGGTCCGCCCTGGTCTAGAGTGGTAGTACCTATTAGAGTCCCATCAATGGGTTAAATAAGAAAACTTGATTTTAAAAATAAGTTTTTTAAAAAATAGAGTTTTTAAAAAATTGAATATCCATCAAGAATGAATAAAACAAAATGTATTCGGCATAAAATAACCCAGCAAGGGTTAACATGCCGTAAAATCTAATCAACCATCAATCGATTGTGCCAAAGCAGTAAGTAGATGTCGGTAGTTTTGAAACTCATATTTCAGTATAATGGAAATTCGGTGTCTGTAACCGCAACTATGTCATTGCTTACGCCACAATACCCACAGGAATTTAAGTAAGTTTATCAATGAGTTTTTAATTAATAGTCAAAAACATTGATACATAGAATTATTTTTTTTATTAACGATGTCTTTATGAAAATCTGAGTTAGATTTTACTCAAAACAGTCCATGTTATTAGTGCGTTTAAAATCCTGTAATGTGTCTTATTAAATAAAAGTCAGTTAGTCTACTGTTGGTTTTAATAACAGCAGATAAGTACCACTCAAGCAGTGTCCAAGAATGATCCATTCATGAATCTGGGTGATTTGGGTGATTCCACTGCTTGAGTCCTGATTGGCTGCTTGACTGCTTGATTTGAATGACATTGTGGAGTCTTATATATACTTTGTCATTTTACAGTGGACTTTGTAGCATTCGAGTTTGTATTTGAGTTACAATCGTGTGTTGCCTTGTCTTCCCAGTTCGACGGTAATTGGAACTTTAATTATTCTTCAAATATATGGTGCGATGAATTTGTATACTGGTTTTAACAAAACCTGGTTTAATAAGGTATTAAAATCAATCCTATGAAGGATTTTATATAGAAACCAATTAAAATATGATTAAAATAAATGTAATCTTTTTATACACGTGCTTATTTAATTTCGTTACTCTTTATAATTTAATATATTTCATTAATTAACTATTAAATACTTATGTCTGGAAGGTGCGTATTCTTGTTAGAACTTTCAAATGACAAAATAGTAAGTAAAAATGTCTTTCATTACAAAGCAGGTGCGCTTGAAAACAATTTGCATTAGGTACCTTTACTTTTTACTGAGTGGTTTTATCCAACCATTTATTTGTTGTATATTCTCTTTACTTCTATTATTCTTCTGCTCATCTTTGGTATCTTACGTTCTTCTTCTAACGTCTGGACTTCGTCTTGGGGACTTCGTGTCTGGTCTTCCATTGGGGATTTCTCTTTATCAGAAGCCCTGTGTCATTGGTAGTTTTTAGATAATAACCCAAGACTTCGATTTGCTTTAGATCATATTTTATTCCGAAATCCCCACCAGACTACCTGCGCAGATTGAGTCGACCGTGCGCTTAACACAACTTACCACCTTAGTGGTTTGGCCGATACTGAACTAAACTCTCTTTCTAATCTAAACGGGAATAGGGTCTTCTCCACCGATTCTCACGGTATCCACCGGAAGGAGGATCAAACTGAGGTCAAGCCGAGTCACCCAATCCTTCAAGGCCGCCGGCTGCAAATTATAATAGCCATTTTGGTTTCTACACTAATGGTACATAAGTGTTAGGAATCTAATAATTATGTAACATATTGATTCTGATTCTTTTTAAATTATTGTTTGTGTTCTGTTTTTACATACAAATAAAATACGGAGCACTGAATGAAAATGCAAGACGAAGTTGTTGGAAATTAACAAGGTTTTATTTAACACAGGTTAGAGAAATACTTTTAACCAAACAGTGACTTAATTAGCTCAACCGTGTTGTACTTGTGTCCTGCCCACACAAATCCCAATCCGAAAGTGTCATGGTGGAAACCCCACTTCCGGATTCCCATCAGACCCCTACTGATCAAGAGGAGTAACTCTAGGTTTTGTTAGGTCTTAACCTAACACAGTGTCTATTTCTCTGTAGTAGCATAATTAGTTTGGATCGTATAGCATCTATATGATTGTCCCAACACTATTGTTCTTATGACAAACCTCTAACCCTTTTTATCATATATATGGTAGAAGGTGGTGGCTGAGGATCTTAGTGTCCTGCATGACACTAAACTGCATCTCGTGGTGAGGTTCCAATTCTGAAACTCTAGGGGATGCGGAGTAACCCTTCATTGCCATTATTTCTATGTTCCGGTGTGGTTGTACTTGTTAGGATCCAATCTATGGGTTAAAAGGTAAGAGTACTTACGGGTTTCGAAGGAGCTCTTATTTCTCCGTAGTTGTAGGCAAATTGTCGGACAAAGAAGGAACAAACACGAATGGAAATTTAATACATGTATTGACAAATAAGAACTTGATGCAAATTTTATTGGTATTTGCTACAAGACTTATCTGAGTTAAGTAATGTTCTTGGAGTAGTGGTGATAACAGGGGTATTCTGTTCGTCGGTAGGAAATGTTGATAAGACGCTTTTTCGGACGTTTCTCGTTCTTCCTCGTAACCGGTGCAGTGATAAGTGATGGGGGATGCTATTTTAGAAGCTTCTTGCCCTGGTAATAATTCTTTAAATTACGGTGAATGGGCCCTTTTCAAGTAGACTATTTGGTCTTGGTGCCTTCTGTAGTGTGCTATTGTGACAGCCTGTGGTCTGCGGACACAATGCCTTCGAAAGTGTGCTGTGAATATATGCCTCCGTCCAGGTCAACGGTCCTTAGAAGTAAGCCCTGTTTTGGGGCTAAGTGATGAATGAAGTGTAGGGACCGCTATTTACGCGACTACCCTCAGTGGATGCTCCGTGATAAGTGAAGTTTTTGGTATTGGCGTCAACATACGATGTTGGCGATTCGCCCCCTAGCGACAGGGGGAGATAATCAACTATGGAATTTCCAATAAAGGATAAGAAGATAAGTTTTAAAAAATGTGTTTTAAAAAAATTAAATACTCAACAAGAATGAATAAAACAAAATATTTGTGATATAAAATAACATAAGGGTTGACATATCGGAAAATCCAACCAATCAACCGAACAAAAATAATTTTGGTATTAAATGACCAATGAAAATAGATGTTCCATTAAACAAACATACCAAACCACACCATACGAGGACAATCAAAATTATAAACAAATATACATTTCAGTGTGTTATGTTTTTATATCTTATTATAATGGAGATTGTGTGTTTTTCTGTCTGTAACCGAAACTATATTACTATTCAAGTCATAATTCCCTTTGTTATTTACATCACATTCTCCATGATATTATTTTTATTTAAACCTCAATTATTAATAAAATTGTTTTACATCATTAAGACTGTTGACCATATCTACATACTAATAATATGCAATTGTATTTATATATACAACAAAATAGCGGATTACAATGTGAATGGGAAGGCTAATTTGCATATTGATCTTAAAAATTTGATTTTAATAAATATATGCTTAGTATTATTGATTTCTAATTGTTTGGTTTTATACTAATGAATATGAGCAAAAATCTCGGGGATAAATCTTAAAAGAAATCCATTAACAAGAAAAAATAACTGTAATTTTATTCTTTACTTCCTATTTTAACTAAATAGTTAAATTAGGAAAATTTACCAATGAAAGAGGGGAGTAATGGAAATGATGGAAGAGTTAGTTTCAAAGTTGTTCTATTTTTTAATCATACCCCCTCTGTTCCAAATATTTTTATCTGAATTCTTATTCAGTTTCATTAGCCTTTCTAATTTAACATGATATTTTATTATATTAAAACTTAAATACTTGCACCCGGAGGGTGCATATATTTGCTAGTACAAATAAAATACGGAGCACTGAATGAAAATGCAAGATGATGTTGTTGGAAATTAACAAGGTTTTATTTAAGACAGGATAGATAAATTATTTTAGCCAAACAGTGACTTAAGAGCCCAACTTGCGTTCGACTAGTTAGCTTGTGTTACAATCCATGTGTCTTATGGCGGAAGACCACTTTCCGGTCCTAGCTCCCACAATGCATCTGTCACAGGAGGCAACTGTTCCTTACTGAACAAGGAGAGTAAATCTATATATTTTGTTAGGTCTGAGTCACAAAATCACAAGAACCAAGCACTAAACAGTTTTTTGTTTTTCTTATACTATAGCTGGTAATTTGGTTTCTAGTTGGTCACTAGGGACCAAATTAAATGAATTCAGGGGTAAATATAATTACCACTACTGGATTCCTTGTAGAATTCTACTCCAGTTTTGTTTGATCTTTGTACAGGGCTTTGTTTTCAATTGCATCCCTGGACAAAAAGGCACAGAGACATCACAAATAAATTATATCAAAGTTACAAACACCAAGCACTAAACAACTTCCTTGCTGTATGAAGTTTGACTTTCTCTGAAGTTGCTTCTACTGAATTGGATAGAACTGGGCATGGTATACTACAGGCTCTTCTCGAACTGTACCCTAATCACTGTCAATGTACCCAACTACATGAGTTATGTACCTTATCGAGGTGAATCTGTTAAACAAATGTCAACTCTGTAGCTGCTCAGCTGAGAAAGTTATGGTTGTACATACAAACAAACATATATACAGACAGACATCATATTTTATTTATATAGATTAAAATCTTCACAAAATATTTAGGAATTTAAAAAAATCAACTGATTATTATATAGAATGTATATACATATGATAGCCTTATTCTTTATCTAAAACACGTTTTATTTAACACGGGGTAGAGAACTTCTTCTATCCTAAAAGTGACTTAAGAGCTCAACTTGTGTATGACCCACTATCTCATGTCTCAGTCAATGTGTCATCGTGTCGTAAGCCCTATTGCCGGTCATAGCTCCTACAATGCATCAGTCACGGGAGGCAACTGTCGTCTACTGAGCAAGGGGAGGAACTGTATATTTTTCGTTAGGTCTGATCCTATCAGGTTGGATATATAATAAGATATAAACAATAAAGATGAGAATAGTTGATAGCATTAATCGAATATTAACGAATTGCATAATTATGGAGTTAAAATTTGGAAAAAAACAATGGAAAACTACAACCAAGGCTGACACAAGGCCATTTAGACAGGTATCAATAGTATCGAGTGGCTGGCCAATCAGAGACGTGAGCTTGGGGGGAAGGGGGTCTGAACGCCATAAATAACGGAACGACCTCCGGAGTCAGACACGCCGCAACCAGAAGACTCGCTACACGTCTGATCCCTTGTCACCGTCTATACTGCACTCTGACGTCTTGCTACTCGGTAACAAACCAAATTAATACGTTACCCAAAACAACTAGCTGAAGATCGCCAGTCAACTGACAAAGAAATTACCTCGCTCTTCTGACATTATACAAAAAATTAATCATTGTATAAAAAAACAATAAATGTATATATTTTGTATATAATTATCAGAAGGCGTTCCTGATTGTTTTGTTTGACCCCGTTGACAGCTTTTGGTTATCATATTTCAGCCGAGTTGGTAATAAACTCCTTGAGATTTTTTACACCAGTGTTTCAACGGAGGCTGAGTGACAGTACTAATTCATGTTAACTCCATATTTGCGGCCCTAAAATACCATAAGTGTTCCTTCAATTGTTCTTGCAATTCACACATATTGTGACAACAATGGATTTGAAATAGTTCCGAGTTCGGACTGCGAAGCAGTCGGAAAAGGAAGATATGTGAACACTTGGCAATTTATAAAGAGAGTCTTGTCAGATATTCACAAATCTGATCAGAGAATTCTGAACTGTATAAGTACAGTTCGCAACCCTCTGGCTTTTCACTCGACGAAAAGATCAAATTTACATATTTTAGAATAGATTTGAATATCATAACCAAGGGAGACAATCTGCAGTGTAATCGATTCTATATTGTTCAATGGTTTCTGCTCGTGACAAACATTTAAGAGTAAACTTTATTTCGACACACAACAGATCTATTTTCGAAATCTGATTATTTTTGTATTGGTTTTGTTAGGTCTTTATTAAATATAAAATTGGATAGAATAAAACTATATATATATATATATATAATATATATATATATATATATATATATATACAGACTCGGGTTCTATAGATGATCGTAACATATATCTACCGATGTATGTATCTAGCGGTTAAAAAGTTCACCTCTTACAGACAGCTACGGCCGGCCAAGTGGAAAGGCGTCGGACTGCTGAAAAGTCAATTTCGCTCAAGGCTAGAAGTAGCTGTTAAGTCTAGCCACGCTGATGAGACTTAAACGTCGAAACACGGTGTCTGTGGATGACTATATATATATATATATATATATATATATATATATATATATATAAGGAAATAACAGATTAGGAAAAATCCGTCAAAATGTTTGTAAAAGTTGAGGAAAAAGGGAATGACAAAACACAGAAAATGATATTCAATTAGTATTTCGGAGGAAGAATAGTTGTATTAATACCTTTCCCAAGGGTATTAGTGCTATGTTAAATGCAAACAACCTCGTCCAGGATTTGAACTCGCCTCGCCGTGTCCATTTACTACTATGGTAACCACGTACATTTATATATAGAAAGTCCCTGACCCACATGTATCTACGAGGTTGATACCAAGAGTAAGGTCTCTAAAGTGCTGGCGACGCAGTGAAACTGATCGTGTGGAGGTGTTGGGTAGTTGACAGATTATTAACGAAAACAGGAAAGAGTCAAGAACACAACATTTAGATTACCCATGTATATATAAAGGAGTCACGTCTGTGCGTGTCGACTTATAACTCAGAAAAGAGATGTTATTGAGCATTAAAATCACGCATCCACTTTAATATTTTTATAATAAGGAAACGTAGAAATTTATTTATTCCTATTACAGTGGTTTGAAAATTGCATAATCGAGAAACTGACAGTTACCAAACAATTTATTTGTGCCTTCGCTACCACCTATATATATATGTGTGTGTGAAGAATATAAATGAGAAAAGTAAACCAACACAAACAAATAATATACAATATGTATAATAATATATATATATATATATATATATATGCTGTTATATCAATTACACCCCGACACCAGAAAGATGGCCCAAAAATTGGAACGAATCAACGAAAAACTTGTCCGACAGGAATTGTCTGTACAGTTCAACAAAACTTGTATAAAAGAAAAAATGCTATGCATGTAAAGGAGTCACGTCTGTTTTAATATGTACCTATCGACTAATAACTCAGAAAAAAGATGTCATTGAGCATTAAAATCGCACATACACTTTAATAAGTTTAGGATAAGGAAACGAACAAAATTAAGAAGGGCATTATAAACATTGGCAGCTATAATAGCTATCACTGGTTACCATAACAAGGTTAAAGAGCCCAATCTCTCCTGCTATTTACACATCGATAGATAGATCCTTATGGAGGATTAAAATCGTACATACACTTTAATAAGTACAAGATTAAGAATAACATTATAAATCATGGCAGCTATGTCGGGCTACCATATCAAGATTAAAATAGCCCAATCTGTCCACCTATTTATCCATCGCTAGAGGGAGAATAAGGGAGTAATAAAATCGCGTATACACTTTTATAAGATATGACTTAATGTTTTATTACAGTTAAATGTATCCATCGTAGATTTAATGTTATTCGATATAAGATCTTCTGGATATCTATAATACTGCTGTGTCTGTTGTGCATGCACCTGTACCTGCCTATGCGTGCGCTTCGTTGCCCTGCTCAGTTTTGGCTTGGCAATCATTTCTGATGGAGCTCTTGACGCTCCCACCAAGTGTGAAGTTCGAGCAGTTATTCTGTTTTCGAATGCAAAAGTCATTAAACCGATTGGAATTCATAGCCAATTAACCTGAGTGCATGGCAAGTCGTGCATGGATGTCAAAAACTTCTGCAAGTGGTGTTGGGAGTTTGCAAAAGGGAAATGTCGATGGGACCACGTATTTTTTCACTGGCCATCACATGAGCGGTAATTATGAACTTTTGTTTAGTAAATTAGGGTGTCCCAGAAAAACAGAATCCACAAATTTTGTAATAAAACTGTTAAATTTTAACTAGGGGGTTAGGGTTAGGGATAGGGTTGGAAAATAAATAAATAATTTGGGTTCTGTTTTTTCGGGGTCACCCTGTACAGGGTAACCCAGAAAAACCCTAACCCTAGTTAAAATTAACAGTTTTATTACAAAATTTGTGGGTTCTGTTTTTTTCTGGGACACCCGAATTTACTAGACAAAAGTTCATAATTACCACATGAGCTTTGGTTTGTGCGTGGCTCTCCGCGTTAAAAAAAAAGATCTTGTTTAAGTCCGACCTAGTGAGAAGTCAGGAAAATAAACCTTTTTATTACAGTAACCAGAAAACTCGTTTACTACAATATTGTGCTACACTTCCTTACGAAATTCGTTAAGTGTTGTAAGTAGAGTAAATAAAATTTTCGGAGTGGCCTATTGTCGGAATCAGTCCGACAGCGAGGGAGTCTATTTCCTGTTCGCTAGCGCTAGACCAGAGAGATTTGTTTTGTGTCTGAAGTGGAGTGTCGCACCTTGCATCAGCTCCCCATTTTACCGCACAGATCAGATTACCCAATATGTGCTACTCGTGTGCTGAGTAAGCGTGGACCGGTATCGAACCAGGGACCTTGCTATTTCTCGGTGGGTGCTCTACCGACTGATAAGTGTTATAAGGGAAGATATTTCCTCTACAAGAACTTTTGACTCGCCCCACAAAACACATAAATAATACGGACTATACGATTATAAATACTCTGTATGCGTAAAAATATAAACGGAAATCTTTATATGTACATTTGAGTTCTCAATGGTGGTTGAATTCTCTCAAGGAAACGCTTGATATTAATATATATATATATATATATATATATATATATATATATACAAGTTTTGTTGAATTGAACAGACAATTCCTGTCTGACAAGTCTTTCGCCGATCCGTTCTAATCTTCGGGCCATCCTTCTGGTGTCAGGGTGGAACTGGTATAACAGTCCGCCGAAGTTTTCAACACTAGCGCTTTCGGCAATACACTTTGCCATCCTCAGGTGGGAAACGATGGAATAGTTTTCATGTCTCGTTTTTAACGAGAACGAGTAGTATCAAGGAATTAGTGGGAGTTGATATCAATTGGTAGTGGGAGGTTTTTGGAATGGCTAGTATTGAAACCTTCGGTGGACTGTTATACCAGTTCCACCCTGACACCAGAAGGATGGCCCGAAGATTGGAAAGGACCAATGAAAGACTTGTCAGACAGGAATTGTCTGTTCAATTCAACAAAACTTGCTGCCAAAATACACTTATATATATATATATATATATATATATATATATATATATATATATATATACCAGCTGGAAGGGGCACTGCCAAAGCATCAGAGATCCTTCTTGCAAGACCGTCCTCGGTGGCGGCAGACTCTCCGCAGAGGACTGTTCATGTCAGAAGTCACCCTGACGCAACACCATGAAGCTAAGAGGTCCAGAAGAAAGCAGCGGCAACAAAGCACCGGCACATCAACATCTTCAGGGACAGCTTTCAAATGCAACATCTGTGGTAGAGAATTTTTTTCAAGCATCGGACTTCACAGTCACAGTAGGCGATGTAACTTCAGGGAACAAAAATTTCATTATAGTCTTGCGTGCTTCTTTGCCGGTATATATAGGAAATTTAAATTCTTACAAATACTTCAACACATTTCCACCACACATAAAGCTACCAAACTACAGACCCATAATAAAACCCTCATTCACACCCCACTCCAGCCACTTCCAGTCCAGCTGTTGAATCAACAGAAACAAGAAAGCAGCACAGAAAACAACATCTAAGAGAGGGATAGATAAAAACACTATCTGACCCACAGATAGGGAAATAACTTTCAATCTATCACAAACCCTTGAAAAAGAGGGACATATGCTCCTTGAAATATCGGTAAATAAATGGGATTCAGAACACAGTATCCGCATTATTCGGACTAATGTCCTCCTCTTCATTGTTATATGTACAACGTTTCGGCCGATATGCCCACCGGCCTCCTTCAGGTATTTCTTTTCGGACTCGGGAACCTTCTTTTCGGACTCGGGAACTTTCTTTTCGAACTCGGTAACTTTCTTGTCGTAATCGGGAGCCATCATGCCGGAGAGCATATCGGCCGAAATGTTGTACAGATAGCAATGAAGATGGGGACAATAGTCCGAATAATGCAGATAATACTAATCATCAAGCCTCATCTCAAACATTCAGAGAAATAGTATTTCTTTCGTGATTTTAAACAATCAAAAAAGTATTTTCCCATAAATATATAATACAGATATATATATGATACTGATATAAATAAACTCATCATAATAATGAAATGTATTGTGTACAGTGCTCATGTGCACCACAACTCATCAAAGTCTCATGTCTAGTACATAGAATAATGTATTAGCATCAGGAACATGAACAGTTTACAGTAATAATATGCATGTATGTGTGCGCGTGTATGCTTATGTGGGTGGAGAGGGGCATCAGGTATGGTGTTGGCGAACTACACGAAGCATGAAGGCCTTGAAAGATGCAGTGTTTCGGCAGCCTACAACGGACGCGGGCAGCTTATTTCATGCATCGACAATTCTGAGCGTGAAACAATGTTTCCGAAAGTCATGTGAGCAATGCTGTTTTCTGACTCTGTAGGCATGCCCACGTGTGTTAGAAACATGGAGATAAAAAAGGGTGCTCAAGGTTGATGTTGTTAAGATGATTAATGACCTTATGAGCATTTACCAGGTCAGTTGCCAGACGCCAAAGTTTCAATATATATATATATATATATATATATATATATATATGTATTTGGGCAGGATTCTTTCATTTATACATGTAGAATTAAACAAAAGGCATATCTCCTGTTTAACAATTTTATTTTTGATCTTTTCCAATTTTCTGGCCAACTTTTTAATGTCTGGGTGGAATTGATGGATAAGTCCACCAAATCTAAAATGCCTTTAACACCTTTCTCACCAATTCTTCTCCTTCCAGCCTCCACATTAATATATAAAATTTTTTTAAAAAAACAAAATAAACTGGAATACATCACCCCTGATGATGGCGCATCGAAGTGCCGAAAGTACTCGGGAACTGAACTTATCCATCAATTCCACCCAGATCAAAAATAAAATTGTTAAACAGGAGATGTGCCTTTTGTTTAATTCTACATATATATATATAAAGATGACAGGAATTCATGGCAATTTATGTACCAAACTAGTGTGTAAAAATCCACATGGGGGGGGGTGAAAATCGACTAAAGTATCAAGAAATGAAATTGAATTGTGTTCACTGTTGAGTTTACATGGAAATTAATACACAGTAACTTTCAAAATCTGATTTGAGATTTATTATTTATTCTATTGATAAAGATAAAACAAGTATAAATACATTGGATGGGAAAAAGATATATATTTCTAATGTGATTTGAAGTCTTTAATTAATGTAGTCTTAATTTGGAAAGGAATTATTTTTATACGGTAATCAATCATGCATTTTTTTAGAATTGAGTAATTATTTTTATTTCAAGGGAGATAATTCTTTTTAAAAATTGTATGAGTTATGCCCCTTGTTCTTATTATGTGCGAAAATGTTAAAAACGATGTTGATTGCCCCAGATAAATCAATTTATTTGTTAGTTATGCCTCCTTGGGCATCATCCATTTTTACATCAAAAATAAAGAATAAAATAAACTTTGTACAAAATAAAAAATACTAAAAAAAAAAAAATCTACAGATGAAATTCTGTTAAGTAATTCATCCGATAGTTCCCAAAATATCCACTTCAATTATTTTTTTTTCACCATTATTTCTGAAATGGAACAACGTAGTCGTGCTGGATTGCGCCGACATGAACAGCATGTTCTCCCTTCTCTGGGAGAGGCACCATCGCTGGCTTGGACATGTCAGGAGAATGGAAAATGGACGCATCCCAAAAGATCTTTTCTACGGCGAATTAGTAAAAGGCTCCCGATCGGTAGGTAGACCATGCTTATGATTTAAAGATGTCTGCAGGAAAGTCATGAGGATATGCGATATTGACACAAACACGTAGATGCAAAAAATAGAGCGGTCTGGCGCCTCAACATTAAGCAAGGCACCGAGAGGGGTGAGGCAGAGAAGAGAGTAGCCTCGACAAAAAAGAGAGACAGAAGGAGAGAGAACGCCAGCAGCCCCAGAAAGCATCACAGTTTGTGTGCATTCAGTGCACCAAATACTGTCACTCAAGAATTGGCCTGCACCTTGCAGGCCAATTCTTGAGTGACAGTATTTGGTGCACTTGTGCAGATGCAGATACATTTTTATTTTTTCTGGACACTACGCCATCGTCCATAGTGGACGGAAAGGATCCAATAAATTTCTGAAATCATCCAAATCAATTTTTTTTTTTTTACACTATTGCTGTTTTTGGTCTGATTAGGCAATTTGGTGCAAAAATATATTACACTATGAGAAAAAGAAAAATCCAACTGGTTAATTGACTTAGTTTTTGAAATCTATCTTGACAGTAAGTTTTCAATTTGAGGAGGAATGTTTTAAAAAAATGTCTACCATTACTAAAAATTCAATTTATCATTTAACTAGCAGCGGCTACCCGGCGTTGCCTGGGTAGAGGGGGATTTTTTAAAGTTATTCCTGCAGATCCATTATTGCTGAATCGTGAGTTGAATCCTCGTGGGATGCCCCATGTAAATCTTTTTTTAAATAATAGACCTTGCATTGATCCAGCTACTCTGGAGTGTTAATATCTACTACCTAAAATATTAAATTAAAAAGAATTAAAAAATTGCATGATGTTATCATTCAAATTTTAGTTTTTAATTATCTTCACGAATATAAATCAAATCACTATTATTTTTGCTCAAAAACCAAGCCCTGGTGATATTTCATGTGTATATATATTTACTTTGTCCTTAATTGTTTTATTTTCGAAGTTTCCTTCGGACATACGCGTACACACAACTACCCTTTAAATATGTATAGATAGATTAGATCATCTCTCATGCTTCTTTTTAATAATCCCCCCCTCTCTCTCTCTCTCTCAGGATGCAACAATTAGTCAATTTCTTAAGCGGAGTTTGAATTGGGAGTTTTCCTTCAACTACATCGGTTATTATACCAAGGTTAAATACCCCACTTTACCCTACTGTTTACCCATAGATAGAGGGAGAATAATTGAATACCTACCTCTCAAATGTATTAGCGCTATGTGAAATGCAACCAGCATCGTCCAGGCTTTGAACTTAGAACGCCGAGTCCATTTCCCTACGACAATAACCATTACACAACAAGCTCTTGTAGACCGAGAGAGTGATGGGTTCCGCTTGGCTTTTTGCCCAAGACATGCTACATGATTAGCGCCCCTACGACAAAACCAATTTACGAAACCAGTGAAGAAAAATGACATGCAAAATGGATAGAAGATAACCATAATTCAAGGGAAATAACTATTCAAATTAATTCAAAGAATTATTTCCCTTTAATATTAATATATTTGATACTAACATTATAAGGATTATTTTTACTGGATGCCCGATACTTGTGACAAATCCTACCCGTGGCAAATGGACTGGGTAAATAATTCCCTTTTTTTTATCTATGGTTCACACAAATTAAAATTTAGTGTATCATAACTAGTAACCATGGGAGATCCTTTTTTTCTTCTAATTTCTTAATTTTAAAACAATCATCAAAAACCAGGAAATTGTCCGATTTTAATGAAATTTTCATTAAGGATTTAATTTTATTAAAACACTGAAAAAACAGTTGTTTTTTTAAATCAATTCCGACAGTAGGCGGTCCTTGTCCTTTGGTCATTTGAAGAAGAAAAAATTTCCAGTCTCTAATTTTTACATTTCTAGAAAGAAAATACTTCTTTCTAGGCTAAATGTTGCAAAAATGAGGACTTTTGGTGCATTTTAGTAGACAATCTTTGATGCTATCTCCTTAAGCAATGGTGCTAGTAAGAGATCTAGTTTTTGGTATCAGTATTCATTATACCAACACACAACTTTCGCTGTTAGAGAGAATTTTATATTTTTTTTAAAAAGTGAAGAATCAATCTACCCTAATGCTTCAACCTAATCTGGCCCTGAGATGATGCCTCTTAAAATAGGTTTCTTTTTCACAAATTTTCACTGCTCTTGCACGCCCAAAATATGCGAATGCGCTTCGTTCCTAGAGGTAAGCCATTTTTTCTTTTATCTAGGACTCCAGTTGTGTTTTGGGTATCTTAATATCAAGTGAAATAAAGAAGATGCAAAGAGTTTTCTTGTGATTACGAATCTATGAAGTGACGGTTGGAAACTCATATAAAAGGCCGGCCTGATCAAATTAAAAAATCTATATATTTATAGAACATTCATGTTCTTGGACTTTTTTTAAAGACATATTCGAACTTAACTGTAAGTTAATCCATTAAACACTTGTTCCTTAATGTTACAATCGTAATCATCTTGCAACATCCTCTGGTTAAAGATGAGATCGTCCAAGATGAAAATACAAAAATTCAAATTCTGATGTTGCTTATCCACCGAATTTTTATTTTTTATGAGTGCCATCACCTTAGCTAAATAATGGACCATTCTGTTTTTTTACTATAAAGAAAGAAGAAAAAGTGCATACTACACAGAAAAAATATCATAGAAATGAACGAATGAAAGAAAATGGGGGGGGGAATAGAGAGGGGGTGAGCGTGCAGATGCAATAACGCTAATCCATTTCTATCAAACATAATGAAAAGATGAAAAGTAGAAAAGGAAAAAAAAAAGTGAGAGAGAGTTAACTGAAGATTATTATACTTTTTACATAAGAGCTATTGCAAAAATAGTTCAACGTTTATCATTTGTTTGTTTTGTGGCATATCATTCTCAGTGGGTCATTTAATGCCAGCAAAGTTTCGTAAGATTTGTAGCGATAGTTTGGAAGAAAAATTATTATAAACTCATTTATTTTATAAACAAATTTTCTATTTAACCTATAGATAGGACCCTAACAGGTACTACCACTCCAGGTTAGAGTGGACTTGGGAGCAATAATGATGAAGGTGTGCTCCACATTCCCTAAGCCTCCAGAACTGGAACTTCACCCTCAGATAGAGTTCCCAAGACATGAAGACCCTCAGCTACAGCCTCCTAGCATCCATATGATAAAAACGGTTGGGGCTTGTCATAAAGGCAATAGGGTTGGAACAATCATATAGGTCAGGGATCACCAAACTTTTTTCAGGGTTGGCTGGATAATTGAAAAAATAACGTGCATGGGCCACATTATTATTGTGTTCAGTACTTGCTAGCCAGAATGAAAGCTCAGAGAAAAAGATGTAAAGCAGAATTTATCTTTCAATGTTACATTCATGAATGAGTGGCGGAAGATGTATGGTAACTGGTAGGGCAGTTTGATGTCAATATTCAATAAAAGTGTTCAAACATTTAAAGACCATAAATAAATCAAGCACAATGGCATAGAAGACAAAACTCTGGATTAAACAAACAAAATTGTATTAACAAAATGTATACAAAAAGATAGCATTGAATAGTTCAAATGCAAAATGTAAGCTGGTATTTCACAGTTCATAAGTGAGAAAGAAAAGGTGAAAGTTTAAAGTCAACTCAAAAGCAGTCAGGCATAAGTTGAATGAATCTATGGTTTATCTCCGAAAGCATAGGTTATTTAAAGAGAGAGATAGATAGATAGATACCTTCAGCATGTAAGCGAAATGTTCTTAAAAAAAATAATTTTATTTTTACTAGGGTGCGCAGTCCACAAACTACTTATTTTTGTCATTCGACTTCTGTCCATTGAAGTAAGAATTTATGGCTCGCCACAGATGCACAAATACATTTACTTTCAAAACATTATTAAAGAAGGCAACATTAGCAAAAAGGTTTAGTGATATTTGTGAAACTGAAGTTTGCCTTTTAAGATATCCCCAATGTTTGGTTTGGAAATTGTTACATCCAATCAAGAGAATTGTTTTCAAATGTTTATCAGTCAATTTCATTCAATGGGTTGATTTCACATATTTCAATTTTTGAAAAGGTTTGCTAGCATACATAAGTTGTTCCAAACACTGATGCCATACCAGTATTCAAATTCGGGATCACGTAAGTAACAAGTGAAATGCTCACATGTATGAAATTTTGTAACCTACCAACAGTAGTCAAATCCATGAAGATTTACTAAGCTTAACATGATATTTAAATTTGAATGGTATCAGAACGTCTCACGTTCTGTATGTTTTAACAAACAAATTCAAGTACCGTTGACAGACCTGATAAAAGGCCTTCGTGGGCTGGATTTGGCCCGCAGTTTGGTAACCCCTGATTTAGGTGCTACAGCTTGACATGGCCAGCCGAGAGATAAGAATCAAGTCATACAAAATAACAAATATGTTGTTTCTATTACATTTTTAAAATCTTTTTTATTAATAAATCTGGACCATATGATCTTTAGGCACCCCTTTTTGATCTCGATTCAGAAGGACATGTTTTTCATTTACACCGTCAATATCTGGTTGTTTATTAGGGGTTAGTTTTATAATTTAAAACAAAAACTCTAAAAATCATCTGTTAACAAATAACCGAATATTGACGGTGTAAATAGAAAAAAATGTCCTTATGAATCAAGATCAAAAAGGGGTGCCTAAAGGTCATATGGTCCATAAATCTCATTACACATGTTGATTATTGTTTGTTTTGTGGCATATCAACCTCAGTGGGTCATTTAATGCCAGCAAAGTTTTAAAGAAAATTTTTGGACCATATGACCTTTAGGCACCCCTTTTGCGAAATTGATTCATAAGGACATTTTTTCCATTTACACCGTCAAAATCCGGTTCTTTGTTAGGGGTTAGGGTTAGTTTTATAATTAAAAATAAAAATAAATAAAAATCATCTGTTAACAAACAACCGGATTTTGACGATGTAAATGAAAAAAATGTCCTTATGAATCGATTTTGCAAAAGGGGTGCCTAAAGGTCATATGGTCCAAATTTTTTTTCAAACTCAGTTTTTTTTTTATAAACAAATAGTCACACAAAACATAACAAATATGTTGTTTCCATTACATTTTTTATTTTTTTATTTTATTTTTTACAAATTTTATTACACAACATGTTGATTATTACTTTTCATTCACGCATGCATCTAGAATCGTTCGGTAAAAAAAAAAAAATATATATTGCAAAGTTTGAATATTAACACAAAATCAATTAAAGCAGGAACCATTCTTATACATATATACACACTTATATACATTAATATTCACACATTTATTTATGTATTCCATTGGGAAAAAAAGAAAAAAAAAATTAAAACAGAAATGAAAAAAATTACAGCGTTGCCATCCAGCACATTAAGAAAATAAAAAACTTCCAATATTCAATATACATTTATGGTTCCAGTGGAAACACTCAGAAAAAAAAAAAAAAAAAAAAAAAAAAAGATGGTTATTTCCTATAAGTCTAACATAATCAAAGGGGAACCACTCTTGACTGATAAATCATTTATTTATTTTCCCATTAAACTAACCCTAAACCGGTCTTCTTTTTTCCTAGTAGATCAATAAATAAATAATTTATCAATCAAGAGTGGTTCCGCTTTGTTTATGTTAGACTTATAGGAAATAACCAAAAAGCTTCTGCGTTTTTTTTTTATAGGTTTCATTAATCAGCACGATGGTAATTAAAATAATGGAGCATGATATTATGAAATATATATATATATATATATATATATATATATATATATATTATATATTACCCAACCCCTCTGTACAAGAAGGATGTGACAAAAGGTCAATTTTTAAGCGTAGTTTAACAGGTTTGATTTCAGAGTTTTCCTTCTCCAAGACCGATTGCCATACCAAAGTTAAAGAGGCCAGTCTGTCATATTTACCCACAGATGGAGGGAGAATAGTTGGATTCATACCTTTCCCAAGGGTATTAGATTTATGTGAAATGCAAATAGCCTCATCCAGGATTTGAACTCAGTTTGTTGTGTCCATTTCCCACAATGATAATCATTACACCACACTCATCTAATATGAATGCATAACACATAAAAGTACACAAAGTTTATACTGAGTGAAAGCTACACACAGGGCCGCCGGTGCTAGGGTCACATGGACCCCCACTAAATCTAGGATACAGGCCCCCCACCAAAATTACTACATGTAAATTTTCATAAAGAAGTATTCATATAAAATATATGATATCTGTCCTTCCAGGGTCCCCAAGCAGGTTGGAGGGGGGAGTTCAAAGGTAGTACATGCCCTGGCTACACAATCCATCTATAATCCCACTAATGGCTTCATGGTTGTTTTATGGCATTTCAACCCTTTCCGGGTTATTTAATACTAAATCAAATCATTTTGAGAAACAAAGGACTCAGGTTGCTTACAGTACCACTATTGCTTAAGTGATCACCCAATTAAATATTGAACAGGCTCATTGCTGCTTAACTTCGGGGATCCAGCAGGAACCAGAGTGACTTTCAGAGTGACTTGAATAATTGCGTTTTTGTTTTTTTTTACAGCATATCAACCCTTTTCAGGCCATTTCATGCTAAAATCTAGTCATTTTGATAAACAAAGGACAAAAGTTGTTTACAGAACCTGCTGTTGCTTAAGTGGTCAACCAACCAATAGCCTGAAATTTCAAGATAGCTTCCACAGAGATATAAACCTGTGACAAGGGAAAGAGACATCTACAAGTAAGACATGAAGACATGCCACATCAAAACCCACACATGGGAGGTTGGTGCAGAAAACCAAGCGGCCTGGTGCCTCCTTGTCAAACAAGGCACGAAAAGGAGTGAAAAAGAGAAGAAAGAAGCCGCCACAGAAAAGAGAGCCACAAGGAAGGAGAGAACTCCAGCAAGCACCACATTTTGTTTGCAGTCACTGCACCAGAGATTGCTATTCAAAAACTGGCCTGTTCAGCTACTGGTATCGATACAGTTAAAAAATAAAGAAAGAAAATGGACTTTAAACCATCGTCTTTAGCAGATGGAAGGATGCCAACACTGGATCTTCATTCAATTCAAAAAATATTCTTAAAGAATGAGTTATCTTTAACTGAAAATAAAATCACTGTAGGAAGACTAGAATACATTTTTATTTTACAAAACTTCACCTACTTTTTAGATTTTTAATAATTCAGCTAAAGAAATTCGATCTCATTCTTTTTTTTTTCTTCTTAGTTTGAATCTTTCCACCGTGAACAAATATGGATGTGCATCCAAAGTTTTGCAATATTACAAGCTACAAGGCAGTCAAAAGTTGGGGGTTTTTTTTGTCAATTTTCACTGATGGTTTTTGGCAATCATGTTATGGCAAATGACTGAAGGGCTAAGAATCCTTGCAAAGGAAAGGAACAGAGTGGTTTCATTATATTGACATATCATGTTTCAACACTATTCCACTATCAACAAAGATGACACAACTATGATAGTCCATGTCTAGTCATGTGCTACAGATACCGAAGAATCACCAGTACAAAACCCCTGCAATTTACTGTAATAGGGACAAACAACTACTGGGCATAAAGGGGTTGCTACTAGACAAAATTGCTTGGTAAGCTGCAAGTGTGGGTGAGGGTCTCCAAAATGCAGGACTGGGAGCCCTAAGATCTGGCAAGTGATTGAAGGGACTAAGGACCCTTGCAAAGGAAAGGACAGAGAGGCTTCAAATGAAGTAGCGAATGCAGTTGTAGGTTGTTCGAAACTACTACAGCAGCAAAATAGAGTAAATGATGATGAGGATATCATTAATTTGATTACTGAATCAGTTATTCTTTATTTTCATACTAGCAAATATATGCACCCTCCGGGTGCAAGTATTTAAGTTTTAATGTAATAAACTATTATATTAAATTAGAAAGGCTAATGAAACTAAATAAGAATGCAGATAAAAAGATTTGAAACAGAGGGGGTATAATAAAAAAATAGAACAACTGAATCTTACTCTTCGATCACTCTTGTCTTTCATTATTATTTTTTCTAATTTAACTATTTAGTTAAATGAGGAAGTAAATAATAAAATGACAGTTATTTTTTTTCTTGTTAATGGATTTCATTGAAGATTTATTGAAGAGATTTTTGCTTATATTCATTAAAATAAAACCAAACAATTAGAAATCAATAATACTAACCACATATTTATTAAATTCGATTTTTTAATATCAATATGCAAATTAGCCTTCCCGTTCACACTGCAAACCGCTATTTTGTTGTATATATAAATATAATTGCATGTTATTAGTATGTAGATATGGTTAACAGTATTAATAATTTAAAAACAATTTTATTTATAATTGAGGTTAAAATTAAAATAAAAACATTGAGAATGTGATGTCAATAACTAAGGGAATAGTTTCGGTTACAGACAGACAAACCCACAATCTCCATTATAATAAGATATAACATCTATATACTAATAGTTGTGTTCCTTAATTATATGACTGTTATCATCTTGCAACACCCCCTAGTAAAAAATGAGACCATCCAAATCATCCAAAATGAAATGCAACAACGTAATTCCTGATTATTCACTAAATTCTTATATCTTACGTGTGTTGTCACCTCAGCTAAATAATGGACCATTCCAATTTTATTATAAAAAGAAAGGGATGAAAAAGGACATGCTACACAGGAAAATTTAATAAGAAAGAAAGAGTAGGGCAAAGATAAAGAGAGGGAGTGAGCATGCGAAAGCAATCACACTAATCTGTTTTAATCGAACATAATGAAAAGAAAGAAGAGAGTGAGAGAGTTAAATCAAGATTATTATACTTTTTGCATATTGAACTATTTTTGCAATAGCTCTTAAGTAAACATATGAAATGTTGGGATAATTAAATTATCATACTGTGGTAGTAAATCACAGTATGATTTTTAAACTTTGTAAATCAGGATGTAGAAATTTCCCCATATTTTCTACCCAAGCGCTTTTAACCATTTTGCTGGTCATCATCAGGTGATTGTAGGTTATAGTTGTAGTGTGTTCGGTTGTATTCGTTTGAATTTATTTGTTTGTTCATTTATTTATTCTTTGTTCAATTAGGAGGGTCTATTTTACTTTTATTTTATGTCAAAGACATTTTGTTTTATTCATTTTTGATGGGTACACAAATTTTTTTTAATCATTTTTTTCCATAGATAGGACCCTAACAGGTATTACCACTCTGAGTCAGAGTGGACCTGGGAGTAATGGTGATGAAGGGGTGCTCCACATTCCTTAGATATCCAGAAATGGAACTTTACCATCAGAGTTTAATGTCATACCCAGGACATGAAGACCCTCAGCTACTGCCTTCTTGTACATATATGATAAAAAAAAGGGTTGGGGTTTGCCATAAGGGCAGTAGGGTTGAAACAGCATAATAGGCAGAACTTGGTCCTTCACAAAGTACCGTCAATCAACATCCCCATAAGCTCAGCTTTGTAAAGAGATGCTGAAATAGCTTGAAATATTGCAAAACTTTGACTCACCCTAACGAAAACAAAGATATTTTAAACAAGGTTGGGGTTAAATTTGTAGAAAAACAGAAAAACACTCAAAAAGCCGATGTTAAAGTTACACATTTCTTTTTTTAGTAACGCATTTATATGTACACACCTAATCATAACTACACACTTGAGAATTCTAGAATGATTGATTTTAATGGCATATCAACTGTTTGGGGTTATTTTTTGCCTAGAGAATTATGTATGTTTATGTGAATTATGTAAATTTTTTTTTTTTTTTTGCAGCATCAACCCTCTTTTAATTCTGAATCAATTCCTTTTCATAAAACAAAGGATTTGGATTGCTTAAGTATTGAAAGACTCATTGCTGCTTAACTTCGGTGATCTAATAGGAACTGGTGGTTTCAACGTCACTTGACCTATGCTGTCATGTTTATAGTCATTATATAGTCATGGTTAAAAATATTTAAACATATGGAATAGAGAAATATATCAACATGTCCTGCATATTGAATGTTTTCATTGGTCCATTTTGAAATTTCACACATACATAATGTTTGAGGGTTTTATTTTTTAAGCTTAGGATTTTAACTCTTAACATCCTGTTGAGAATTTTCTAAGTCCAGAGCCTCATTCTTATAAGGATTTATCAAAAATGGCTAAAAATGGCATTTTCATTTAAAGTTACCTGTTATTTCCCTTAAATTAAAGACTTCTAAATATGTTTAATATTACATTTAAACAAAGTCCAGAGCCCCATTCCTATAAGGATCTATCAAAAAATGGCTAAAAATGACATTTTCATTTAAAGTTACCTGTTATTTCCCTTAAATTAAAGACTTCTAAATATGTTTAATATTACATTTAAACAAAGTCCAGAGTCCCATTCCTATAAGGATTTATCAATAAATGGCTAAAATGACATTTCATTTAAAGTTACCTGTTATTTCCCTTAAATTAAAGACTTCTAAATATGTTTAATATTACATTTAAACAAAGGCAATCATTTGGGGTGGATCAGGAAAACAAATGTGACTTCCGACCAGGTGCAATGAGGCGGTATAGGATGTTAATAGTTAAATTATCTTTGTTTTGTTTTTTAAAATTTATTTTAGTAAGTTATTTTGTCTTTCCGTTATTTTTTTATTTTATTTTAAAATTAGACTGAAACTGAGAGGAACAGACTATTCCATTACCTATTAGTAGTAGGGAGCATAGGTGTTTTCATTGGCTCACACTGACTAGGTTTTCTCGATTTAAGAGGTTGAGTTTTGGTTATTTCCAACATAAACAAAGGGGGAACCACTCTTGACTGATGAATTATTTATTTATTTTCCCATTAAACTAACCCTAAACCCGTCTTCTTTTTTCCAAGTAGATCAATAAATAAATAATTCATCAGTCAAGAGTGGTTCCCTTTGTTTATGTTGGATTTATAGGAAATAACCTGAGTTTTTGTGTAGTTTCAGTTGTAGCAAAAATGTTAAGACTAGCTTACAGGTGGCAACTTGAAGATACCATATTCAAATTGGGATTGCTATCGGAGCTATCAATAAGATGTATTTAACAACTAAGCTAGCTTCAACTGTATTTAGAAAGAGAGAGAAATAAAGGTTGTTTTTGTTTTTTTTTCAACATTAAAAGTTATGAGGATTTGTTTTTTCATTATTCCACACAGGATTTTTCTAAGCATTTTTATCTATTGTTTTTCTTTTGCCGTTTTTTAAATTTTTTTTAGCACAAAGCCTTTAGAATTTTACAGCAGAAAAAACAAACAGCAAAAATAACAACTTCAATTTTACTAGTACATGCACATGTAATGAATGACTTTTTAAAATCAATTTTTCACCTCTAAAACAATAGATAGTTCATTACACAAGATGTGTTTTTGAAACTGTTAGGGGAGATAACTCTTCCCTAACTGACGTCACTCTTTAGTAAAAGGAATTAGCTTGTTATAATGGCTGGATTTTATACAAAGTGTAATAAACAACTTTTAAGACCAATTTTTCACCCCCAAAACAATGGGTTCTTCATGAGATAGGGCTTGAAAATGTTAGGGGAAATAACTCTTCCCTAACTGACGTCACTCTTTAGTAAAAAGAGTTAATTTGTTATAATTGCTAGATTTTATACAAAGTGTAATAAATTACTTTTTAAAACTAATTTTTCACCTAAAAATAAAACAACAAAAAAACAAGGAGTTCATTACACTATATATATTTGAAATGTGTAAGCTTACCTTGTTTCTAACCCTAACCTTGCCAATAAAAACACCTTTTTGTTGCTAAAAATTGGATTGGTTGTTTGGTTTTATGACATATAATAATGAAATTTATTGTGTACAGTGCTCAGGTGCACCACAACTCATCAAAGTCTCATGTCAAGTACACAGAATAATGTATTAGTGTCAGGAACATGAACAGTTTACAGTAGTAATATGCATGTATGTGTACGCATGTATGCATATGTGTGTGGAGAGGGGTATCAACCCTTTTCGGGTCATTTAATGGCAAATCAAGTCATTTTAATAAACAAAGAATGCAGGTTGATTACAGTACCTGTTGCTTAAGTGGTCACCCAATTAAGTATTGAATAGGCTCATTGCTGCTTAACTTCGATGATCTAACAGTGAGTGGTACTTAATCTAAAAATTAGGGGATTTTCATTACTTGAGTAGGGGTCTAATGATACCTCATAAGTGGCAACATTGAAAATTTAGGTTAGATTTTGAATACCTCAAAATCTAATAACGTCAAAATTGGCCTGTTTTCTAAAATTTTCCCAAAGGTTTCAAACGTACCAACTATCAGGCATGATGTAATGCAATGGACTCTTGCTAGAAACAATAGTTGGAACGTTAGTTTATTAGTTTTAAGGCTTTCTACAAGAGTTTTTTTAGTTTTTTTTACTTTGCACAAAACATTGTAATTTTTTATACAAATATTTTTGTTTTTTATATTAACATGTCGTTGACAAATTCAATTGATATGAAGAATTATCACTGGATGAATATAAGTAGTTCCATTAAGTAAATCCACAGAAATTATAAAAAAAATTTTGGAACTGAAATTACACAATTTCTCAGAATTTTTGCGATGAGGCTTGATAATTAGTATTATTTGGATTATTCGGACTATTGTCCTCATCTTTATTGTTATCTGTACAATGTTTTGGACGATGTGCCCTTCGGCCTTCTTCAGGTATTTCTTGTCAGACTCTGGAGCCTTCTTGAACTTGGGAACATTCTTATCGCAATCTGGAACAATCACAAGTTCAAAAAGGAGGTTCCCACGTTTGAGAAGGCTCCCAAATCCAAAATGTGTAATTTCAGTTTCTAAATTCCATTCTTTTGTAATTTCCGTGGATTTACATAATGGAACTACTTTTATTTATCCAGTGATAATTCTTTATAACAATGGAATTTATCACTTCATCGGAAAATAAGTTGTTTTTTTTTTTAATTAGAAAATAAAGGATTTTGATAATTGTAAAAAACTCCAATGAAATTTTAAAAATAGTTCTTTACCCTTTTTTCAAGTAGAAAAAAAAAGAGAAATAGATAAAACAAAGAATTTAAAGATTATTTTTAAAACAGGCAAAAAAAATTAAAAAATTGTTTTAATAAAAAAAAAAAAAAAATAGGGAGAATAATGACAATTCAAAAACTTGTATATTGATTGCTATATATTTGTCATGCAATGCCAAACGTCATGTTGAAAAGAAAAGAAAAAAATACAAAATAAACTGTCATTTCTGATTGTAAAGAAGAGGAAGAAATATACCTGACCCAAAAACTTTATCTTTAAGAATAAAAGTAACCTTTTACAGCTAGAAATTGTGGGCATACCAATTGGCCTAGGCCTAGCTTTGACCAACTATTTATATACATAGAGACTTCTATATCATGTATGGTGTAACTTCTTCCTACTAGGTTAAAATCTTAAATACTGTATATACTCGAGTATTATGTGACTTTTGTAGACCTAAATTGAGACCTTTTGCAGCTAGAAATTGTAGGCCTACCAATTGGCCTAGGCTTCACCAACTATTTATATACATAGAGGCTTCTGCATCATGTATAGTTTGACTTCCTTCTATTAGGTTAATATTTTTACTGTATATACTTGTGTATTATGTATTCGATACCTAAATTGAGACCATTTGTAACTGGAAGTTATAGGCCTATCAGTTGGTCATATAAATATACAATGTTTTAAAATATTAACTATGTACTATTATTAAGTAATCTATATTTATAATTATTAGAACAATGTCTATATAAATAAACCTAAACACAATGAGAGGATAGGATTGGAATGAATTTAATTCAAGAAGATACAAGAAATATTAATTACTATGGAAAAATAATTAATTAAGGTTTGGTATGTTGTAGCTATTTAGGACTAATTTTCTTAAGAAAGGAGATATGTTGAAAAATACAGAGGCTGTTGGTGTGATTTCTCCCTACTAGGTTAAAATTTTAAACACTTACTGTATATACTTGAATATTTTGTGACTTTCAAAGACCTAAATGGAGACTTTTGGCAGCTAGAAATTTTAGGCAGAGCAGTTGGCCCAGGCCTAGCCTAGGCCAACTATTTATGCACACCAAGTTTGACAAGTTACTATTAGTATTAATCATTAAAAGATATTTACTGTATATACTTGAGTACTATGTGACATTCAAAGACCTAAATTAAGACCTTTTGCCGATAGAAATTTTAGGCAGACCAATTGGACTAGGCCTAGGCTTGACCAACTATTTACACCCACAAATTTTGACAGATTACTATTAATTATTAAAAAATATTTCCGTCTTTTGAATTTTATTTACCTACTCACAGAATAAATTTAATGTTTCAATTATGGATAGTAAATTCTTTAAAGTTTATACATCTTCTTACATGTAAATATCAATTACAGTTGTCCTATATGAACACAATTCTTTCAATAATTTATGCAAATATGAGCGTATATATACATTGACAATTTTCATAAAATATTTTTTTTCCTTGTTTAATTCTTTGAATTCCTTTGAAATTATGGACCATATGACCTTTAGGCACCCCTTTTGCGATCTCAATTCGTGGGGACATTTTTTCCATTTACACCGTCAAAATCCGGTTAATTGTTAACAGACAATTTTTAGAGTTTTTTTTTTTAATTATAAAACTAACCCCTACCCCTAACCCCTAACAAACAACAGTGTAAATGGAAAATTTGTCCCCACGAATCGAGATCGCAAAAAGGGTGCCTAATGGTCATATGGTCCAAAATTATTTCTACTATGCAGTCTTGAAATTCTTTGAAAATTTCTCAACTATTTTGGTCAAAATCAAATGATATAACAAATTGAATGAGTTTGTTTTTTTAAAAAAAAAAGAATTTGTATATAAAATAAATTTTATAAGTATGTATAATCTCAAAAAATAAAATTATTTCGCACGAGAAATTTTCCTTTTTTTTTTTTTTTTTTTTTTTTTTTTCAGATATTTATAATGATTAATATAATATATCAAGAAGGGTACATACATAAATTTCAAAATTTTTAGAATGTTTTTGTAGATTTCTTTGTGATAATACACAAAAAAAAGCACTTGTCCCAACAACAATAAAAAAAAATTCAGAAAATTCAAAAGAACATAATGTATCAACCAAAATATTCTTGTAGTTAAAAAAAATTGTGTTCGTGTTAGCTTTTTAGAAAAGGAGAAGACAGAAAGAACATTCTAGAAACCCTTAAAAGGGATTTCAGTTCAATTCAAAGCTCCACACATAATTATACAGCCATAAACATCAGATAAGGAAAAAAAAAGTTGTTTTTAAATGTCAATTTTTGTTTTTTTTTTTAAAGAAATGGTCACTTTGTTTGTTCCCACATGATCCTTCATTGTCTGTGTCCACGGCCAATGCACTGTCATTCAGGGTCGTATTTATCTTATATTTACCAAGCATCATCAGACCATTCAAAATGTGTTAGGAAACTGAAAAAAAGAAAATTCAGTAGATTATGTTTTTTTAAATCTATAAACCATGAGTAAAATCAATTGTTTCAAAGAAAAAAAAATTATGTTCACAAAATTACATTATCTGTAATATATATATATAAATAAATGGAATAGGAATTGAATCCGACAATATGAGGAAAAATGAGAAAAGAAATGCAGATGGATAAAAATGAATTTAATCGATATCACTACACATGTGTTTCGGTCAGTTTATCAAAATGTATACGGATTACGCTATTATTATTTTTAAAATAATCAGATGAAATTGAAATAATGATAATAATAATAATAATAATAATAATAGGAAAAATGTAAAAATATTCCGGACACAGAAAGATTTTTTTACAACCTTCATCAGAGTGAATTTTTATATATATATATATATATACACACATACATATATATATATATATATATATACACACACACACATACATACATACACACACACACAGATGCTCATGGGTATGTGTCTTGTATCTCTGGCGTACAAAAATCTAAAAGGATGCAGTAAAATTATATCCATGTGTCCCAGTGTTTTTCTTTTTTCTTCCCTTACCATTTCAAGCTAACTGTAAATACATTTCACTATTTTCTTAGAAATGAATTACACAGGATAGGTTGAAAGGTAAAGTGGGCATACCTGTTACAGTTCCATCTATGGTTTTTCTCTGAATTTTTGAGATGAGGCTTGATAATTGGTATTATTTGGACTATTGTCCTCATCTTTATTGTTATCCGTACAACGTTTCAGTTGATGTGCCTTTTGGCCTTCTTCAGGTATTTCTTGTTGAACTTGGGAACCTTCATGTCATAATCAGGAGCCATTACACAACTTTAAACCCAACCATTATTCAATCCACGGGGCTATCCTGTTCTCATTCCACTAACCATGACTGGGTACAAGTATTAAGTTGTGTTAATTATTATTCTGTTACTGTGGCCCTTGACCAGGATTGAACCTGCAGTCTAGAGATAAATGTCACTTAGAACTGTATTAACTCAATGTCTACATCCACTACACTTTGTGTCCAATTTTTTATCGATTTAAACCAGAGATGGGACCTTATCCCGGTACTACCATTCTGGGTCAGAGTAATGGTGATTAAGGAGTACTCCACACTCCCCAGAGCTCTAGAATTGGAACCTCACCACTAAAACCTTGAATTTAGGGAATTGCGTACATTGTACTTTAATATTTACATTTTGTGTAGTTTTGGGGGTTTTTTTTTTTGCACAATATTGATAAAACGCGAGTTAATGAAATAGCCTTTAATTGATCAAGTTCATACAAGGGAAATAACTTGTGATGAACTTTAAATAGAGAGTTGTCCCCCTTTTTACTGAATTTGTCTTTAAAACACTCGAGTCAATTTTTAAAATAATTCCCAGAGAAAATAAAGTCCGCAATTCAATGTTCTCTTTTTCGGTATTTACCTTTTTCCTCTGGCTATAAAAATGCATTGGCCAATGATTTTTTTACTAGAAAAAAATGCATTGCAAATGCTTTTTACTATAAAATATGCATTGGAAATGTTTTTTTTACTATAAAAATGCATTGGAAATAGTTTTTACTATTAAAAATGCATTGGAAATGGGTTTTTTTACTATAAAAATGCATTGGAAATGATCTTTACCATAAAAATGCATTGGAAATGATTTTTACAACAAAAAATGCATTGGAAATGTTACAAATTTATTCTGTTTCTAGTCTGTAGTACAATGTCCTTTTTTTGTCCATCCTCCTCTCTTTTTCCAAGTAAATATGACTATGTATCTATCCCATTCCTTCTTAAACTACATACACACACTGTCCAATATAATCAGTATACTTGAAAAATTAATAAATAATACAGATATTAATTATGGCTTCTTTAATATATCCTCACATCTAGGTAAATCAATAATTAATAGCAACAAAACTACAAACCCCGGCCGTAGCAATAACAATTATATATATATATATATATATATATATATATATATATATATATATATATATGTGTGTGTGTGTATGTGTGTTTTGAATAGTTTAACCAATAATACTTCTCTCATTTTTATACATTGATATTTATATTGAATATGTCACACCTTTTCAACATCTACTTGTGGGCCAATCATGTTTGGCTTTTCTATTTCACGTGTTCCTATCATTAATTTTCGCTTTCACATGCAGTAATCACGTCATCAACATTCAACTATAAACGCCACTCAACGGTAACGAACCTTTTTTCCACACATTTTTAAAATTCAATATTTTCAAATACAAAACATCCATCATCTTTTATCCACATAAATCCTTGTTTTCTTCTCAATTTTACAGTCCTGACGAAGGTTTCCATTGTAAACCAAAATGTTTGAGCATCGACTATAAATTTCCATTCATCATAACATCCTGTGTTTGTTTCTAAATTTTCTCCAGATATTATTATATTGAAGACTTTAAAAAAATTGTATTGAAAACTTTTTAAAAATTGCTAACATTGTATTATCTTAAAAAAAAAAAAATTTTTACAATAAAAATGCATTAGAAATGGTTTTTACAACAAAAAATGGATTGGAAATGATCTTTACTATAAAAATGCATTGGAAATGATCTTTACTATAAAAATGCATTGGAAATGATTTTTACTATAAATGCATCTTTACTATAAAAATGCATTGGAAATGATCTTTACTATAAAATGCATTGGAACTATAAAAACGCATTGGAAAATGATTTTTACTATAAAAATGCATTGGAAATGATCTTTACTATAAAAACGCATTGGAAATGATCTTTACTATAAAAACGCATTGGAAATGATCTTTACTATAAAAAAATGCATTGGAAATGATCTTTACTATAAAAACGCATTGGAAATGAACTATAAAAATGCATTGGAAATGATTTTTACTATAAAAACGCATTGGAAAATGATTTTTACTATAAAAACGCATTGGAAATGATCTTTACTATAAAACGCATTGGAAATGATCTTTACTATAAAAACGCATTGGAAATGATCTTTACTATAAAAATGCATTGGAAATGATTTTTACTATAAACATGCATTAGAAATGATTTTTACTATAAACATGCATTAGAAATGATTTTTACTATAAAAATGCATTGGAAATGATCTTTACTATAAAAATGCATTGGAAAAGGTCTTTACTATAAAAATGCATTGGAAATGATTTTTACTATAAAAATGCATTGGAAATGGTCTTTACTATAAAATGCATTGGAAAGGTTTTTACTATAAAAATGCATTGGAAAAGGTCTTTACTATAAAAATGCATTGGAAATGGTTTTACTATAAAAATGCATTGGAAACGGTTTTTACTATAAAAATGCATTGGAAATGGTTTTTACTATAAAAATGCATTGGAAATTTAAATTAAAAAAGAAAACTTACCTTAGTAAACATCATCCCAGCATACCAATTAAACATTGTTTTTTCATCTGTGAAATACAATGCATGTCCAAAATATGGAGCATCTTTGGTCCTACAAAAAGAACAAAAGACAATCAGACAAATTGACAAAGAAAATTATCTTGAAAAACATTAAAAGGTCCAGATATGCATTTTCCTTTCTCGTATAGCATAACCAATTTTTCTTCATAATCTCCTCCAATGAATCTTGTTCTATTTCCTTAATTTTTGTTTTTCTAAGTGACAGTGATCTCTAGACTGCAGGCTCAATCCTGGTCAGGGGCAGCAGTAACATAGAATAATAATTAACACAGCTTAACACCTCTACCCCAGCTATGGTTAGCGGAATGAGAACAGGATAACCCTGTGGACTGAATAAATGGTTAGGTTCAAAGTTCCGTGATGGCTCCCGATTATTAAAAGAAGGTTCCTGAGTCCGAGATGGTTCCCAAGTCCAACAAGAAATACTTAAAGAAGGTCGGAGGGCACATCGGCCGAAACGTTGTACAGATGACAATGAAGATGAGGACAATAGTCCAAATAATACAATTAATATGAATCTTGTTCTATTTTCAATATATTATATATTTTTCAATGACAGGTTGTCAGTGATGGTGGACCCAAGGTAGGTGAAGCTGTTTACGGCTTCCAGAGTGTAGTTGCTGATGGTGATGTAGCGAGAGTGTGGAACAACAGCAAGCTCACTATCTGTACAAAGGTACAAGTGTATAGGGCATATGTTATCAGCACCCTCATGTATGGAAGTGAAACATGGACCCTGTACTCTCATCAAGAGTGGTGGCTAAATAGCTTCTGCCTTCGCTGCCTTAGGCGTATACTGGGTATCACCTGGAGGGACAGGATCACTAACACAGCAGTTCTAGAGAGCTCAACTTCCCAGCTTGTGTTCTCTACTGAGACAGCGTCATCTCTGATGGCTGGGTGATGCCCACCAGATGGATGACAGACAAATTCCAAAGGACATCCTCTATGCAGAGCTTTCGTCTGGTAAGAGACAGATTGGTCACCCCAGCTGCATTTTAAGGATGTCTGCAAGAATGATCTCAGGTGCTTTGGCATTGCTCCTTCCAGCTGGGAAAATTTAGCTCAAGGCCACCCTCGGTGGTGGCAGGCTCTCTGTATAGGACTGTTCATGTTTGAAGTCACCCTGACACAACACCATGAAGCTAAGAGGTCTAGAAGAAAGCAGCGGCAACAAAGCACCGGCACATCAACATCTTCAGGGACAGCCTTCAAATGTGACATCTGTGGTCAAGAATGTTTTTTTCAAACAGTGGACTTCACAGTCACAGAAGGCGCTGTATCTTCAGGGGCACAAAAACTTTATTATAGTCTTCTGAGACTGAAATGCCAATAATAATTTTTTCAATATATTTTTTGCTATTTTATAAACAAGTCAAATGCTTCCAACTTTTTTAGTGGTTTCATTATTTAAAATTTCCCTGACATTTGTAAATAAATGTAAAAAAAATTAGATTGGAAAAATTATTTCTTTTATCTATACAGTAAATACTGAAAAAAAAAAAAAAAAAAAAAAAAAAAAAAAAAAAAGGAAAATTGGTAATCTGAACATTAGCTACATAAATGAGAGTAACCTCCCCTTGTTTCTTTCACTTTGAGGAAGCTGTCCGTTTTGGTCGGCCATTTTCATTTCACCATAAATCTACACTGAAAATACAAATTTGTTTGAATCAATACAACTGCATGTTTTAACATGAAAATATCATAAAATGTGTTCTTAATTGTGCTTGTGCATTATTTGAAATGAACTTAATTGTTATTCAGAACACATTTTATGATATTTTCATGTTAAAACATGCAGTTGTATTGATTATGGTGAAATAAAAATGGCTGACCAAAACAGACAGTAATGTTCAGATTACCAGTAAATTTTCCACAGTAGATATTGAAAAAAAAAACAATGTTTTTTTTAGTATCTGTTACCAAGCTCTATGATCATGTTTAATAGAAAATGATGACCATGTGTGTAGGAGACAGGTCTTTATTTTAACAGTTCAGTAGGTTTTGGTTCCTTTCCTTCCCACATTTAAACTAAAAGAAAAAAAAAAGAAAGAAAAGAAATTCACTTACCTTTTTGTTTTTTCATTCTTCACAGCAAAAGTGAAACCTATTCGACTGGAAATAGAAAGACAAAAAAACAAATAGAGCAATCATAAACACGAAAACTAGAAAAACTGATAGATTACCATAATAATTTCATTATAAAACTCATTGACATCGCCTTCAGTAGATGAGATATTACTACTAAGGTATGTGAACTGGTCTACTAATTTCATCTAGTGTGGGGACATGCAACACTCTACTTTAGTCCTTACTTGGGCTAGACGTGTGGTTGGAGAGGACCACTTCAATCAATCGGTTGGTCATGTCAACCCCTAGTACCCAGGGCTGCAGAGTCAGAGATGTAGGGAGTCAGAGGCTTTGGATGGTTTTGGAGTCTACATCCTAGGAATACTTGGAGTCGGACCTTATTTATAACTTCTGAATCTGCAACTTTGTTCTTTACTATAATTTTATTGTGAACTAAGATTTTATTATTATTACTAGCAAATATATGCACACTCCGGGTGCAAGTATTTAAGTTTAATGTAATAAAATATTACATTAAATTAGAAAGGCTAAATAAGAATACCGATAAAAAGATTTGAAACAGAGGGTAGTATAATAAAAAATAGAACAACTGAAACTTACTCTTCCATCACTCTCGTCTTTCATTGTTATTTTTTCTAATTTAAGTATTTAGTTAAAAAAGGAAGTAAAGAATAAAATGACAGTTATTTCTTCTTGTTAATGGATTTCATTTAAGATTCATTGAAGAGATTTTTGCTCATATTCATTAAAATAAAACCAAACAGTTAGAAATCAATAATACTAAGCACATATTTAATAAAATCATATTTTTAATATCAATATGCAAATTAGCTTTCCCGTTCACACTGTAAACCACTATTTTGTTGTATATATAAATATAATTGCATGTTGATAGTATGTAGACATGGTTAACAGTATTAATAATGTAAAACAATTTTATTAATAATTGAGGTTTAAATAAAAATACAATCATGGAAAATGTGATGTCAATAACTAAGGGAATAGTGATATGAGTATTAATATAGTTTCGGTTACAGACAGAAAAGCACACAATCTCCATTATAATAAGATATTTTTACATTTGCATTAAATGTCTAATATATCTATTGATTTTTTTACAGATTTATAGATATATAAATTTATCAAAAATATAAAATTTCATAAATGTATATGATAAAATGTGGTACATCCTTAACATGGTGAGAAATAATCTCACATCATAAAATGTGTCGAGTGACAATGATGAAATAATTTTTTTAGTAAAATTATTTTGGTTAGCCACTTTGTATTTGTTAATAGTCTAACTTCATTCTAATTACAAGAGTAAAAAACAATTTTTAAAATTGCTTACTTAAATTTTGGGTGTATATAGCATAAGAATGCTGTGACGTAGAGCTATGATGTAGTTTTTGTTACAGTTAGAAATACAGACAATCTCCATTTTTGTTACAGTTAGAAATAGACAATCTCCATTTTTGTTACAGACAGAATCTCCATTTTGTTACAGACAGAAATCAGACAATCTCCATTTTTGTTACAGACAGAAATACAGACAATCTTCCATTTTTGTTACAGACAGAAATACAGACAATCTCATTTTTGTTACAGACAGAAATACAGACAATCTCCATTTTTGTTACAGACAGAAATACAGACAATCTCATTTTTGTTACAGACAGAACAGACAATCTCCATTTTGTTACAGACAGAAATACAGACAATCTCCATTTTTTGTTACAGACAGAAATACAGACAATCTCCATTTTTGACAGAAATACAGACAATCTCCATTTTTGTTACAGACAGAATACAGACAATCTCCATTTTTGTTACAGACAGAAATACAGACATCTCCCATTATTAATGGATGTTAAGGAGTCAGAGTGGAATTGTTGCGAGTTGACATCTTAGGAATACTAGGATCTTATAACATCTGACTCTGCATGGAACACTCCACTTTGGCCATACTTGGGCTAGATGGACAGTCAGAGAGGCCTCCTCTGATCAATTTACTAATCATGTCAAGTCCAAGTACCTATATGACTTTTCTGACCCTATTGATCTTATGGCAAATCCCAAGATTCCCAACTTTTTTGTCAGAAGGCAATGGCCGAGTGTCTGCAAATGTGAAGCTAGCTTAATTGCCACCCGATACGGCAGCTTTTAGCTAATAAGAAAATATAATTACAAATCATAAATAAAAAAAAAAAATACTTACTCTTTGGAATTTCGTCCAGTCTCAACTCCCTATAAATAATCAAGTCTTCCACTCGCCACGATGACACTAAATTTGTTCCCTATCAAAAAGAAAAAAAATTGATATAGTGATACCGATAGATTTTTAATTTAATGCATCATGGAGCATTCCCAGTTGATTTTTTTTATTTGGAGGTTATTGTTATTTAATAATATTAGTTAAATAGAGCTGTGTAAATGGAGTTCAAAACTGTTTGAATTTGCAAATATCCCCAGTGGTTCAAAAGTTATGAGAATTTTAAGCCCCGAAATTGTGGTAAAAAAGTGGACATGATTTGATAAAAAAATCTCCAACACAATCAATGAAACAGCTGTGTGCTAATCATGGGACACAGGGATTTGATTTAAACGAGCTCCCCGGAAATTTATTTGTTCTCAACTAAAGTTTCTTTAATAAATTGTAGGGTTTTTAATTTATTAACTGGCGAAAGAGGATGGTAAAGTTTTTATGATGAAACAACTAAAGCTCTAGTCTAGAGCTACTTTGTACTGTTACATAATCATTGGACACCTAATGATTATGACAACTAGCAAATATATGCACCCTCCGGGTGCAAGTATTTAAGTTTTAATGTAATAAAATATTGTATTAAATTAGAAAGGCTAATGAAACTAAATAAGTATACAGATAAAAGATTTGAAACAGAGGGGGGTATAATAAAAGATTTGAAACAGAGGGAGTATAATAAAAAATGGAACAACTGAAACTTACTCTTCCATCACTCTCGTCTTTCATTGTTATTTTTTCTAATTTAAGTATTTAGTTATAAGAGAAGTAAAGAATAAAATGACAGTTATTTATCTTGTTAATGGATTTCATTTAAGATTCACTGAAGAGATTTTTGCTTAATTCATTAAAAATAAACGAAACAGTTAGAAATCAATAATACTAAGCACATATTTATTAAATTCGATTTTTAATATTGATATGCAAATTAGCCTCCCGTTCACATTGTAAACCGCTATTTTTTGTATATATAAATATAATTGCATGTTTTCAGTATGTAGACGTAGTTAACAGTATTAATAATGTAAGACAATTTTATTAATAATTGAGGTTTAGATAAAAATAAAATCATGGAGATATGATGTCAATAACTAAGAGAAATTGTGACTTGAGTAGGATATAGTTTGGTTACAGACAGAAAAACACACAATCTCCATTATAATAAGATAGTGTAGAAATCATATTAGTGCAGCTGATGGCCTTGAGAGTGAGTGACAGCGTTTGACCTCACTCTGACCTTGCGTTCTGGGGATGATTGTGAGAATCGGAAGGCAATAGGAAGCCCCTTCCGGTTTAAGGAGTAAGCAACTCAGAGTTACAGTTAGGAGTTAGAAGCGAAGCTAGCAAATGTGAGCCTCACTGCGTGATTGTCTGGTCTGGGGGTCTACGAATAAAGTAACATCATCGTAAATCGAAGTCTTGTTGTTATTACTAAAAGCTAACAATAGCACAAGGCTTCTGTAAGGAATGATCCCCAACAGAGACCAGACCCGGAATCCCAAGAAGACCAGACGAAGATAGAAGATATACCAGATCCGGCCAGAAGAATAGACAACAGAGTAAACGTAAGAAGAAAGTATATAACATATAGAATATATTAGTGCCGGTAAAGAGTATGCAACAGTACCCTTTTCGTGTGAATTCGTTTCTAAGAAAATATTGAAATGTATTACAGTTAACTTGAAATAGTGGGAAGGGGAAAAAAGAAAATACAAAAAAAAATATACAATTTTACTTGGTCTTATTATACAAAAAACGAAGTCATGATTACAGGGATCAAAGTTGAAATAAAGAAAAATGTGAAAATACAAACCTTTGCATCTTTATAATATGAAAGTTTTGCCTGAGAAAATTCAAATAAATATTTTTTGATTCCTTTTTTATCACTATATTCTAATTCTGCCATCAATGTTAGACCAGGGTCATACTACAAAAGAAAAAAAAAGATACAAATTTATGTCACAAGGAGAGTAAAATAGTGTTTTATATTTATATGATAAAAAGATAAAATCTTGGGTTATTTCCTATAAGTCTAACATAAACAAAGGGGAACCACTCTTGACTGATAAATTGATTATTTATTTATTGCTCTACTAGGAAAAAAGAAGTTAGGGTTTAGGGTTAGTTTAATAGGAAAATAAATAATTTATCAGTCAAGAGTGGTTCCCCTTTGTTTATGTTAGACTTATAGGAAATAACCAACAACTTGCTGTCTGAAATGAATGACCATCAACATTGCATTCTGGGAAAAATGAATCTTCTATTCTAATTACTAAAAAAAAAAAAAAAAAAAAGAAAAGTTACAAGGGAGAAGGTGTTGGATTGTTCTCTTGGTATAGTTATTTACTAAGCGTAGCTTAGTTGTGGCACAAGGCCAGAAGTATGGGGCACCCAGTGAGAATCGAACTCACAATGGTTTGCTAATCTAGGTTGCTAACCATTACACCACATGAGGTGCCCTTGTTGTCTTGGTATAAGCTATAAACAAGTTCCTGTCTGAGATAAATAACCATCGACATTGCATTCTGGGAAAAATGAATCTTCTATTCTAATTACTACAAAAAAAATTACATGGGAGAATATGTTGGATATGTTTTGATATAAGCCATAAACAACTTCCTGTCTGAGATAAATAACCATCGACATTGCATTCTGGAAAAATGAATCTTCTATTCTAATTACTACAAAAAAAAATTACATGGGAGAATATGTTGGATATGTTTTGATATAAGCCATAAACAACTTCCTGTCTGAGATAAATAACCATCAACATTGCATTCTAGGAAAAATGAATCTTCTATTTTAATTACTACAAAAAAAATTACATGGGAGAATATGTTGGATAAGTTTTGGTATAAGCCATAAACAACTTCCTGTCTGAGATAAATAACCATCAACATTGCATTCTAGGAAAAATGAATCTTCTATTTTAATTACTACAAAAAAACAAAAAAAAAGTTACCGTATTTGATAGCATATAGGACGCACTTTTTTTTCAAAAAATTCCTGCTATTGAGATGTCTTGTGTATGTTTTTTGCTTGCCTGTACTACCAAATTGGCTTTTACACAGCTATGTTTCTGCTTGTATAATGCACAGCTAGACTGTTTTCACCAATATATGCTTAAATACACTAAAAACCTTTTCCTGAATCTGAACTGCTGAAATGGGGAGGTGTCTTATGTCTGTGTGTTTTATATGCCTTCAAATACGGTACATAGGAGAATGTATTGGATTGTTGTCTTGGTATAAACCATAAACAGCTTCCTGTCTGAAATAAATAAACATCAACATTGCATTCTAGGAAAAATGCATCTTCTATTTTAATTACTACAAAAAAGAAAAGTTACAGGGGAGAATGTGTTGGATAAGTTTTGGTATAAGCCATAAACAACTTCCTGTCTGAGATAAATAACCATCAACATTGCATTCTAGGAAAAATGAATCTTCTATTTTAATTACTACAAAAAAAAAGTTACAGGGGAGAATGTGTTGGATTGTTGTTTTGGTAAAAGCCATAAACAACTTCCTGTCTGAAATAAATGACCATGGATATTGCATTCTGGGAAAAATGAATCTTCTATTCTACTTACTAGGTTAGACTTAAAGTCAACGGTAATTGGTAACTGATAGATTCTCTCTTTGCTGTCAACTGTCAGTTACCATGCACCATTGACTTCATGTCTTTGCTAAACTAACTTAGAAATATATGCTCTATTAATGATATTGAGCACTCTTTTCTTATAAATATAGCAAACTATATTATCAATATTAATATACAAATCCATAACCTGGCAAAATATTTTTATTAGAGCAGTACATTTAAATTGCTCAAATAATGGAATAAATAAATTTCCTGTCCAATATGAAACTGAATAATAATTTTGTATTATTTCTCTGAATGTTTGAGATGAGACTTGAAGATTAGTATTATTAGTGTTATTCGGACTATTGTCCCCATCTTCATTGTTATTTGTATAATGTTTCAGCCGATATACCCTCCGGCCTTCTTCAGGTATTTCTTCTCGGACTCGGGAACTTTGTCGTATTCGGGAGCCATCACAGAACTTTGAACCTAACCCTTTATTTATTCCACGGGGCTATCCTGTTCTCATTCCGCTAACCATAGCTGGGGTAGGAGTTGTGCTAATTAATTAGAAAAATAGTTAGAAAAATAATTAATTAGCACAACTCCTACCCCAGCTATGGTTAGCGAAATGAGAACAGGATACCCCCGTGGAATAAATAAAGGGTTAGGTTCAAAGTTCCGTGATGGCTCCCGAATACGACAAGAAAGTTCCCGGGTTCGAAAAGAAGGTTCCCGAGTCCGAGTAGGCTCCCGAGTCCGACAAGAAATACCTGAAGAAGGCCGGAGGGTATATCGGCCGAAACGTTGTACAAATAACAATGAAGATGGGGACAATAGTCTGAATAACACTAATAATACTAATTTTGTATTATCTGTATAAATGACCATGGATATTGCATTCTGGGAAAAAATTATTCTTTTTATTCTAATTATTAAAAAAAAAATTACAGGGGATGGCAAGGATGTAGGCTTAATAAAAATTAAAAAATTAAAAAAAAAAAAAAAAAAAAAAAAAAAAAAACAGCAAAAAAACAATAAAAAAAAAAAAACTTACAGAGGATGTAAGTTTTAAAAAAACAAAAGAAATTTTAGAATCCCGTAAACTTACATGATTTCTCAATTGTATACTTAAATGTGCTTGTCTGACCAATAAGACCGCTGTCCGAGCATCTGCTTCATCCCAATTTTGCCACTGACCAATCACATCTCCTATCACTTCCAAATGATCAACTGGACGTTCTATTTAAAAAAAATTTAAAAACAAAAACAAAACTTTTAAACAAAAAAGTGGGATATTTTTATCAGTTTTTATAATCAAAGTTAACCTTAGTGTATTAGTAACAAAACCTAAAGTTTTAGCTAATCGTAGGTTTAGTTTTTGTTTAATGGGATATCAACCTTTGTGGGTGTCATATAATACCTAAATAATGAGAATGAAATTGTCTTTTTTCCAATAAATAATGTGCGACAAAATATTGGAAGAGAGAAAAGAAGATCTCAAGGGACTTGAACTTCAACCTAGCAATTGCTAATTACTCTGTTCACCTTGTATCTTTGCTTATTAAACCTTTTTCCCTATGCTTAATACTCATTGTGTATCTTTCTATTATTTCTCTGTTAACTCTAATACTCCTACTATCATATATTGGGAAGAGAGAAATGAGATTTCACAGACTTGTTAATTCAACCTAGCAAATTGCTAATTACTCTGTTCACCTTGTATCTTTGCTTATTAAACCTTTTTCCCTATGCTTAATACTCATTGTGTATCTTTCTATTATTTCTCTGTTAACTCTAATACTCCTACTATCATATATTGGGAAGAGAGAAATGAGATTTCACAGACTTGTTAATTCAACCTAGCAATTGCTAATTACTCTGTTCACCTTGTATCTTTGCTTATTAAACCTTTTTCCCTATGCTTAATACTCATTGTGTATCTTTCTATTATTTCTCTGTTAACTCTAATACTCCTACTATCATATATTGGGAAGAGAGAAATGAGATTTCACAGACTTGTTAATTCAACCTAGCAATTGCTAATTACTCTGTTCACCTTGTATCTTTGCTTATTAAACCTTTTTCCCTATCCTAAAAACTTGCTGTGTTTGTTCCTATTATTTCTCTTTGATATTCAAGTTAACACAAACATAGAAATTGGATATTTTAATCAATTTTTCCTGTCTAAGTTAAACTTAGTGTAAAAAAAGAAAAAAGAAAGTAAAGTTTATACTTAATTAAAGTAAGTAAAGTCGTCGGGGCGGCCTAAAGTCGGTATCAGCCAATCAGTGAGGGAGTATATCCCCTTTTCACTAGCACTAGACCAAAGAGGTTGATTTAGCATCTGAGGTGGAGTGCCACACCTGCCATCATCTGCTCACTTTACCGCACAGATCTTTGTGCTATTCATACACCGAGTTGGCAAGGGCCGGTATCGAACCAAGAATCTTGTGATTCCTAGCCAAACACTCTACCGATTAGTCTAAATATAATTAATATACAATAAGTAAAAGTAAATTCGAAAAAAAAAAACTTATACTTAAATTGATTTAGTTTGAGTTTATTTTATGCAAGGGAAACAACTCCTACTTATTACTTAAGAGTTATTTCCCCTGTACCAAGAAATTTTGTATAAATATTTGATTTGGTAATATACTTAATTAAAGTAAGTAAAGTCGTCGGGGCGGCCTAAAGTCGGTATCAGCCAATCAGCGAGGGAGCCTATCCCCTTTTCACTAGCGCTAGACCAAGGAGATTGTTTAAGCGTCTGAGGTAGAGCGTCACACCTACCATCAGCTCCTTACTTTACTGCACAGATCCCTGTGCTACTCATACATTGAGTTGGCGAGGACCAGTATCGAACTAGGAACCTTGTGGTTTCTAGCTGAACGCTCTACCGACTGAGCTAACCCGGCCTATACAATCGTGAGTCAAAATCTTTGCAATATTTTGGTTGGTCAGTTGGATTTTATGGCATATCAACCCTTGGGTTATTTTATGCTGAAGATGTTTTTATTTTATTTTTTTATTTTTTAAAACTTATTTTTTAATCTATTTAACCAATAGATGAGACCCAAACAGTCTCCACACTCCCTAGAGCTCCAGAATTAGAACCTCACCATTAGATGCAGTTTAACGTCCTACCCAGGACACAAAGACCCTCAGGCACCACCTTCAAGCACATATATGATAAAAAGGGTTGGGGTTTTACCATAAGAGCAATATGGTCAGGACAATTATATAAATGATACTGCCTTCCTGGCACACAACCACCAAGACGCTCAAGACATAATCAGACGATTCGAAGACTCTGTAAAGGCATTTAGGATGAAAATAAACCTCAATAAGACCGAAGTTATGTATCAGCCCCCTCTGACATCACATGACACTGGAAAAGACATAAGGATAGAAGGTCAGATTCTAGCTCAGGTAAATACCTTCAGGTACCTGGGCTCAACAGTTGCTATCAACAATAGACTCAATGCAGAGCTTGATCTTCGAATGTCATTATCGGTTTGGTTTGGTTTGTGGCATATTAACCTCAGTGGGTCATTTAATGCCGATAAAGTTTTGAAATAAATCAATTCTTAATGGATAATACAATTTTTTTATAAATACATTTTTCTAGTTAACCCATAGATGGGACCCTAACAGGTACTACCACTCTGGGTCAGAGTGGACCAGGGAGCAATGGTGATGAAGGGGTGCTCCACATTCCCCAAACCTCCAAAACTGGAACCTCACCATCAGATAGAGTTTAACGTCATTCCCAGGACATGTAGACCCGCAGCCACCGCCTTCTAGCACCCATATGATAAAAAGGGTTGGGGCTTGCCATAAGGGCAATAGGGTTGGGAAAATCATATAGGTGCTAGGGCTTGACGTGACCAGCCGATTGATCGGAGGGGGCCTCTCCGACCACCTGTCTAGCCCAAGAAAGTGCCAAAGTGGAGTATTGCATGTCATGAACTGCTCATCCACCTGGGCTCTATCCTTAAGCATCACGGGTCGCCACCCACGGCCAACAGGTGGCCTCATTGGGGGAGTCTTACCCCTCTGCAGAGGTGCAGTCGGTGCATTCTAATGCCCCAGCCGACAGGGCGGGTCATTATCGGATACGATGGACAGCAAATAGTAGTAGTAGTAGGACTTGACATGACCAGCCACAGAAATACAGTTTGTGTATTCTACAGCCCCAGCCAATAGGGCAGGGTAATGAAAAGGTACTCCACACTCCGAAGATCTCCAGAACTGGAGCCTCACCATCAGATGCCCTTTTGTTGCAGTGTTACATAATCTATGCAGTTGCATAGATTATTGTCAATCCCCTGTAATTCTGAAGGGATGGCCCCTTTTTATATCACAGGCGGGACTTTCCATGGAATATTACAGAAAGCCCGCGAAATACGTAAAGTCACGTGGGACCTGGTTGGGTCTTCAGTTTCGGCTTGGACGTCAGGCAGATAAGATATGTCTGCTTAGCTGGGACTCACCTGCATACGCATGAAATGTTTAGTTAAGTAAATAAAAGCTTACGAAAATAACATGGTTTTGTGGTTGATGAATGTCTTGGCAACAAGACTGATCTAGAAGAAGAAATGAATTAAGTGCGACCGACCACCAAGACGAAGTCCAGACGCTAGAAGAGACGTTAGAAGAGACGCTAGCAGAAGAACATAAGATACCAAAGATGACCAGAATAATAGAAGTAAGAAAGGAAAGAAAGGGTATACAACAGTAGGTATAACCCCCCCCCCCTGCAGTGGATATAATTAGTATGTCTAACAGACAAGGCTTTAAGAAAAAGTCAAGTAAATAATATAAACTTACCTAACATTCCTTCACACACAACTTCAAATAATAACCAGTTGATGTCTTTAAGGTAAATTTTTTGTTTAACTCTTTTTAGCAAATCTTCTGCCAACATTTGAAAAGATCCCTGAAAAAGAAAAAAGAAAAATTATCAACAAAATTGTACGAGAGTAATCCCAAAAGTAAATTCTCCAAAACCTTTCTTTAAATTCATTCTTGTTGGGTATTCAACTTTTTTTTTTAAACACATTTTTAAAATCTGTTGAACCCATAAATGGACTATAAGTGGACCTGGGAGTAATGGCATTAAAGGGGTACTTCACACTCCCCTTTGGAACCCAACTATTAGAACATCATACCCAGGACACAAAAATATGCGACTATTACCTTCTAGCACATCTTATTATAATGGAGATTGTGTGTTTTTCTATCTGTAACCGAAACTATATTACTATTCAAGTCACAATTCCCTTAGTTATTGACTTCACATTCTCAATGATTTTATTTTTATTTTTAACTCAATTATTAATAAATATAACCATACCTACATACTAACAACATGTAATTATATTTATATATACAATAAAATAGTGGTTTACAGTGTGAACAGGAAGGCTAATTTGCATATTGATATAAAAAAAATCGAATTTAATAAATATGTCTTCAGTGTTATTGATTTCTGTTTGGTTTTATTTTAATGAATATAATCAACAATCTCTTCAATGAATCTTAAATGAAATCCATTAACAAGAAAAAATAACTGTCATTTTATTCTTTACTTCCTCTTATAACTAAATACTTAAATTAGAAAAAATAACAATGAAAGACGAGTGATGGAAGAATAAGTTTCAGTCGTTCTATTTTTCAATTATACCCTCCTCTGTTTTAAATATTTGTATCTGCATTCTTATTTAATTTCATTGGCCTTTCTAATTTGATACAATATTTCATTACATTAAAACTTAAATACTTGCACCCGGAGGGTGCCTATATTTGCTAGTACATAATAAAAAGGGTTGAAAGTTTACCATAAAAGCAATACAGTTGAAACAATCATATAGATGCTAGGGCTTGATATGACCAGTCGATTGGTCAAAGGGGCCTCTCTGACAGCCCAAGTAAGGGCCAAAGTGGAGTCTTGCATGTCATAAACTGCTCGGCCACTAGGATTCCATCTTTAAGCATCACATGTTACGCCCCATTGGGGGGAAACACAGATGAGATCCTAACTGAAACATGGTAAGAAATAGAGCACAAAAAAATATAAAGAGACAAAATGTCACGTACATTAATCATAATTGGTTCGGAATTATAGACACCAACATGTATATGGAGATTCAGTGAACTGAGGTCTTCTTTTATTTGATGCATCTGAAGAAATAAAAAACAAAAAAGAAAATAAATTAGATTCAATTTGTCTTCATTTTTTAAATGAAGCTTGATGATACATATCCTTTAGTTTCTTTTGGACAGAAAAAAAAAATATCACAATATGATTAAGGTAAAAAAAACATACAAAATAAGTATAAACATAAAATACTAGGTTAAAAAATGAAAAAGAAAAAAAGAGCATTAAGTTTATTGTTTCCAAAAATTCACTCTGAATTGTCTAGTTGGACACATTGGTGCATCAGATATATTTATTGAGTTAATACAGTTCTAAGTGACATTCTTCTGGAGGTTGCTGGTTCAATCAATAGATTAATTTGCAATAGATTAAATAATCGATTAATTTCAATCTATTGATTGAATCTGCAATATGTAAATACCAACATGTATATGGAGATTCAATGAACCTGTAATAGAAGGGACAGTGACTTACTGGGAGGTAAACATGTTCACTTCTTACATGTCAATCTACTCTCTGAGAACCGTTCACCAAACTTATTTTTTATGCTGCAGATTTATTTGCATAAGATGGCAGCGACACATTAAAAAAAAAAAACTCCCCCAAAAAACAGGGAAGTGGACATGAGGGTGGGGGCAGTTCTCCTACAGGATTCACATGCATATTGATTGAACATAACCTGCTAGCTCTGTTCTGAGCATGACGACGAAGGACTTGACACCCTGTTATAGTCTTTACTTCTTGTGTGTACTGAAGGTTTTGTGTGTTGGTGTGGATAACAGAATCCTGATCTAAAGAAATCAAAGATTATGAATTTATGAGATTATTGCAGCAGCTTTATTTTTTCCCTAGTAAACCGTACTGTTACAGAACCGAGATGCAAAGTTCTGTGAAGATTTCCAAGTTTGATGAGAATGTCCCTGAGTTTAATAAGAAACAACTTAAGAAGACCAGAGGGCACATCATCTGAAACATTGTGTGTATATATAACAATAAAGATAAACAAATTAACAGTCCAAAAAATCTGAATATTACAAATTTCCTCAAACACATTGTGACTCTTTTATAAACTGGAAACAGTTCCCTCTGTAAGTGTTGAATTAAATGTTATATATTATTGATTTATTTGTCTTTTATTTTTCCTATGGAATGTTGTGTTGGGCTACTCTCCTTTAGGTAACGCAATGCATTATAAGAATGGGAGCTGATATCTTTGAATTATTCTACGGTTAATTTGAAACACACTATCCAAGGCTCAACATATAACTCCCAAATGAAGAGCTCATTTGCCAACTGTCCCGACAACAGAAATATAAAAGTCAATTGAAGGCATTTTGGGTACCAGGAAATAATTTTTTTGGTTTGTTTTGTTTTACCTCAGTGGGTCATTTAATGCCAATAAAGTTTTGAAATAAATCTATTCTTAATGAATAATACAATTTTTTTATAAATACATTTTTCTATTTAACCCATAGATGGGACCCTAACAGGTACTACTACTCTGGGTCAGAGTGGACCAGGGAGCAATGGTGATGAAGGGGTGCTCCACATTCCCCAAACCTCCAAAACTGGAACCTCACCATCAGATAGAGTTTAACGTCATTCCCAGGACATGTTGACCCGCAGCCACCGCCTTCTAGCACCCATATGATAAAAAGGGGCTGGGCTTGCCATAAGGGCAATAGGGTTGGGAAAATCATATAGGTGCTAGGGCTTGACATGACCAGCCGATTGATCGAAGGAGGCTTCTCCGACTGCCCGTCTATCCCAAGATAGGGCCAAAGTGGAGTATTGCATGTCATGAATTGCTCATCCACCTGGGCTCTATCCTTAAGCATCACGGGTCGCCACCCACGGTCAACAGGTGGTCCCATTGGGGGAGTCTTACCCCTCTGCAGAGGTGCAGTCAGTGCATTCTAACGCCCCAGCCGACAGGGCGGAGGAAATAATTTCTATTCAACATATGGATATATTATATCACTAGTGCATTATTGTTGCTTCTCTTATAGGATATCAACTCCTTTAAAAACAGTTAATCACAAAAATTCAGATAAATAAATTAGATGATAAATCAATTTTTGAGATGAGAATTAATAATTTGTATTAATTAGTGTTTTTAGACAAAAAAATAAAAAATAAAAAATCACACCTAATTGGTATAAATATAAAATTCTAGATAAAAAGAGTTTGACAAGAAACATCTGAAGAAGGCCCGAAAACACATCGGCTGAAACATTGTGTATATAACAATAAAGATGAGGACAATTGTTCCCAAAATCTAAGTAATAAAAATCAAATGTCATGAATATCCTTTATTGGATACACCATTATTAAGATGATTGATTTTTCTGTATTTTATGTATAATAATTTTTTTTTTTCCTTAAGTTACTTTCAGATATTATTTATGTTTTATGATTAAAAAAAAAATGTAAATTTACAACGGGAAAGTTAAATATATATATATTTACCAACCCCTTCGCACAAGTAGGTTAAATTTTTTAAGCAGGGTTTAACAGGTTTGAATTCAGAGTTTTCCTTCTAGACTGGTTACCTAACCAAGATTAAAGAGCCAAGTCAGTCCTACTATTTACCCATAAATGGAGGGAGAATAGTTGGATGCATACTTTTACTAAGAGTATTAGCATTATCTGAAATGCAAACAGCCTTGTCCAGGATTTGAACTCTGGTCATCAAGTCCATTTCTTGCATTGATAACCATTATGCCACACACTTTAATATAGTCAATAAAACAAGTAGCTCAAACTTTGAAAAAAAATAAATAAATAAAAAAAAAAAAAAAAAATCATAATCTATTAATAATGGAGATTCGCTTCCGGTTTTTGTCTGTAACAAAAATTACGTCACTGTTTACGTCACATTACCCAAAATCGTCATAACATAGAATAAAATTTATTCTACGATTTTTGGCATGTTCAAATTTTGAGTGTATTTATTCAATAAATACACTCAAAATTTGAACATGCAACATTAGACAGTCCTCATTGTTTTTTAAAACAAGTTTTAATAAATACATGACTGGTATTATATATCTATATATAGTTTGTTTTATTTTGATACATATTTAAAGTTTACATTTCAAATTGTTTTATTTTTTAATCCTTTAATGACTTTGATGATTTTACTTACTTAGGGTACAAACTCGCTGACATTGAATTTTTTACTCCCACCCCTCAGGCAATATGTTTCAAAAATCTATTTTTACATCGCCCAGATGGTGTTTTTTATTTTGTACTAGTCCTGATAATGATTACAACTTACCGATTTCCGGATTTCAAGATCTCGTAATGCTTTTTGTATTTTGAACTCAATTTCCTTTTCAGGTTTTACCTAGACAAAAAAACAAACAAAAATGAAATATTAATATTTTAACACCTTTAGTACCATCAAGTTTTCAGCATTTACATGTACAAACCAAGAATAATTCAAATCTTTGGGAATCTTTATGTTTCAACATTACCATATATACTCACAGATAGGGTCACACCTCTACATAATACAGTCATATAAAAGTTGTGATGGTCAAAGTGGTTATATATATTTTACCCGCAGATAGGTTGCATTAAAAACTAGCTAGTTAAACAACCTATTCTAACATAAAAATTATCAAATATTCACCTGTGACTGAGAACGAGAAAGGAAAAAGAGCAAGACATTGTCTTGCCTGCCGAGATCAAACTCGCGTCCCCCCGCATGCAAAAACAAATGCGATTTGGGCACTGGACGGATGCGAGGTTTGACTGATGTGCCCGGATGTTTGGGTAAATATGTCCATAAATAACAAGTGAGTCGAGCACTGGGGAGTCAGCAGCAGCAGAAGCAGTCGATGACGACGAAGCGCTTTGCGAATGACCCAGTAATGAAATGGATTTTAGTCCAACAGAAACAAAACTAAATAGGAATTGCGATTTTGAACTGTTAAAGATTATTTCGACTACGACGACGGATTTTCCAGCTGCTAGACGAAGACGTGTTGACCAAAAGAAAGTCTGGCTTGTGAGAAGACTGTGAACTCGTTTTTGGTCCCCCCTCAGCAAGAACTTCTTGATTTCGAATATCTATTTCCCCCCATATATTCCCCTCCCCTTCTATATCACCTTTATCTTAAGACTTTGCTTACAAATATTAAATCTAGAACACTTTGTCATGGACTGTAATGTATAATGCAAACGAAGAAATAAGGACTGTGTTTCTTAGTACTATCTTATTATAATGGAGATTCAGTGTCATTCTGTAACCGGAACTACTTCACCAGAAATGTAAAAATTCCCTAAATTATTTACATTATATTCTCAATGGTTATTATTAAATTATTATTTAATCTTAATTAGCATCTTATTTATTAACAATATCTCTGTTAAGGTCGAGCTGAGAGATTTGTCTCAAAACAGCCCATATTATTAATGTGTTTAAAATCCTGCAATGTGTGTTATATCTTATTATAATGGAGATTGTGTGTTTTTCTGTCTGTAACCGAAACTATATTTCTACACAAGTCACAATTCCCTTAGTTATTTACATCACATTCTCCATGATTTTATTTTTATCTAAACCTCAATTATTAATAAAATTGTCTTACATTATTAATACTGTTAACTATGTCTACATATTGACAACATGCAATTATATTTATATATACAACAAAATAGTGGTTTACAGTGTGACCGGGAAGGCTAATTTGCATATTAATATTAAAAAATCGAATTTAATAAATATGTGCTTAGTATTATTGATTTCTAACTGTTTGGTTTTATTTTAATGAATATAAGCAAAAATCTCCTCAATGAATCTTAAATGAAATCCATTAACAAGATAAAATAACTGTCCTTTTATTCTTTACTTCCTCTTATAACTAAATACTTAAATTAGAAAAAATAACAATGAAAGACGAGAGTGATGGAAGAGTAAGTTTCAGTTGTTCCATTTTTTATCATACTCCCTCTGTTTCAAATCTTTTATTATACTCCCTCTGTTTCAAATCTTTTTATCTGTATTCTTATTTAGTTTCATTAGCCTTTCTAATTTAATACAATATTTTATTACATTAAAACTTAAATACTTGCACCCGGAGGGTGCATATATTTGCTAGTATCATTAAGAAATGAATGTTTACATAGTATATGGTGTGAATAATTTACATACTGGTTTTAAAAAAACTGTATTTGATAAATAATCACTTGGTGTTGTTGATCTCTAATATTATTATCGAATAAAGTAAAAATAAGTGTAATCTTTTTTGTGTTCTTATTCAATTTCATTAGTCTTTCTAATTTAGTATAATTTTTAATTATATTAAAACTTAAATACATGTGCTCGGGTGGCACATATTTTTGCTAGCAATCATGAATGAACCTGGTTAAGTGTAACAGTCAGTAGCATCAGATTAGTTTAAAGCAATGAGTTGGTAGGAATCTGTGATATATAGATTTTGTGTTTACAAAAGGCTTCAAAAGCTTTTCACATCATTTCAATCACTGATTATTGCAACTTAATAAACAAATAAAAATAAAAATGGAGCTGTTTTACATTTATGTCGAATGAATAGGTCGCACCACTCATTTTGATGGAAGTTTTGGTTAAAAAATGTATTACCTATCTGCGAGTATATACGGTATTGTGCATAGAACTAGAACACTTTGCCATAGACTGGGATGCATAATGCAAACATAGAGAAATAAGGCTTGCATTTCTTAGTACTATAATTGTAAATGAACCCGAGTAAAAAAGCATAACAGCATCATCAGGTCAGTTTAAAGCAATGAGTCAGTAGGAATCTTTGATATATAGATTTTAAGTATACGAAGAGCTTCGAAAGCTTTTCATGTCATTGCAATCACTGATCATTGCAATTTAATGATAAATAAAAATTAAAATAGTGCTATTTTACATTTATGTTGCACCAGTGATTTTGGTATATATATACCCAGCAAAGGGGTAACACAACATAGTACACCTTGGTATGGCGTCAAATACCTTGGTTTGGTTTGGTTTTGTTTTATGGCATATCAACCTCGGTGGGTAATTTAATGCCGATAAAGTTTTTAAATAAATCAATTCTTAATGGATAATACAATTTTGTTTATCAACTCATGTTTTTCTATTCAACCCATAGATGGGACCCTAACAGGTACTACCACTCCGGGCCAGAGTGGACCAGGGAGCAATGGTAATGAAGGGGTGCTTTACATTCCCCAAACCTCCAGAACTGGAACCTCACCATCAGATAGAGTTTAACATCATTCCCAGAACATGTAGACCCTCAGTCACCGCCTTCTAGCACCCATATGATAAAAAGGGGTTGGGGCTTGCCATACGGGCAATAGGGTTGGGAAAATCATATAGGTGCTAGGGCTTGACATGACCAGCCGATTGATCGGAGGGGGCTCTCCAACTGTCCGTCTAGCCCAAGATAGGGCTAAAGTGGAGTATTGCAAGTCATGAACTGCTCATCCAGCTGGGTTCTACCCTTAAGCATCACGGGTCGCCACCCACGGCCAACAGGTGGCCCCATTGGGGGAGTCTTACCCCTCTGCAGAGGTGCAGTTGACAGGGCGGCAAATACCTTGGAGAATTTCCCCACATCAAAGTGATCTATAAATTCCAATGACCTGAATTAAAAGATTGCCCTATAGTAATATTTTAAAAATGCTATTTCACTTACCTCAAATAAAAATTCATGGTATAAAATGATTTCCCGAATAACTGCAATTTCCGTATTCGTTCTGTTGTATGTATTCTGAAAATATAATAAAAAATATAAATTTAAATAAACTTTTTAAATTAGTTTAGAAGTCACCCTATCAGGCAGCAATAAAGCTTTTGACACTTCATGCATTGAGCACATATTAAATTTTATTAAACTTGAACAATATCTTTTCAACAATTAACAGTTTCATCAAAACAATGATATAATTTTGTCTATTTGGAAATTATTGCAAAGCTACATGATAATGAACATTTTTGGTTTTCCTATTCGGGGTCGATACAAATAGTTTGTTTCTATTCTCAACCCTTGAACAACCAACATAGAGCTGGCCGTGAGAAAAGCAAGGTTTCATCAGATGAAGTCCTGTTACTTTTACTGATTGTCCTTAGGATTTATTGATTGACATTGTATAGCTCAATATAACTGGAAACTGAAGACTTTTGAACTCAAAAGGAAGATCTGGAAGAATTAAGAGGATTCTTAGAATTAAAAACCATTCCTCTTCTCCAGAACCAGTAAGGATCTCTGCTTGTTCCTTTAAAAAGCTTTGGAGAAATAAGATTTCACAAAAATTCATGTAAAATAGAGTAATTAAAACTCAGGAATTCTGAATTTCACGATTGCAGGTCCGGATTTGGCTCGGAAGGTTTTTAACAATTTGATTCCATTTAATCTATTTGTCTTTTATTTGCTTTTTATTGTATTTTTTATCAATTTTTTGTGACGAGACTGAAAGGCAGCCCTATGAACAAGCGGATTCCCAGCCCCCACAAACAAAGCACGTCAGGATATGTTTGGCCTGTGGTGAGCGGCTATGGATACTCAAACTCGCTACCTCCTCATAGCTGAGGGGTTGTTAGTAAAGACCCAAATAAAGCATATCCGAATTTGCATAAGTGCATCCAAACGAGCAGAAATAAAGACAGACTGTCGCTGACAGTACGAGTGAGGAAGAAAGTGTTTGGACGGCAAGTGAAATCTGACGACTGCTGTTTGAAGTGAGAGTGGCGTGTTCGGTTGAGAAAGGAATTGCATTTCGTTCGCTGGGAGAGACTTGCAAAGGATTGATATTACCTTGAATCTTTTGACCTCTTTCAAAAGATTTTTTATGGAGGATGATGAATTTAAGTATGCCATTCTTTGTAGATTATTATCAACTATATTAAAAAGCAGACCAATAACCTGTTTCCATTCCCAACCTTTTAACAACCAACATAGAGCTGGCCATGGGAAAAGCAGCATTCCATCAGATGAAGTCCAATTACTTTAAATTTTATTACTTGGGAATTAATGATTGATATTTCATAGGACACTCTCACTGGAAACTGAAATCTTTTCAACTCAAAGGAAGATCTGTCAAGAGTGGTTCCCCCTTGATAATGTTAGACTTATAGGAAATAACCATATATATATATATATATATATATATATATATATATATATAATATACCAAGCGTGTTGGTAGATCCTTGCGGAGAGAAAAAACCCGGCAGAGAGTTTGATTGTAAAAATATATTACCAAACATCAACCAGGAAGAAAAAAATTTTTGAAAAAAAAAGAAAAGACCAAGATATTCGTACCAACAAAAAATAATCTATTGGTATAGTATTTGGCCAAAAGAAAAAACAATTTATATGTATATATATGTATATAAGATATATATATATTCATATAACCGCTAGGAGAAGCTAATTTGTAAAAAGTGCTCGATACCTAAGTAGAGCCAAGTATAAAAGATAATCTACTGAGTCAGACGAACCTACTATTAGTTTCGCATAAAGCTCTTCAGGGCTAAAATCTGACTGAAGAAGAAAAGGAGCAAGACCAATAAATACTACTAACCACATTAATTATTTAAATTATCAAATCATACTGACCAATAAAAACAGAACGCTATAAGTTTATTGTTTAATTAAAAAATATTTAATTTCTATATTAACTGATTTTTTTTTTTTCGTCAGATTTTAGCCCTGAATATCTTTTATATATATATATATATATATATATATATATGTGTGTGTGTGTATGTGTGTGTGTGTGTGTGTGTGTGTGTGTGATACATTTAGATTCTAATTCTACATGACATATCTACATTATAATGATTCGCCTTTTCGTGTTGACTTTGAGGAAACGGTTAAAAATTTGCGGGTCTAATATAACCGATGACTTCATATCTGCTCTATCCGCGAACGAAATGCACAAAATCTTCCTTTGAGTTCAAAAGACTTCAGTTTGACAAAAGAAGATCTGGAAGAATTAGGTCTTTACTTAATGTACAATTATTTTTTTATTTCCTGGGTGACTTTTGCTGGATTTTGCAATTCATTTTTATTATTCCCAAATTTATAAGTTGATTTTTAAATATTTTAAAAAATAAACCAAATCTTCATAATTTTTGCACAAAAAGCAAGAACTGGTGATACTTAATGTGTATATATATTTACTTTTCCATTAATTGTTATATTTTCATAGAAGAGACAATTTCAAAATTAAAAAAGAAGGAAATTTACTTTTAGCTGTGGTGACATAAGTGTCGGACCAAAAACGATAGCAAGTTGATCAATTCCCATTTTGTTTTCAGGTTCATTCTGAGAAATACTGAAAGAAATTCACAAAAAATAATATTTTATTAAGACATCAAAAATTTTGGTTTGGTTGGATTTTACATTTCAAACTTTATTGGGTTATTTTATGCCAATGACATTTTGTTCATTTTTGATGGGTATTCAAATTTGTTTTGTTAGACTAATTTTTTTTTAAACGCATTAAAAATTAAAAAAATTTTTTTTTCTATTTAACTCATAGATGGGAGATGAAGTGGAGTGTTGATTTGTTGGATTTTACGGCATTTCAACCCTTATTGGGTTATTTTATACCAACGACTTTTTGTTCAATCTTGATAGGTAGTCAAATTTGTTTTGTTTGTTTTTTAGACTCATTTTTTTTTAAATAAATTTTTTTAAATTATTTTTTTATTTACAGCGTGTCAACACATTGGGTTATTCTATGCCAAAGACGTTTGGTTTTATTCATTCTTGATGGGTATTCAAATTTTTAAACAATTTTTTTTTTCACAAATTTTTTAAAACTCATTTTTTTTTTTCTATTTAACTTATAGATGGGACCCTGACAGGTACTACCACTCCGGGTCAAGGTGGATCTGGGAGTAATAGTGATGAAGAGGTACTCCCCACTCCTCAGAGCTCCAGAATTGGAACTTCCCCATTAGATGCAGTTTAACGTCATACCCAGGACACAGATCTTAACTAGTACGTTAAATTTTGTCAAGATATTTTATCCATGAATTTATTTCCACTAATTCTACACAAAATAATTAACCACTTACCTCCAGAGATGGATGACCATCCTTTTCAAGGTGTTTCGATGGATACTCGGCAAATTATCCACTAGATATTTGTACAATTTCAATTTTATCTGGGTATCTTCTTTTGCTGGATAATTAAAACAAAAAGAAGATTATGAATTACTAACATTTACAAAAGTCTTGTCACCTATATATATTATTTCAATTTTCATTATTTTTGTTTTAATAATATATAATCTATATATTAATACTCATATTCCTTAATTGTACAACCATTATCATTCTGCAACACCTGTTACATAATCATTAGATACCTAATGATTATGACAATAGTGTAGAAATCATATTAGTGCAGCTGATGGCCTTGAGAGTGAGTGACAATGCTTGACCTCACTCTGACCTTGCCTTGGGGATAGACCATGAGAAATGGAACCCCGATAGAAAGCCCCCTTCCGGTTTAAGCAACTCAGTTAGAGTTAGAAGTTAGAAGCCAAGCTAGCAAGATGTAAGGATCCGCGCGCGATTGTCTGGTCTGGGGATCTACGAATAAAGTAACATCATCGTAAATCGAAGTCTTGTGTTATTACTAAAAACTAACAATGACACAGGGCTTCTGATAACAAGAAATCCCTAGCAACAGAAACCAGACCCGGAATCCTCAATAGAAGACCAGACGAGACCTTAGAAGATATACCAGGCCAGAAGAATAGACGACAGAGTAAGAAGCAAGAGAAGTATATAACACAAAATTAGACCATCCAAATCATCCAATATGAAATGCAGAAATGTAAATCCTGATTATCTAGTGTTGCTTATCTGCTGAATTCTTATTTCTTATGAGTGTTGTCACCTCAGCTAAATAATGGACCATTCTGTTTTTATCATAAAGAAAGGGAAGAAAAAAAGACATGCCACAAAATATAATAGGAAAGAAAGAGTAGGGGAAAGATAGAGAGATGGGGTGAATGCATGGAAGCAACAATGCTAATCTGTTTCAATCGAACATAAAGAAAAGATTAAAAAAAGGAAAGAAAAAAATAGTAAGAGAGAGTTAAATCAAGATTATTATCATACTTTTTAGATACTGAACTATTTTGCAATAGCTCTCTAGTAAACATACCAAACATTGTAATAATCAAATTATTATACTGTGGTATATCCACAGTTACTGCTTGTATTATTAATATATAATATACAGGGTGTCCATAAAGTCTCTTTACAACTTAAAAAATGTAATACAAAAGCAAAAAATACATATCTCTATTCATATCTATCTCTCTCTCTCTCTTAGTTCATATCTCTTCTCTCTCTCACACACACACACACTATCTTAGTCTATTCATATCTATCTCAGTCTGTCATCCCCCTCTCTCTCTGTTCATATCTCTCTCTCTCTCTCTCTCTGTCATATCTCTCTCTCTCTCTCTCTCTCTCTCTCTCTCTGTTCTCTCTCTCTCTCTCTCTCTCTCTCTCTCTCTCTCTCTCTCTCTCTGTTCATATCTCTCTCTCTCTCTCTCTCTCTCTGTTCATATCTCTCTCTCTCTCTCTCTCTCTCTTACTGTTCATATCTCTCTTCTCTCTCTCTCTCTCTCTCTCTCTCTCTCTCTCTTACTGTTCATATCTCTCTCTCTCTCTCTCTCTTACTGTTCATATCTCTCTCTCTCTCTCTTACTGTCATCTCTCTCTCTCTCTCTTACTGTTCTTTCTCTCTCTCTCTCTTACTGTTCATATCTCTCTCTCTCTCTCTCTTACTGTTCATTCTTTCTCTCTCTTCTCTCTCTTACTGTTCATATCTCTCTCTCTCTCTCTCTCTTACTGTTCATATCTCTCTCTCTCTCTCTCTCTTTACTGTTTCATATCTCTCTCTCTCTCTCTCTCTCATCACACACACAACACACACACACATGTGGAAATATTTACAAGGGCATCAGTGATCTTTTGTTTTAGGTCAGTAATATGCCTGTATCATTGCTCGATGCACAATATTTTTAGCAACAATGAAATCCAGGAGAGTGATTGTAACGTGGCGGTGGCGAATATTCACAGTACCAAAGCAATATACATAACGTTCTAATATCGATATATGTTGTATAGCAGGTCTTGTCAACGTGCCTCAAATTCACAACACTAAAAAGGGCGTTCGCACGTGGCGGTCATCTTGTCGATAAAAAAGTACAACGCGAGAAATATATCGTCACAAGCTGCTTAGCTTTTATTTCCAGGCTCGTCTCATGGGTTGTATCGGAGAGGAGGAAAGGCAGAGAGAAAGAGAGAGAAACACTGTTAGATTACTGTGATCCACAAGGGTACCAGAGGCCCGTCCGTTCCCTAGGCCTCGGAAAGCAAAAGAGGCTGGTATTTTTCTTTGTCGTTCCACGTCACCACGTGGCTTCCGGGTTCCGGTCAACACCCGAAACTTCCGGTTGGCATTCATTGTCCATGGGGGGGGGGGGGGTCACGCCCGGTCAAAATCACGACAACGGTTTTGTGCTCATCACTATTTTTTAAACCTTTTACTATCTCTTATTTCTTCTTCCTCTCTTTTCTAATATAGTAGTTCTCGCTCAGGATAATCCCATCTTGCTACAGTGATATCTGGTGAACAGGGTAAAATATAAATTATATATATTTTCTATCTCTTTTCCAGTGGTGGGGGTAACAAGACTATTGACTAAGTTTAAAGGTTTAGTCTACTTACTAGCAGCATTAATCCAGTCCTCATAGAATTTTTTTGTAAGTAGGATCTTCCAAGTTTCGGAAAAACTTTCTTAATGCACTTGTAACATCATGGAGGCTAAAATTCTTCAAAAGCAAGTGGACATCTTGGGCATCTAAAAAAATAAAAATAAAATTTTAAATAAAATTTATTCTTTATAAAAATTTTTTTTATAAATACAAACATTTTTAAAAATGCACAAATGAGATATGTAATGATAGACAAGAGAGATTACCTTTTTGAAAGTTTTCCAACAGTGCTGTCACTCGGGATTGAATACCATTCCGCCTGTAAGATGCCATCTTCAGATAAACCTTAAAAAAAAAAAATAATATAAAAATAAAAATAAATAAAAATAAAAAAATAAATAAAAATAATGAATGTAGTTTTTTTTTTGCTAATTGACTCATCTACAAGGATAATGCTAAAGGTAAGGTCATTGGCCTAGGGCCCACATATATCTGGTGTCCACTGAAACTAATTTGTCATGTAGCCTGCCAAATTATAATTTGTTTCAAGTGCACACCATGTATTTAATAATAAAATATATTCAAAACCATAAGGAGCCTTTGTACAATAAGTATAGGGCAATAGTGGTCTTCAACTAGTGGTCATGAGGGCCACAGTGGTCTTCAACTAGGGGGTCATGAGGGCCACAGTGGTCTTCAAGTGGGTCTACAGTGGGGGGGTCATGAGGGCCACAGTGGTCTTCAACTAGGGGGTCTTGAGGGGCCACAGTGGTCTTCAACTAGGGGGTCATGAGGGCCACAGTGGTCTTCAACTAGTGGGTCATGAGGGCACAGTGGTCTTCAACTAGTGGGTCATGAGGGCCACAATGGTCTTCACTAGGGGGTCATGGAGGGCCACAGTGGTCTTACAACTAGGGGGTCATGAGGGCCACAGTGGTCTTCAACTAGGGGGTCATGAGGGCACCAGTGGCTTCAACTAGTGGGGTCCCACGTGGTCATCAAACCACGGGGTCATGAGGGCCCCACCTTTCCTAGAATAATGCAAAGTAAAGAAAATGAAATTGGTAATTGTATTGATAAGATTTAGCCAAATTTTGAAGAATAATATACTTACCATTTGTCATAATGAATTTAGTACTTTTATCTACAATCACAGGAACATTGTCAGATGTAAGTTGCTGGTCTTCAAGTCTGTTTTGGCATTTCTGGAGAAAAAAAAATTGTTTAATGTCACATTTTTTAAAACTCATTTTTTTTTTCTATTAATTTATAGATGGGACCCTGACAGGTACTACCATCGGGTCAAGGTGGATCTGGGAGTAATAGTGATGAAGAGGTACTCCCACTCCTCAGAGCTCCAGAATTGGAACTTCCCCATTAGATGCAGTTTAACGTCATACCCAGGACACAGATCTTAACTAGTACGTTAAATTT